>JBBCBC010000016.1:37736517-37868656 GCA_037126765.1 Stenogyne calaminthoides
AAAAATGCATTCCGAGAAAATTTATAATTATATATTGTCAGGAGTTGAATGATTAAATTACCTGCCTTCTTGTGAGTAAATTCTTCTGTACCCAGTAAAGCACTGAGACGGTCTAATACCTCATGATAAAGAGTTTAGATCTTCATTTGTATTTACAAACTCTCTGCATTTTGCTAACCTCATTATAAATCTTTTTTTCATCTAAAATTTCTTCATTATAGGACGTTGATGAATTTAATTTGTTGGCTATATGCAGATTCTGCTGTTCAATTGTATGTCTGTGAGAGACCTCATTGCTTCTTCCTTAGTGCATGCATGTGCTAGTAATGGTAAATACCAGTTTGCCTAGTTTATTGGCTTAATTGCAGATAAAATCACAACATTTACATGAGTTGCAATCACAATCTAGCTTTTGAATCTTTGGTAAACAAAACCTCAATTAAAAAAAAAAAAAAATGCAATTGAACCGACAGGCACATTAAATCCTGCTTGGAAATGATGATGAATTATTTGCTGCCATCTGGACATATCTAAACATGTTAATGCAATTAATTTGTTTCCAGGTAGGTAATCAATATCCGGAATCCTCCGGTGGGTTCTAATTGCAAAAAGAATGAAAAATAAATTGAGGTTTGTTTGCAGGATTCCAAAGTTTAGATTAGATAATTGCCAAAAGGTTGTGATTTTGCCCGCAATTAAGCCAATATTTACTTCATTTGATTTCTTTTAGAGTGCAAAAATTGTTATTATTAAACTAGTCAAGTCCCCAGTACTTCTAATATGGGTTTTGGTAACACCACCCACCACTCAAATGCCAAACTACAACCAAAAACAAAAGTAGAAAGAATGATTCCATCACTTTTAATGGATTATTGCATTAATGGTTTCAGGAGTCCACTTTAAGAAGGCACTATTTGTTCCTTAAATACATCAGTATATAATAACAAAGGTGGGTACTGCCTCACAGTCACCTGCAACCGATGCTCAAGCTGATTTATCATGGCAGATGGCTCTTCAAAGAGTATGGGAAAATCTCATTTTGGGGGAAAAAGGTAATCTTGCCTCATGCCAAGGTTTAACCGCTTTTTAAGCAGTTTCAGATTTGAATAAACTTTGATCTAAGCTTAGTGTGACTTGTCATGGCTGAGACTTATTATTACACTTGTTTCTCATCAGTGATACTTTTCTTCCTAATTGTTGGTCATCTAGATTTTGAATTTAAATTTCTGTTTTTTACTTGGAGAACTATGGATTATGTCTGACATTATAAACAAACGAAACCTTCCTTTTTTCCAAGTGTTGTATACAGCATGTGGGCTAACACTTTTGAGAAATTATATATGCTCAAACATAATTTGAATGAGCTCAAACACATGCTCATATGTCTACATGAAAAGAGTTATCTATGCCTTCCCTACTACGACTCAAAACATTTTATTTCTCTGGTATTTATGCATGCCAACAAAATAATCCAGAAGAGAGAAAGTTTCAATTTGAGGTTGATACTAATTGAGATTGTATCTTGCAAAGCTATGAGCTTCAAGATCGGATTCTTTGAAGGTTGTAACTTCAATCTTAAGCTCACATCTGTCGAGATTAATTTAACTTATGAGCTCGAGAATGAACACCTTGTTTTAATTTTTACATGAGGATTTAAGGCATTCATCTTTTGGCCTTTTGGAGTTAAAACATGTTTTATTATATGGTGACAATGGATGCTGATGCTACGGAAATACATACCACATAGGTTTTCTTTTAACAAACCACATAGGTTTCTTTTTAACAAACCATTTGTTTTAAATACAACAGGTAGAAATCCAAAGAATGCACACAATCCTGTGAAGCAGTTGTTGATGATGCTGAGGAAGGCGCTCATAGTCCTGAGAACAGCACACTTTTATCACTCCCTCTAGCAATTAATTGGCTAAGGGACAGTGAAAAAATCAATCTGTTCATTAAAAGGTAATTTAAAAAAATTCTGACTTGCTAAGGTTAGTTATTCCAGAGTCTGGATATATCGAGTGTTTACTTATCTGAGATAAGCGGAGTAAAATGCAAAATTCTGACTCGCTAAGGTTAGTAATTTTAGTCTCATACTAAATCAATTTTCTCAATTAAGTCCATAATTTTAAAAATATTGCAATTTTAGTTCTATGTTGATAATTTTTTTTTTTATGATGATGATTAATATGTTGATCTCATTATTCAAAAGTGACGCCAAGTCATTAGTTCGCTTTTAAATGAAATTTATATTACGCTTAGGGGCACATGCAAAAATCCTGAACCTTGTCAGTGTAGGATTGGGATTGCTGAATTGCATTATTTCAAAAGTACTTAGTTAAAAATATTGCTCAGATAAAATCACTCACACCCAATAGATATGAGATCAATTTTAATTTTACTCAGAAAGCACACTTTTGTGGTGTCGCTTTTTGAGAAATATAAAGTAACTACCACATGTTACCTTGTTGTTACAACTTACACTCTTTTAACACCTTATTTACCTTAGTATAAGATGTTGCAGATTCTTTCTTGACAATCTTTTTTTTTTCTGCGTTTTTGATTTACCAGGTCCTAGTGACTTCTCTTTACATCTAGTGTTTATGTATTGGAACTAATCAAGAAGTAACTTCGATAGGATCAGTCCCAATTTTTCTGTACATTTGATTTCATCCATTGCAGATGATTAAGGCAACCGAGACAAGGCATCTTCTCAACTGAGGTTACATATTAACATTGGAAAACTGGCATCATGATGCACCTTGTATTTTCGCACCCCATCAACAATTAATTAATGCTACTGTTTTCTGTGATTGCTCGGTGGCTCATTTCCTTTCCCTTTTCTTTTTTGTTGTTGGTTTTTTCTACCATTTACTAGCGTAATAATTGAGCACTTGAAAGCATTTATATTTTCATTCATCTCTCTGTTGAATGTAAAGTGGCATTTATCAAAAGGAAGATTAGGTTTGACTTGAGGTATATTTCATATATCTCCCCCCAAAGGTTGATTAGATTTAACTTCAGGAATTTTGACCCAGAGAAGATTAAGAAGATAATGAAGAAATCTTCAGATAGGAGAAGAAAAAGAACACTAAAGAATATTAACCCCAAAATAGTGAGAAGTTGTGACATATTCGAACTCCAGAAAATACAGGCTCAAATCATAGACTGTTTTAGAATTAAATTGTAGTGGTATATGCAGGCATTTTTTTTTTTTAAAGGAAACCTTTCAGTGGTTATTTGAGGATGTGTACATTTAGTGAATTTCGTTGTCATGTAATAAGCTGCAAATCATACAGAGATAAGTAAGCTACACTAAAGCAAGTATGTGTGACAAATTCATCATAATGTATTTTTGAAATTCGTGAAATTAATACTTTTGACAGATCATAATGTAACACAGTAACCAAATGTGCTTAGTAGTGTTCAACTAATATAAACGACATTTTTTTTTTTTTGCATGCATGCGCTTGAACCAAAAGAACACACCCAAAATGAGAAAAATCCAGAAGAAAGATACATGTTATCTTCTCATAAAACAACACAACACAGTTAACATTGCTAAAGACTAACACCTTTTTTTCATTGATACAGAAATGATATAACGGTCAAAATGTTCCCCACAACGTATGTCCTTAGAAATAAATAATTTAATTGTAATTTCAAATTTAAATTGGACTATTTTGGCACTAGGCAAACGCGCTTGAGACTACCTCACGTGGAGATGACGTAATTTGGACATTGACGCTTTTAATACTTTGGGAGGAGTGGGCGTGGTTTGAGCTAAGTTATAATGCTTTTTATGCATTAGCATCGCCTCATGAGTTTTTAGATGTATTGGCATTGTTGCTTATCAACTTTGCAGTTTCCATTCCATGAACGCACAATGAGGTTTTTAGTGCAAGAAAAATGTTACAGTTTACCCCAGTCAATTGTTGGGTAGATTATTCAACGCATCAACAAAAGAACAAAAACAACTAATCGTGTGAGACAGTGTATTGCCAGATGAGTTATGAGACAAATTTAAATTAGGTGTATCTACCACTTCGCCACTAAACCACAAAGAATTTTTATTTATGACTAATTGATAAGTTTCTATTTATCTCATATAATCTCACAAGAGAATGTCTCAAAGAATAAACGAATAACAACCATTTGGAACTACAATGACACCACTAACTATTACTAAACTTGTTTTTTTTTCTACAAAATAAACAACAACAGAGTGTAGAAAAACAGTATTTAAAAATATGGAACCTAGCAACTGATGGAGATGCTGTGTTTTCTCTCCTAGTATTTGAATTTTTTTTCATCATTCAGCCTGATTTTCCAAGATCAATCTCATTACACTTGACATCTCCATCTGTACACATACTTCCAAATATTAAAAAAAACAAAAATGCATTCTAAAGCCCTTAAAAGGATTTAGTTTAAGGAGGGCTGAATAGAACAAAATGCAATTACTCTTCATGGTATCAAATGTAACTTTACCTCATGTATGGAACTGCCTTAGTATTTCCAAGTGAAGATTCTGAATGTCTCCATGAATAGAATCCTGGAAACGAAGCTAGCTTTTTGTTCAAGGTGATGTTGACTAAAACTTTCCTGCATTAGTGTCTCTAGCCCGCCACCACTAAGCAAATTGATTACGAGCTACAAAGATAGATTGAAACAATTTTTATTTACAGTTCCTTACATTTGGAGTAGTTACACCATTTCCAGTGGCAGATTGGAGTTCTTTGCCAACAAGCTGTGAGAAGTTCTTCCCCAGTTTCTAGTCCCGCTTTTCTTGGATTTGGTGACCCCACCAATTGAGATTCACTCATGAAGAATTTTGGTGAACCTAACAAGCTATTCAGAAGTTCGGCCCCAGTTTCCAGCCCTTTTTTTTACCTCTTGGTGACCGCATTGAAAGTGGTGATGCCACGTTAGCATTACTGGAAAATCTTTTTAGGAGGAGAAGAAGATGGAATGAGAGTCTGTGAAATGGTGCTTTTTGAGCTAATAGGAGGCTATACAGCCTGGTGATCTTGAGGGAATTTCTTCATGGAGGCTTCTCCAGTGTAAATTAGTTGCACTTGAGCTAGTTGTACTCGGAACATCTTGTAATTCAGGCAACGACGACTTGATGATGAACTGCTGGATATACAACAGCCATTGCAAAACGAGAAGGTTTTCTACTTGTTTTTCGGTGAACTAATTTATCTAAGAATCTCTCCCAAATTTTTTGGAGGGAGGGTTGCGACTACGTGTAGATGAAATGTTGGACGTTGACTGTGATTGGCTGTCAGTCTGCAAGAACACAACTGTATCAAAATGTGTAGTTCCTAAACAGTGATCAAGCGAATTACAGAGATGGATTGTCTTAACTTTGTTGGTGTCAATTCCTAATCTTTGTATGTTTTTACTTTTTTCAATTTTGATCTTTTGGTGTTAAATTTTATTATTTTTTCAGTTTGGCACTGTGGACCCAAAACTGACACCAAGAAGATCAAATTGAAAAGGTAAAAACATATAGGACTAAAAAATGGAAATGTTCATTTACTTTTAATTGTATAGTTTATGTCCAAATGTGTTGGACATCCTGAGAGAAGTAAATAGTAAAAGCATTAAATCATCTCCAGCTTTCTACTGGAGATATCAGAAAACCACGAGATAATTTATTACATCAAGAACAAAAACAATTGAGATTGGGAAATAAGTACCTGTTTGGATGCAGAGTCAGACTTCAAATCAAAAATCGGATGATTGTTGTCGCTGGCCCCTTCATTTGGACGTCCATACTTCTGAGACGGAATGCGAAACAAAGGATTTTTAACTTGATTTTTCTTTATACCATCATTATCATCCCATAATTTATCAAGAGTAGAGGGAGTCAGCGGCTGAACTTCCACAAGGGGAGAAAACACGTCCATATCATCCTTGACGACATTATCTTGAGGTTCATGCAATTTTTTAAGAGTTAAGCCTTTTAATAAGGCGCTTCTGGGTGATTTCACAGAGGAAGTTAAACCGATAGCACTTGAAGTAGACCCAGAACTGCCTGATGAAGAAAATGGACTTCCAGAAGTAGGATTCTGAGATGCATATACTCCTTTCGGCATTGGAATAGTTGATGATGGCTTAGATGTAAGTGGATCAGGCATAAGTATTGAGTCCCTAAATCACCTGCCAGAAGAATTGTCTCATCTGTGTAGTTGTTTTCATCCAAGGATACTACTTTCGACCCTCTGCCAGCATAGATTTTTGACGGGCTGTCGTCATGTTTCAAAATAGTATCAGATTGCCTCAAAGTATATTGTGCAGATTTTACTACTTAAAAGTTTTTTCAGATCAGAGTGACAAACTTTAGAGAACAAAAAAGCAAATACACCAATTGATTCTGAATAGTATATACAGCCCTAATGGTAGCAGTAATGAGACACTATGTGAACTTCAAGTTCTAAGGTGATGTTTGTTTTGGGTTTCTAGTGGTTCTTAAAATCTGGTTTTTAAAATTTAGAAATCTTGATGAATAATAAGGTATGTGTTTGTTTTGAAATTTTGGGTAGGGTTAGGTTTAACTTCATGTGTAAGAGTGAATGATGTTGTATTATTGTATTGTTGTAGGGTGTGATATGCGATTGAATGATGTGAATTATGATTTAAATATATTAAGGTGTAAAGAGAGAGTAAATTATAAAGTATAATAGTAAATCTTATAGGTATTTGTAGTGGTGGTTTTATAAATCCGGATTTCAAAATCCTGAAGTAGAACCAAATATACATTGTAAATGCAAAACCTGATTTTTAAAACCCAAAACAAACATCACCTTGTGTCGAGGCACACAAATACGGTGAGCTAATATGGTCGCTTGACACGTATTGAATGACACATAGGATCACCAGCAACATCATAGTACGAGAGTAATATCACAATGCTTCATAAAGTAATTGGGAACATATTCCATCATGCATTGGGGAAAAAACTTCAAAGAAAGAAGAATTCACATCACCTCAAAGTATGCACAAAGAATAGTTAACGGTTGAGGCTTTCCTCGAATATCATAGAGTACAACCTGACCAGTAGTTGTACCAGCAGCTAAGGTTAGTCTATCTTCAGCAAAAGCCAACGAAGAGAAAGGAGCCTCATAAGATATCCAAGATGACGGCTTTCTGGACCCTGTGTCGAAAGTGTATAACTTCATGTCCAGACCAACGCTAGCAATATACTGTGAAACCCTCGTAAAGTTATTAAAAAAGATATCAGAACTGGATATAGAAAGACACATCTCTATAGAATATGAAATATTCAACGAGGATATGAAGTAATGACCTTGTCATTGGACGGTGAAAAACTAATTCCAGTGGATGGTGCAGAATGCTGCTTCAACCAAGAAAAACCTAAAATGCAAATAAATTGTGGTTAACTATAATTGAATGTGGCAAAAATAGACCTTATTAGGCAAGCACATAATATTGTACCTTAGCATGCAAATTCAAGGATTCAACCCTGGTAAATACAAGACAATTATAATGTTCATTGCAGAAAACCAAAGCTCATGCAAGATGGCATCTTAATAATGAATCGGCAATGTATTTGAGTAAAAGAAATGAAAAAAATTACTTTTTACACTGAACGAGATCTGGTAGACTGCATAGGTTACATTGATCAACATTCACTTTGTTAAATGTAAAAATCATAAGGAGAATTATGCTTATCTTTTTTTTTTTTTTTTTTTCTTTTATATACTGCTTTCAGATAAATGAGATATTCTTAGGTTCTGTTTGAAGGTCCAACGAAGTGAAAATCTGAGATGATTATTTATTCTGTGCTTTTGTGCATTGTGATATCTACCAAAAATTATTACAAAATTACTACACGGCTTAGTAGTCGGGGACATAGTAAGCTTTCAAAGCACGAGAGACTACACAAACAAGGTGTTGATAATAAACAAACTTTCCCAAGAAAATAGATTGGGCTGCTGCACACAGTAGAAGTCATGCTTATTTATTCATCAATCATCATAACCTACAGCAAGTGTGTTTTATCTATTGTATTGCGTAGTTGTGTTTGTTATTATAAGCTTCAATAACTTGTTGGTATGAGGGAAGCAGATTCCTCTTCAGTATAACATTGAAGTTGAACAGGAAAAGTAGTAATCATTCTTTCCATGTGCATTGTAACAGTACAGATCTGTCTTATTAATTTAGACGATTTACAGCTAATTAACAGCCAAAAATAATCCATAGAGATGGGGAAACCTCATTTTGTTGAAAGTGACCAAAGGGAACTCTTGAAAACCAAAAAACTGATAATGTTTTGACAAATTTAAAGAAAGAAAAACTGGAAAACCGAATGACATTCACTCTGAGAAGTAGACAAGCAATTGCCAAAAGCTTGAGCTGTTCAAATAAAGACAAGAAAGAAGTCCATCTTCCTCAGTATACGAAGTAATCATGTTAACTTAATAACATATAACCATTTCTTAGAATGCAAACCTTTGGGCTGCGGCCAGTAGTATCCCACAGGTGGACAGACCTGGCCATCACCAGCCAGAACTAACAGGTGCCTGCTCATCCGAGAATAATCAAGTGCCCCTAAGGCCTGGTCTTATAATTATTATTGAATAAAACAAACAAAAAAATCATATTGATCAAAATAATGAGTATTAAGTTTCCTTGTATACAGAGATATCGAAAAAAATATAAGCAACCTGCCCGTCTGGATCCTTAAGGTCAGCAGCCCTAGCTCCAGAAGCAAGATTGTGAACAATTAGATCTCCTTTTTGGCTAACAGAAGCTATGTGCTCATCCTTACAGTTGTAAATTACACCTGTTATAGCATCAGTATGCCCTTTCAACCTTTTGACACAACGCTTATTCTGCAAATCCCATATTCTTACAACTTGACCGGTTCCGCCTGAGCAGAGGTATCGAGACCCTTTGTTGCAAAAGTTGATACTTGACATGGACTCTGATGGCTTGTAAGTTTAAACAGAAGAAACAAACACAAGATTTGGAGAAATCAAGTTGATGTTCAAAGTTATTTACATGGATGGACCTTCACTACAGGTGAAAGACAATTTATGTTAAAGGTAATGTTGATTGCTTCCTCATTTCCAGCCAGAGGGTAACATTATTAGCCAACTATAACTTACTAAGTAGAGCGTTCATCCCAAATCTAAATGGACTAACCTCTACTTTCTCATAAAGGAAATGTTGGAATTATTTGTTGCAAGTTCAAAATATCCCGACTAAAGAACTATCATCTAAAATGAATCTACTAAAATAACCAACTTCATATGCTTGATCCTAATCCATAGGGCAAGCATATTTATCAATCTATACTGATTTTATCAATATGCACTAGCATCCATAAACATACAGACACACTAGCTATATTTGCAGATGAACAGTATACTGAAATTGTTGCATCTAGGAGGGCATCTCACTCATGAAGTTAATAAACTTAATTGATGCATAAAGGCAAGAACATGCAAATGCACATTAGATCAGTATCCCCAAATTCCGATTTTTAGTGTATATATGATAATGTACCTCATTAGTTCCACCCAAATCATTTTTGGTAGGCACTGTCCACAAGCTCTCCCCATTTTTCTTCCATAATGATACTCTGCCATCGTCGCCTGCACTCGCCAACACCATATCTACGAGAAATAGATGAATGAAACATCACAAATTGCATAACCTAGTACCAATTTTACCTGGTAAAAACATTTTAGGTTAAATTGCGAAAATACAAATTGAGTTTGCACTGACTATTGTGATTCCACTTCACCGAATTGACGCTGAGCCCCGGGGAAGGAGAATAGGTGAGAAGGCACTGATTTTGAGAGTCCGATGAGACGTCGAAGAGTTTCACGGCGTCATGCCGCTCGCCGCCAGCAGCGGCTTCGTGGATTCACGCGAATTCATAGTTTTCAACAACATGATCCACGATTGCGAAAAATACATCTGTATGTTTACCTGTATATAAGAAATCCAAAACAACGATCGCGTTTCTGGAAATAAGGAGAAGAGCGAGAGGTTGATGGAAGTGATCATCATGCAGGAAAACTCAAATTTCATAAATCTGCAACTAGTCTACAATTGTAGATCGCAAAAATAGGTTTATTTTAGCGAAACTATTATTAATTTATAGAATACTCCCTCTGTCCCATGAAACCGTGCCCATGAAAGTTTAAAGTTTTAAAGAAAGTTTTTTAAGGAATGAAGTTTTTATTAAGTATTTAAAGCCGATAATGTAATTTTTAAAAATGATATAAAAAAATTGTATGATATCTATAATATTCTCCATAAAAAATTACTTTATCATTCAAATACTAATAAATAACTCGCCATTAAAAACTCGATAATAAAGGCCACAGACGCTTTTTGAGCTTTTTATGGGACGAAGGTAGTAGTTAATAGAATAACTTTTATAAGAATAGAGAATAAGTGATATCTATTTAATTAAAAACGTACATTTTTGTTTTAGCAAAAGAACACATTCGGTGAGACTCTCTCACATAATTTGGCAATGGCATTCAATTTCTTTGAGCTTCAGATGTTGTGAACCTCATTTTACAGTAAACCGATTTTTTTTTTTATAAAGACTTTTTTTAAGAATATAAATCACACTATTTAGTAATATAAGTCACACTTTTGAGTTAATATCACTTACGATACCTCTCGCTATAATATAAGTCACACCCTTCACTTTTTTAAAGTAATACTTTTTATAAGTAAAACGTCACACCCTTTATAAAAAAAAAGTCACATTTTCTTTAGTAATATAAGTTACACTCTTAACTGGGCTTCACCAAAGTGAAACTTGTTTCAATTCTATACTTTGCCAATTTCTTTTACGTTGCCAAACAACTAAAAAATTAATTTTATACTAGATCTGTTATGTGAGAGTAATCAAAATTAATTCCGTCAAAAAAAAAAGAGTAATCAAAATTAATTATATATTTATTTATTTACCCTTTATTCTTATCAATTTTATTTTTAGCTTCTGTTAGCCAAAATGGAGATCTCATTGATTCTAAAAATATTTGTTTAATTTTATTTATTTTTTAAAGCAACAATAAGAAAACTCTAATTCAATAATATTTGATAATTAACTCATGAACATACTTATTAGTAACCTTGTGATTTGTTAGCTATTTCGTATAAATTATAGCAGATGACACAACTTTAATTTATATTTTTGACATTTACTACTTAAGATCAAATATTAGAATATGTAAGTTAACTTATTTAACAAAATATAATTATAGAATTAGTAAGCAGTGTAAATGTTCTTTAGAATTATATAACTTTATTTTTTTAATTGACTTTTGAATAATCTAATTGAAAATCGCGTACATTCGATAATTACGTCGGCAAAATAATAAACAAATCAAAGCTCACATAAAATTAGACTCAATTCTAATTCATCCCCCAATATAAATTTTCTTTCTAACCAATCAATTAATTTTGATCGTTTAGCGTGCGACAGCCAGACGCCTCAATATAAATTCAGACACATTTAACATACTCTAGCACAAATTCTGGATAATGGCTTATGAAACAACAAGAAACTAGTTCACGTGAGTATTTCTACTCATTTTAGCTTACAGAAAACACACAATTCAAATTCCAGGAGGCTCTCCTAGTACACAGTCGGAATCCGGGCAAAATACACCAATTTTTGAAAGCAAAAGTGGCTCGTTTCATGTTCGTGATTCGATAATATGAATTCTAAGTAATTATATCTACATCTTTCTGCAAAGGGGTGAAGGGGGGAGCACAACTTACAGCTTATCCACACCAACAAAAAACTCAAACTCAAATCATACTAAATCTTTTGATGTAAAAAGCTTAAGCAAGTTTCTCGTTCAGTGTGGGGGATTCTGCAGCTTCAACTTCTACTAACCATGTGTCACCTACACCGAGAAAAATAAAAAGTATTAATGGAGCATAGGCAAGCTTCTATTATGACTTAATTATACACCAGAAATTAAGGTAGGGACCCTATTAAAAATGTTGTCCAAAAAAGAAAAGGAATCGATTAGTTGACACCGAATAGAATAGGATACTCCTATAAAACATTGCAATACTGAATATGTATATTAACAGTAGTAGCATGTTAAGGACTAAATTGTCATGAGAAATAATTTTGTTACAAACATAATTCCATCTATATAACATGTTTAATCAGTAACATTTCCCACATATAATTGAAAAAAAAAATTCACTAGATAAATGTTTTATTCTGATATTTTCGTAAATAAAAAAATAAAAACATTTTTCTTGTGAATTTTCACGACACAGTTGTTGTTTGAAGTCTGTTCATTTCCCCCCAATATCTGATTAATGAATTCCAAGACAAATAGCAATAAGTAAGAGCAAATGATCCAGAACAGCAGCAGAATAAAGTTAATGAAGAAAAAGTGCTGAAGAAAAGGAAAATATGAAAAGGGGGAGAAAAGAGAAGATAAGTTAGTAGCTGAGAAAAGGAAATAAAGGCAAGACAAGCAATATTTGGAAACATGGTTGCCACAACAGGTATATATTCCTAATCAGACAAGCTCAATGTAACCTAAACAGTGAAACTGAAATTATATAGATGTGCATAAGAAATACTCCCCTTTTAATTGGTTTGTTAGCTTTTGTCCCAAGTAATTAATTGCCTAACACTAACCAACTTTCTCTGTTAATTTTCAAAGAAGCATTATGTTAAAATAAACTCTCTGTTAGTGATTACAATGAAGATGTAGTGTTCTGCTCCAATCTGGAATAATAAGGGGACAAAAAATAATTGTTGGTTGAGGAGTAGTGGAATGAATGAGGAGAAATGATAATAGGACGGAAAATATTTAATCAAAATGGGTAATGATTAACTTATTTTGAGTCTCAATACCTTGTATGAAGTGTGATGACAGTAAATTAATCATCTTTTATTCTCATTAACCACAACAATTACAAATGCGAATTCCCATTGAAGAATTTTGAACCAAGCGCTCACCTTGATATTGCCAGATTACTTTTGGTGCTTTGAGAGGAGAAATTGAGAATGAATGTATGGGAATATGTGATGTATTAGTAGGAAATTGACATTGGAAAATGTGATTTATTAGTCTATAGCTTTTGGAAAACAGAATCACAAATAAGATGTCCTCTATGAGATAAATGGTCTACAATAAATTACGGAATCACATAAAAGGGGATGCAGGAGGAATATGATTATTTTAGTCATCAGCAATGACTTCTTTCTTTTCTTTTTATGCACTCTATTTGAGATAAATATCACTACGGTATATATAAACGAAGAGTTTCAAAGTAAGCATTACATAATCTCCAAGATGGTTTTCTTTTAAAGGAAAAAAAAAGAGAATATATCTTCTATTTTTTCTACCACATATTTTAAAGAAATGGGTTTTTTATCTTTCTAGAAATGCATTGTCACAACTAACTTTTCTTTCCGTATCTTTTTATGCAGTTGTGCCATGAAAAATAAGACTTGAGCTTTTTGTCATATTTTTATGCACGTAAAATAAGAGCTTTTAGTCATATATTTATGCATGTAAAATAAGACTTGAGCAATAACTTAAGCTGACCTTGATTAGGAAGCACAGAATCTCACATTTTGGTGGACATCATGAACTTGTTTTCCCTTTCAGCTGGCTTCAGAATTTGGAAAGAGCACATTAAGTTTTCGTCAACACTCATCATTGCACCAGCATTGTCAAATTCACCACAGTAATTCGGTGCAGAAAAGACCGTAACAAGCTGCCTATCTGCAAAAAATTCATAACCATCTTCTACAACCTGCAAAAAAGTAGTAGATATTAGAGGAGTAATTTGACTTGGAAAAACAGAAGGTTATGTTTGAAAAACCTTCAAAATCCTGATAAATAGTAATAGTGTGTGTTTGTTCTGAGATTTAAGTAGAGTATGATTTAGCTTTATGTCAAAGCGATGTGTAAGAGTGTGTGATGTTGTGTATTATTATATTACAATTGATTGTGTAATGATCTAATGATTAGTATGTTCTGTTGAAAATTGTAGAAGTGAGAAAAAAAAAAGGAGTAAAAAGTGAGGATAAAAGAAGAGTGGGAATAAAACAAAATCTTATTTTTATGCTAATCAGCCATTTAGAGAATGTGATGGATGAAAAAATATGTTATTTGTAGGGTTTATAGGTATGACAAAGTCTTGTATGCAGCAGGTGTATCGTGTAACTCAAGTGCATTTTAAAATTGTATAACTTGTTTTCACTGAAAAGTTTTAGCTGGTCAGTATTAACTGTTTTAACTGAACATTAGTTTTTTTTTTCTGAAAAGTACTGGTGTATACAGTTTTACCGCATAATTGGTGTGCAAGAGACTTAGCCTACAGGTATTTGTAGGGGTGAATGTACTGAGATTTTAAAAACTGGATTATAAAATCTCAAAGTAGAACCGGATTTAGATTTTGAAATCCAAATCTGGTTTTGTAATCCCAAATCAAGCATAACTAAACACAAGATCAATTTACCTGATGAGCACGACAGATAAGATCCAACTCATGCTTCGCCAAGAACTCGGAGACTTTATCAGGGCCAAAAGTGAATGAAACTCCTCTATCATTCATCCCCATCCTTTAACATCTTTCCCAGGATCCGACCAGAGTAAATCACAAAGCAAGCCTGTATCCGTATACCAGTCGGGCGGGCAAATTTCGAACCTGATCCAGATTGTTCAGTTCTGGAGAAAGGCCCCAATGCATGCATAATATCTTGCCATCGACGAGTGCAGCAACAGGGAGGCAATTGAAGCAATCAGTGAAGGCTTTCCACAGTTTCACATTGAATCTTCATTTACATTCATCATAAAATCCATAGATCCTATTAATGGAAGCACACTCATGGTTTCCCCTAAGGAGGAAAAAGTTTTCTGGATATTTGATTTTATACGCAAGTAACAAGCATACTGTCTCCAAACTCTGCTTCCCACGATCTACATAGTCACCCAAAAATAGGTAATTGATTTGGAGGGAAACCCCCGCACAAAAAAAAAGCCTTAGAAGATCGCTATATTGCCCATGAATGTCACCTAAAAATAATAATGAATTTAGATAAGGTTAGTTCAACAAGACTCGCCACATGGCACCATTATAAGGCATGGTTGATCGTCCACGGTGCTTCAGCACAAGTCAGCATGCCTTTCCAGTTATCATAACTGAAATTGATGGAGTAATAAGTTAAACTGAAAACTAGATATAAGATAAACTAAACCACAAAAAAGGAAAAATAACAAAATTAAAAGGACCAAAGCACAAAGTCCTATAACTATTCAACCAGAGGCACAAACCTTTTAAGTACCTGGACTTAGGGGTGGAGTGTATATATACACACACACACACATATACAGTGAAAATATCTAATACACACATTATGGATAAGAAAATTTTCTCACAAGAAGTCAATCATTTTCCATTTCATATTCTGCAATATATTATAAACTGGCAAGTTGCAGCTTACTCAAGAATTCAAATTTTATCCTGCTTATTAAAACGCTTCCAACAACAATTATCATTGCCAACTATCTTAATCTCAGATAAAAATCCAGAGCAAGAATGTCGCTTCATCTAAAGTGGTGTCGCATTACCTAAACATCCAGAGTTAGGAGCTATATGGAACATATAGTCATGAATAAATAACTTAAAAAACACACTCGTCACAGGAGCCTGTAGATACATCTGACGTTTTTACAATTGCATGGACTTTTCTCAAACTATACCAAGCGATCTTAATAAAATAGTGAACCATATAGAAATGTTTTAACTTTTTCAAGAGTTGATGCAATATGAAGATTTACTAATCACGGAAAGTTGCACTTAAGCTACGTACGAGCAAATCATTAGCAATATGATAACCTTCATTTACCAGTGATGGACAAAGTCAATATCTCTACACAGTCCAAACAAGTACCAAAATGCCATTTGTTAGCAGAAATCCCACTCAACTAAGTTCAGAGTAAAAGTTGAGAACTTAAGAAAATTCATATGATTTGAAAGATCGAGCCCTAAAACCCCTGAAGCATAAATGAAAGAGAAAAAGACAATAGTTCTAAAGAACCACAGAAAAAGGGAACTGGTTTTTTCCAAATCTTCATATTGAATGGAGAAAAAAAGATTTAACTGACGGAACCTTTAACACATAGTGCCGAAAACCCTTGCTACAAATTCTGAAAAACACAAAGCCAAACCCTCGTAGCAAAAGACCTTAATCACACACAAAATTCAAAAATCAAGGGGGAAAAGCAGTGAATCAAAACTTCTAGGACATCCTCCTAAATTAAAGGAGCTTGTTCGCATTCACAACACAAACAAGTACATAAACAGACATATATAGGCAGAAACATAACGGAATCTTGAGATAATTGCAAAAAATATACCACAAATCTTGATGGGTGCTTCAAGTTCGAGAAGATTAGGTTGATTTACGAAGATTTCACGGGACGCAACACAAAGCTGCTTAATCTCAGATTCTGCAAGCTGCACTAATTTCCCTGGCTTTGCCGATCGGACTTCAATCAGTTTCTCGATTATCTTATCTAAAACTACAGGGTCCATTAGCCCCCGCTGCTGCCCCCTTTTCGTTTCGAGTTTCTTCACACACTGACTCGCATGAGTGCGTATGCTTGCTTTTGATTTTGAGTGTGAGGAGTTTTTCTCTTGGGCTGTGGGTCTATGCTGTTCTTCAAGTCTCAACTTTTGCTTGGGTCTTTTTTTATTTTATTTAATATTTCATATTTATTTGTTTATTCTATTTTATGATGGCCCTGGTTACTTTGTTCGGTGGGAGACCATGGACCAAATTACGGGTGTGCAGTATATGGTTAAAACATAAATAATCGATCAAATTCAATCGAAATGCATAATTGAATTCGGTTATTCAGTTTTCGGTTCAATTACGATTTCTAATTTCACAGAAATCGATTTTCGATTCGGTTCGATTATTTTTCAGACAGAATCGAAAAATAATCGAACACCAAATACAATATATTTAATATATAATTATATAAATAATATAAAATATATTATTATGTAAATTTTTTCAGGTCCAATATGAATTTAAAAACCCCAAAAAAATGGGGAAAATGTGAAATTTCGGTTATTTGATTAATAACCGTAACTGAACCGAAAATTCCGATTCGATTACATAACGATTTTCATATTATTTCGGTCGGTCTGATTATTAATTATGAAATTTTGTTTCGATCACTAAACCGGTCGATGCTCACCTGTAGTGGGCATAAGATTTCAACTCACAATTATTTAAATTATTTAATTTAATTAATAAATAGTGTAATTTTAGCTATGCACTAACTCCCCCAAAATGTTAAAATTCATGAAACGATATTAATATACAATGGAGCATGATGGACTGTATATCGTCCAATAATTACGGCGACCCAACTCGCCGATAAGTTGGCTAGGGGTTGTATTGTAGTGAGAATGGGGTTGTTGGGAAATTAATTGGATCAGATCTATTCGGGGATGAATATTTAAATATAAATTTAATTCTAACAATTATTATTAGCATTGAATTAATTATATATTAATTCAAATAATAATTCAACAACAAATCATGATATAAAAGTTCACATAAATCCTACGACACGAATTGCTACGGGTTTACGTGAACTAACCTGTTTGGAATGACAATGGACTCGGTTGATAAGAACACACCAAAAAGTTTTTCCAAAGATTCCTTTAAATTTGCTCATCAATCCGGTGGAAGGAAACTTCGCGAACAATTAACAAAAGGAAAAATAAATTATTTGTTGCACCACCTTGTGGATTTCTAATTTTTCTAACACATGGAATTATCATTGGGAATGAAACATTCATCCCCTATTTATAGAGGGTGATGGTCGAAATTTTGTGCATGAATAAGATGAGAAAATCTTTTTCTTGATCTTCAAGAAATCTTGAATATATCCAATATATTCTTTTATCCATATTTAAAATATTCCACAAAAAATCCCAACTTCCTTTTGTTATGGTATTTTCGAAAATTTAAGGATAAAGATTCCAAGATTTGGATCTTCTTGAATTTATGAGATATTCTTGTATTCCAAGAATACATATCTTCCATAATATCTTTTCAAGAAAATCAAGAAAATCTTTCTTTTCCTTCTTTTTCTATGTTTTTCGAAATTTTCATATAAATAACCAAGTGGGAGATTTCTTGAATTTAATGAGATAATCTTGTATTCCAATAATACATATCTTCATTCCATAACAAAATTCAAAGAAAATATTTCTCCCCTTTTGTTCATATTTTTCGAAAAAAAAGAGGAAAAATAGCAACAAAAATTTATTTTATTTTTAAACATTTTTTTTCAGTTATTGGACTTTATGTTTGGGCTACTTGAGGGGACTTTAGGAGAATTAAGATTGGATCTTCCAATGGATCTTGAATTATCAATATTGAGCCACAATATTATTCAAGCCCATAAATATTAATTAATCTCACTACATAATTAATATCAAGACTATCCATCTTAACCCATATTACGCTTAATATGGCTCCCTGCTATTATTTCCCCGTGTTTAAGATTATCTAGTCCATTAATTAATTCAAGCCACCCAAATAACTTTCCATTAATTAATATTTTTTTGTCCTTGGTTAAGGAACGGTTCAACATTATTATCCATATCTAAACTAGTTCCACTAGCAAGATTTGGTATGATAAAACTTATGAACCTCCCAAGGGGGCAAATCGAACAAAGCGCATTTTGCACACGATTCTCCGTATTAAATCTTAGCAATCGCGATGTGACCAATACTATTGCCCAAGATATAAAGTATTGAATCTCGTTGATTCTCTACCCGTAATAAGTCAAAGCAATAATTACTAACCACACACGATCCTATTTAAGGGATTTAAGATTAAAAATAACAAACCAACGAGGTCTAATTCTTCCTAGTTCGAGTTCAAGAATTTGTCCTCATGTATGTTCTATTCAAGTGCATTAGTCATGCACTAAGTGTAATCTCTTGGTCAAGACAAGTCAATCTGAAGCCTTTTTACACTTCAACCTTTCACGATGGATTGTTCATTTCCATCTAGGTCGTGAATGGTGTACTTTTTGGTTACAAATGAATGTTAATTTAATCTTTTGTGATCTGGTATCACTAAATTAACTACAATGTAACACGTACTATTTATTGAACAGTTATGCAATAAATATATGTAACATTCAATGATATTTAAAGCATCAGTGATAAATAATTTATTTCAGTAAATAAGACAGAAATTCAGTTTGATTATACAAAGTAAAAGCATATTTTCCAGTATAATCCCAACAGGGGTCCCGGTGTTAGGCCCCCAAGAATTTTTTGGGACATGTTAAGCAGTATTTAATAGAGATGTTAAACGGGTTGTCCCTAACTCATTAGGGTCAGCCCTATAGGGCTGCGGGCTAACCGGTTCACTCTTAACGGGCCATTAATAGTTGAACCCTAAACCTAACCCTAGCGGGCAACGGGCTAAACGGGCCACTAACGGGCTTCCAGAAAATTAAAAAAAAAAGAATTTTTCATATTAAATACTTCAAATATTGTTTATAAATTAAAAAGTGGTAATCATACTATGATATTTTTCAAACTTAATAATCCAGACATTATTAATATAGTCAAAATCACATCAAAACATAATATAATATCATGCCCTAATTTATTTTTATTTATTTAAGTTAATAACATAATTATAATATATATAAAATATATATTATATATAAGTAGGCGGGCTGACGGGTTAGCTCGGTTAACCTGCGGGCTAGCCCATTTAGCCCGCGGGCTAACCTGTTCGGGCCAAAAATGCCCTGTTTTAAATGGGTCTATCATTTCTCAGTCCTAGCCCTGCATATAACAGGGTTCAACGGGCTAGCCCATTTAACCCGACCCGGATTAACATCTCTAGTATTTAAGTTCAATGTACTTTAAAGGCTACAATCCACTTTTGTTATAAATAATCATCTGATTTACGAGATCTTGTAGTGCACAGAAAATAGCATATCTCTTGGCTTAATAATACCAGGAAATAGTTATTTTTTACGAACTAAATCAATAAATTTTGTGTTCTTTTTCGTTTCAATTGTTATCTTTCTTTGCAAATTGCTGGTCCATTCCGAACAATATTGAGACACTTTAATGGTTTCTGATACTTATTTAGGGACAAGGTTTTGATAGAAACTTAAAAGTGCTAATAAAAGTGATGCACTAATTTTCTTCTTTTCACAATTCCATGCTATATTAAAATGAACATTCCAATCTTAATCGTATGGGTTTAATGTAAATTAAGTGTACCATGCACGTTGAAACTACAACCAGGTGTGAAGGACGAGTGGAAGTGGGTTGGTCATTCCAGTGGAAGGTTCGTAACGAAGGAGATGTATCGTTCGATTGTGGAGACTAATTTCGATGGAGAGCCCGACATTTTTCTATGGTTGAAGATCTGGTGGAAGGCCATCCCGTCTAAAGTCTCATCATTTGCATGGAAAGCGGTTCGGGACAGAATACATTCTAAAGAAAATCTGTTAAAACTTGGGTTGACCAGTGTGGTTGGCTCGACACTTTGTCCCGTCTGCTGGTCTACAGTAGAGTCTTTGATGCACCTTCTTGTTACTTGCCCGTTTTCTCTTATTATCTGGGAGGTTGTTGCTTAGTGGTTGGGGAAGTCTGCATCTTACTCGACTTCTCTAATGGACCATTTCACGGAATTTGTGGAGTCGGAGCAGTCGGCTACTCGAAGGAAAATTCTGAGCTTGATTTGGCAAAGAAATATCTGGAAGATCTGGAAGTCCAGCAATGAGATCGTCTTCAAAGAAAGTATATACTCATTGGAGAAACTTTTAGATAAGATTAAGTTATGTTCATGAAAATTGATTAGATCACACTACCCGTTATCCTTTTATGTCCCGTTTGTATCTTAGAAACATCATCATTTTGATTGTCTCCCCGATAAACTTTAGATCGATTTGTCGTGTTTGTACACTATGAAATTAGAGTACCCCTTTTACTCTGTAATGATATTTTATCTTTACCTTTAAAAAAAAACAATTTAGACAAATTTATTAGAGAGAATTACTCCACTTGAATTTTTAAAATCTTTACTCCTCAATTAAATTACAAGCGGACTTCTGTTAGATTGTCGTCGGCCCATTTATTTTGACTTTGTGATGCGAAAACGAAGTCCACTTTTAAAGAGAATCCGGGGGTGAAAGCTGGCTACCGAATAAAAGTTGTCCTTGGTTTTGAAATATAGTAGTTGGGCAAGTACTACAAATGACGTTTTTAACTTATTATTATATCCTCATTTCCAAAATAAATAATAAAAATAAATTGTTCCCCATAAAACGGAATTAGAGAAATATAGTGTTTGTAATCTATTTAATTATTAAAAAGAGGATGCAAGAAACGGGGTGACCCTGCCACTCCCTCAATGTGGGAGACTTGGTGTTCGATTCTTTTAACTAATTGGAGTATGAGAGTTATAAGGTGTTTGGGTGATTGGTGTACTAACATCTAACAACTAATTTTGTCCGATAAAAAAAAAAAAAAACTAACTACTAACAACTAACTTTGTCCGATAAAAAAAAAAAACTAACTACTAACATCTAGCAACTAACTTTGTCCGATAAAAAAAAAAAACTAACTACTAACATCTAACAACTAACTTTGTCCGATAAAAAAAAAAAAAGATGCAAGAGGAATATATAAGATTAAATCTTATCTGGTTCAATCTTCAATCAACACATACAATCTCAACTCAATTATAAAATACTTGTTATTTTACATAACATCGGTCACAAATAGAGAAATCTAGTCTTAGACTTGTGATAGCATGCAGGAAATAATTATGCAAAAAGCTCAATTTTTTAAATATATAGGAAAGCACATCCTACTTTTATTTATGAAAATTGGAACATTCTACTTTGATTTGCATTTAGATCGGGTCATAATTTGAGTCCTAGTATTTTTATTTTCATTAACCAGATTTTAGTAAAAATTATCAACGCATATAAAAAAGTAGAAGTTTGAATCACAAATGGTCTCATAACTTTGACGTCAAATAGATTTAGTCCCGTAATTTTTTTTGTCGTCAATTTGGTCCTAATAATTTTGGCAATGTTCAATTTTAGTACCAAATCGGCCGGAACAACATCGTTTTGCCAGTTTCAATTTGGGACTTTCCGGCTGATGTTTTGACTTGGCTGTCACGTTGCATCTTTCAGTATCACAAATTACTTGATTCATTGATTCTAAAAATGCACTATGGGTGCACGGTGGATCTGAATGCATACCTAAGTGACTTATTTGTATAGATATATATGGTAACAAGTCAATTGATATCGAAATTTAAATAGAGAAAAAAATCTGTCCATTTAAAATCATGTGAAATAAGAAACTCACAATCAAAAATAGGAAAAAATGGGTCGGAATCTTGAGAATAAGGTAATATTATATCAGCCTTCAACTTTAAAATTGATAGGTTTGTGTAATAGCCTTCTTTCACCTAATCTTCATAATATTTTATTTCCCTAACTAGCATATTAGACGAGATTTATAGTAAAATGAATAACAACATTTAGGGGAAAAAAATATCATATCATAATTGCAAAAGCACTATATAGACCAAATATATGAAGGCAAAGCATATTTTGATGTTGCTGATGTTACTATGTATCAGTAGATGTCGATCAATTTTTTGTTGAAGACATGCTTAATTAGGATTGATCATAAGAGCGAATAATGGGTAAAATAATTCCTAGAATATGTGTATGTGTGTGTTTTTATATATTTATTCTGAAACTCTACGTGTATGCGTGTAATGTGTTTTTGTATAATTTTTTGAAACTCTACTACACTGCATATACATACAGTTTCACTTTTCGTATTTCATCACATGTTACACTCTTGAATATTCTTTAACACATGTTGTCATAATAATTGTGAATTATTGGTTTTTATTAAGTTACGCATGTTAGTTATCTAGATTATGAAACATATATAAATTGATATATATGATGCATCTAAAAGAGTTTAAATAAAAAATGCTTTCATAGTTTTTGGCCTCAAGTAAATTCAATTACATAACTTTTTTTTATTGTCGACTTAGTGACAATATCTTTAACAATGTCCAATTTAAATCCCAATTATGTCGAAAAATTCAAAACTATGTTATTTCACTAAATGAATTTGAGAGTTTCCGATCGCGAGTGTGACTAGACTGCCACGTGAAATTATTTTTTTAAGCCTGAAATTACAAGTCAAAGATTTTTTTTAAAAAGAATCAAAATAAATAAACACTTAAAATAAAAACAGACTCCAGATCTAGCTGAATTATTTTTACACGTGGCATTATCACATCCACAGCCGGAAAGTCTCAAATTCAATTGGCAAGAAGATGTAAATTTGAATTTTTCGGTAGAATTGAGACTAAATTGGACACTATCAAAGATATTGAGACTAAATCAATAATGAAAAATGTTATGAAATTAAATTTATTTGAGACAAAAGTTACGAGAACATTTATAATTTAAATAATAGTGATATAATAAAACTTTGTCATGTGTAGTTTATACAATTTTCTTTTTACAAAAAATTCTAATTTTATTAGTATATCACCGATCTACAAAAATATGTGCAGGAAGAAAAAAATGTGATGAGAAGATCCATAACAGGAAGAAGCATAAAATGTTGTTGTTATTTGGAGCATTTGTTGGTTGCATTGTTATGGCAGTTAAAGTTTATTCAGTTATGAAGCCTTATTCTATTCCTCTACTGATTTGTAAGTCTATCTTAATCTCAAATATTTCTATCGCTAATTGCCAGTTAAAAAAAAAATTATCGCGAAGGATAAAGAAAAATCTCTCCCATTCTCATATATTAATTAATCAAAGAAAATATCGAACGTGGTATATTAAGTTAGTAATTTATAGAAAAATTAGCATGCGCGGGATTCAAAATAATATTTAATTAATTTATTATTAATATATTTTTATATTTTAATATTATTTGTACATATTCTTATTAATTTTTTAATTCTAAATTAATTCCTTCCCATTAAAATTAAGGATTTAAAATATAGCAACCACATGAATAGGGGGTAATTCATTTTTAATAGATAAGAGATAAATGGAAGGTAGAGACCAAAATTAAATAATAAATTACTGAGATTAAAAAATTAAAAAACTAATAATAATACCATAAATAACTTCTTACAAAAATTCAGACATTTAAAATAAAGTCATCATATGAAATTGGGGTACTAATTCGCCTTTAAGAGATAAGAGATTTCTATACAATCCTATTATCGGAACCTGAAGAAAATATTACTATACAAAAGTTATTCCTAAATAGAATTTTAAATAATATTTAATATAATAGAGTTTGAATTACAAATGGTCCCATAAATTTGGTCTCAAATAGATTTAGTCTCATAAGTTTTTTTCTCGTCGATTTAGTCCCAATAACTTTGACAATGTTTAATTTTAGTTCCAAATCGGTCGGAACAACATCGTTTTGCCATTTAAATTTGGGACTTTCCGGAGGATGCTGTGACGGGGCTGGCAGGTGTATTTTTTTTTATATTTTAAGTGTTGAAATTTCAGGCATATAATTAAATTAAAAAAAAAACTTAAAATTAAAACAGATTTGTCGGCAAGAATTAGTGAAACACACTTAAAAATACACGTGGCAGTCCAGTCACAAGATCAGCCGAAAAGCCCCAAATTAAATCAGCAAAACGACGTGATCTGACTGATTTGGAACTAAATTAGACATTATCAAAGTTATTGAGACTAAATCAAAGACAAAAAAAATTATGGGACTAAATTTATTTGAGATCAAAGTTATGGGACCATTTGTGATTCAAATTCCTATATAATACATGTTGTAATGCATATAAATTCATTAAGCAAGAAGTAGATATAGATATATGTAATTCGGAGGATGATAGTGCAGAAATACCATAATGGTTCATATCAAGATCAATTTTTTTTTTTGAATCACATATCAATTAAGAAGCTTTGAACATGCTTGATAAGTTTAAATCATTTTGGCTTTGACAATATTGTCTATGCAAAAAGATTATTACAAACACAAATTGACTATATAATAACAAACCATAAAATTAAGATGTTGTCATAATTAAGCCATGAAATAGAATATTGGCATTGAGTAAACTAATCATGAAAAAAGCTCTAAGGTACAAAGTGGGAGAGCAAAAAACTCTAAGGTACAAATGCAACTTTTTTGTGACTCTTAGGTACAAAGTGCAATTTTTTTTTCAAACAAAGTATAATTTTTTTTGTACCTTAGAGTCACTAAAAATTGCATTTGTATCTTAGAGTCACTGCTTCCTATTTTTTGTACCTGAGAGTCATTAATTCAAATATATAATTCCTTTTCTTTTCTTTTGAATTTCTTCATGAAGTGGTACAAAATGCTTCTAAACTCTCCACCAGTTCAAAATCAAGTTATGTGGATTTGAAGAAGCCTGCAGTTGTTTCAAAGTTTTCAAATTACAAAACAGACGTGTACGAGATAAACGGCGACGTAAGAATCCACGGCGTTTCCTCCACCATTTTCATAACCGATGGACAAAACTCGAGTTCTTGGATCATGACACCACACCCCCGGAAAGGAAACCCCGGCTCCATGCACCCAGTCAAAAACTTCAAGGTCGTAACGACGCCGTTTCACAAAACCCCTCCTTGCAACCGAAATTACAACAATATCCCGGCCATCCTTTTCTCCGTCGGAGGAATCGCTCCACGCAATTACTTCCACTCCTTCGCCGACGTGCTCGTCCCGCTCTTCTTGACTTCCCGTCCGTTAAAACGAACGTCGGTCTTCCTCATGAGCAACTACAACTCGTCATGGACCTCCAAGTACCGGTTCATCATCGAGAAACTATCGAAATACGACGTCCACGACATCGACACGGAAAACGAGGTATTGAAAGAGTTGTCTCATCTAAAAGTCTGAACTTGTAGAGAAGTGCGAAATTAATTCGTTTATTTAATTTCTCTCAACTCTCTTTCTCCACGAGGAGAAAAAAAGTTTTTTTTGTCTCATAACTTATCTATTGTCCATTTTTCGTCCCAAAAAATATAACTGTCCAATTTTGGTCTAAAAACTAAATTGATTGTCTAATTTTGATCCATTTTTTGTCGAAAAATCACGAATAACGTTGTTTTGTTGACGTGTAAGTTACGTGTCAGTAAAATTTGGGAGTTCTCTATACCCTCGATTACGTGAACGGCTGACTATTTATTTATTTTTTTTTTTTTTTTACGTTTTCCAATCAATTAAACTACATGTGTAAATAATTCAATAAATTTAATCAAAACTAAAATTTAAAATATGTAAATGTAAGAACAATTAAATTTTACCCAAGATATGACTTGCATGAGACCGAAAACTACATTGTTTCCAATTTTTCGGTGAAAATGGGACAATCCATTTAGTTGTGGGACTAAAATTGGACATTAAATTTTTTGGGACGAAAAATTGGACATTAGTTATGGGACCAAAAAACTTTTTTTCTCCTAGTGAAATGGGTGGAGTGCTTTCCATAGGAATCGAACCCAAGATACGAAATTTGAGCCATGTGCTTTGATAGAATTATCTAAAACTCCAAACTTGTAGAGAGGTGCAAAATTAATTCGTTTATTTAATTTCCCAGCAGTGCATTTATGTTTTTCGAGGATGATCGTGGGGCTAGAAGCCTACAACGATTTGGAGATGAAAACATCAACACTGCCATTACAATTCCTAAGGACAGACTTCACCCAACTCCTTCAACTAAACCACCTACAATATAATCCCATTCATGATCACCAACCTCGGATGCTGATCATTTCAAGAAAAAACCGAAAACTGATCAACGAACACGAAATCGGGAGGCCGCCCGAGCGTTCGGGTTTGAGGTTGTCGTAAGAGAGATGCACACGAATGTGTCGTTAATCGCGGAATTTGTGAATTCTTTCGACGTGATGGTGGGGGTCCACGGGGCGGGGCTAACAAACATGGTATTTCTACGTGAGAATGCGGTTGTGATCCAAATCGTGCCGTACGGGGTCGAATATCTTGCATGGATTTGCTTCGAAAGTGGGATGCAAAGTAATAAATTGGTGTCTTTAAATTATACAGTTACTTTGAATGAGAGCTCTTTGTTGGGGAAATACCCTCCTAATAGTACAATATATACTGATCCGGGACTAATACTTAGTAAGAATTTTCCATATTTTAGTACTGTGTATTTGCAAAATCAAGATATGAATCTTGATTTAGATAGGTTCAGGGGAACCCTTTTGAAGGCTTTGGAGCTCCTTCGTAGTAATTAGGGGTGACAAATTCATTGTTTCAATTTTTTATTTTTAATAAAAATCGCAATTTAATTTATTAATCCTCTTTTCAAGTTTCAACCGTTTTCATGTTTGTTACATACGCTTTACATATGCATGTGAATTCCTTTCCCAAAGCACGCTACATGCGCCAATTTTATGATCACATGCATTTTACAAAAGGAATCATGTTCTGTCCTTTTAACAATTATATTGACTTTTATATTTATTTTTTTACTTAAATCGTGCAGACGAGGTTTTTCGTTAAATTCATAACAATTAGTATCACTACACTTATAGATTGATACTATTACATTTATAAATTGAGATCATTATAAGGTATTAATTTATAAAAGTAGTGATATCAATTTATAAGTGTAATGGTATGAGTTTCATATTATGAACATGTTTCACATGAGAGTTTGTGTAATAGTATTAGTTTGACCACCGATTGATTTTTTTTTTTGTGCAATCCTCTTTTTGACAGGTTTCTATTGGTTCACTCTTCTTCTGCTATATCCTTCCAGATCAAATTAGTTTTAAATCAATTCTTGCTCGTTTTCATCCGTTTCTCACACAATAAGCAAACCACGACCTCTTTCCGCATCAAGTGCAGTTAGTCAAAATTGAGTAATAGAAGTCTCCATTTCAACAAGAAAACTATATAAATACAAGCAACGACGACACCGAATCAATCTCCAATCATATTTTGATAAAAAGGTGATGTCAAAAAATTAAAATAAGATTACATCCCATGTATGAGAGTGTCTCACACAACAGTGGTTGCTTGTTTCACTAGACATTAGTATTCATTGCTTCACTAAACAATGAATAGTATTATTTATTTTTACTAAACAATATTAATACTTGATTATTAACTAGACAATATTACTAGTCTGTGTCTCACAAGTTAAATAATCCAATAATAGAGACATACATATTGTAATAAGTAATATGTGAAAGAAAGGTGTGATTTGGATTTGGAAGAATAGTGTTGTTGACTCAAAGGCAAAGGCAATGTCTGAAATTCTTGACAGCCGTGGAAACTGCATTTCCACTTCATTCAGCCATCAGCTAGATTCTCACACATCACCTTTCTTCAATTTCTTTCTTTTCTACAAGCCAAGAATCTACCTCTTTTTTTCCACCTTTCTTTCTCTCTTTATCAATGATGCCATTCTCTACTAGTCCCTTTCACCCTTTCACAACCCATTGCGTTGCGTCCCAATGTCTTCCTCAAATATCAACCACCTTTCGCACCCCTGCATTTATGGTTCAAATCTTATCTTTACGGATCAATCATCAAAATTGTTATCTTTCTCGTTTTTGGCTGATTCCCACTTGATAAGTTTAGATAATGATTGTTGTTTTTGGGAAATTAATAAGCTAGTATCCCTTTTGAATTTAATCTTGCTCTGTTTGTTCAAAGAAGAAGAGTTTTACCAATTTATTTTGATGCCCAGTAAGATTTTCGATTGTAATTATATATTATGTGTAAAGAGTGTTTTTGCATTTCATGTTTTGGTTTTTTGAATTTGATGGATGATAGAAGATGATTTTGTGTTTAAGCAGGGCATATTGTATCGTCGTACGGAGAGAGGAAGTCGAGGTTTATGAAATGGGTTACTAAGCTTTTCAACAATGGGACTAATACTAGTAGGAGAGTTGCAAATCCCATTAAATCCATGGTATTCATCTCTCATCTCTATTTATCACTAATTCATCTTCCTTTTTTACCATTCATGAATAGGGATGACAAAATGCCCCGCCTCGACCTGCAGGTCAGGTCTGGGTATCAGTATTGGTCTGCCCCACCTCTTTATAAATTAATTATATATGTATAATAATAATTATAATAAGAAAAAAATATATATAAAATAATTGAGGATTTGTAATTTTTGGACCTCTGTTTTATTTATGGTGAATGTGGTGAATTTGATAATTTGATGATTTATAGTTTAGCTTGTATTATGTTACAGTACTATATTGAATGTGAGAACATGTTTTTATAGATAAAAATTTGAAATTCAATTTTATTAGATAAAAAATGGGGCAGGGCGTCCCGCAGCTACCGGGCGGGTGCGCAGGGCGGGCGTGGGTAGTTAGATATCCGCCCCGCCCCATTGTCATCCCTATTCATGAAACGACTTCATCTTATAGTGTTGCTTAGTTAGTGGTCTCTCTTATTTCCTGAATAGGATGACAGCTCTCGAGCCAAGAAACAGAAAGAGGAATTAGATCATGCAATTGCTCTCTCTTTGGCTGAAGATTTAAAGAAACCAAATGGTAGTATTTATTATTTATAACCTTTTCTTCTTCTTTCCTCCAAAAAAATCTACATATATCGATTACTATGATGATGCAGGCTATAAATGGGAAACAGACAATGATGAAGATCTACCAACGATTCTTCATGATACTTCAAATTCACCACCATACCCTCAACCTCAATGTGGCCCTACACATGGATATAAGTAACTTATCACATATCTTATTTTGATCTTATTTCTTATCACAACTAGTAATAATGTTTAATAAAAACAACTAATACCTTTTAGTATAACAATTAATACCATATTTTCTTTATTATTTTCTTTGCAGAGTATGTGGAGGTTGCAAAGGAGAGATTGGGCATGGGAATTATCTGGGATGCATGGGGACTTTCTTCCATCCACAGTGCTTTCGTTGCCGTGGATGTAATTACCCTATAACTGAACATGAGGTACCCCTTTTGATTCATATTTCTGTTCAGAGATATTTATTTTAATTATATCCAATTCTCATTTTTATTTCTATTTCAATTCAAGTTCTCTTTGTCAGGAAGTGACACATACCACAAGTCTTGCTTCAAAGACCTCACTCATCCAAAATGTGAAGTCTGTCATCAATTTGTACGTAACATCATTCGTCTAGGAAATCTATTTATGATGAGTTTTTCAATTATCAGCATTAATCAATAGTCTTCTGTCCATTAATGTACAGATTCCCACAAATGGAGCTGGCTTGATCGAGTACAGATGCCACCCGTTTTGGTCCCAAAAGTATTGTCCTTCACATGAACATGATCATACGCCTAGGTGTTGTAGTTGTGAACGTTTAGAGGTATTGGGACATTGAGTGCGCAACTAATACCTTTTAGTTAAAAAACTAGTACCATTAAAAAATGCACTGTCCAAGTGTTCAACTGATAGTGTCATGTGTTGTTTAATTCCAGTCGTGGAATAGTCGATATATATCATTGGGAGATGGGCGTCGTATATGCTTAGAGTGCATGGAGTCGGCTATTATGGACACTGGTGATTGTCAGCCATTGTACCATGCCATCCGAGACTACTATGAAGGGCTGAATATGAGAATAGATCAGCAAATTCCCATGCTTCTCGTCGAAAGACTAGCCCTTAACGACGCTATCGAAGGGGAGAAAAATGTAACAATATTTCATTTTCCTCCTAATTCGTCTATATACATTACAAAATTGTCTCAAGTACTGTAATTCATGTTTTTGACAGGGTTTCCACCATATGCCTGAAACGAGAGGTTTATGTCTCTCAGAAGAGCAGACTGTGACTAGTGTAAGCTAGCTCTTTAACGTCATCATTTTGCTAGTCTTCCCTTGTGTATAAGCTATGGGAAATGTCGTAAGTGCTACTTTAAAGTATTATGGTGCTGCTATGTAATATGTGTCTAGGTACTGAAAAGACCAAGAATGGAGCGGTACGGGCTTGTAGGAATGAGGACTAAACCACAAAAGCTGATTAGGAGGTGTGAAGTTACTGCCATTCTGGTTTTGTTTGGCCTCCCAAGGTAAACTTTGATTCTTGGCTGTTAAAGTATAATGCTTGGATTTCTGATGCAACTGTCTTAAAGCTAAAGATGTTAAATATGAAAATTAATACATTATATATAGAGAAGAGATCGATTCCAGAGTCAAAACAGATTTCTCTCAAATTATGATGCAGAATGCTTGAATCTTCAATAAGGTTGGTCGATAAAATTGTTGTTGCAGGTTGCAAACGGGAGCAATCCTAGCGCACGAGTTGATGCACGGGTGGTTACGTCTTAATGGTAATATAATAATTAGTGGCCTTTTAACTTATTTTTACAACTAATACTTTACAGTGTAAATAAGTAATACTATTTCATTTACTACTGCGTAGGGTATCGTAATCTGAGGCCCGAGATAGAAGAAGGAATCTGTCAAGTACTCGCTCGTTTATGGCTTGAATCGGAGGTCATAACCACATCCACAAACACGTCACCATCGCGGTCATTGACCAAGAAAGGCGGTAAATCAAGTGCTGAAAATAAGCTAGGGGAGTTTTTTATGCATCAGATAGCGCACGATCCTTCTCCAGCTTACGGAGGAGGATACAGGGCCGCCATGGCAGCCGTGAATAACTATGGTTTACGTCGAACCTTGGATCATATCCGACTAACCGGAACTGTCCCAGAGTAATTCTGTTTCTGAGATTTTGTTTGCTTCTACTTTATATATAGAGATTATTAGCTAACATTCTCTGAACACAGAGGATTGAGTTGATCATGCAAACTTGATCACCTCCCCCTAATATTTTTTGGGGCCTTAGAATTTACATTAGGACAGGTTGTGGAATAATCTTGTAACACAAAAAAGTGATCTGCTGGACCGCTTCTAAATGTTGGACCAACTGTTGTCATTATTGCAAACTGCCAAATATTCAATCGAAGGTTGAATATTCTAAGCAAAATTGTGCTATACAAGTTTTATTAATTCTGGACAAATTGGATTGTGTTGAAGTTATTTATAACCTCGTGTATACAATTTTTTTTGGATGTTTTATTTTTTTATTTCATATCCAATTTCATAAATATATATTACCTGATTCCTAATGGTAATGACAAACATCAAATCTTGAATATTCATTTATTCTTGTGTAATTCTGAGTGATTTACGTTGAGACAGGTTTAACACCTAAACTATCATATTCCTCACATAAAACTCGTCATTTCCATAACGTTATTGTGTCATTTTGAATGCCACAATATTTTCGATAATTTTTTGGCAAAAAATCAAATTTTTCTTAGGAAAAGAACTAAAATTGATCTTTAAAAAGATCAAAATTGATAAGATAAAAACATAAATAACTATTTATGAACACAAACAAAGTTATAGGACATTTTGTGATATTTTTTTTTCTCACAACTAGAAATTTCACTTTTTTATAACACTAGAATATTGGGAATACTTTATTATAACAAAAAAAAAAAAAAAAACAATTTTTGGTTAAAGATGTAACACAGTTTTAAAATGTTAGATTCCTGATTCCATAAATTATTCTTCTCAAATCGGTAAATATTGGGTAAACGAATGCACAATTTTTTTCTTTAAAATATAATATTAGGTTGAAATTGAAATATTCTCAAGTCTTATGTACCAAAAATGATATTCTATCATAATATTGGGGTCAAATAATAATACGTCATACAAGGCACGCGAATGATTATCGCGTGCGCATTGGCTCGCATTCCGCATTCCACATTCCACAGTCACAGAATTATAAAAAGAGGCGTGTGTAATTGGTGTGGAAAAAAGCAGAGCAACTCAACAAATTCAGAGAAAAAAAAACTGAAAATGGCGGTGAATGTTCCGAGAATTAAGCTGGGGAAGCAGGGACTGGAGGTTTCGAAGCAAGGTCTGGGGTGTATGGGCATGTCCTTCATGTACGGCCCGCCCAAGCCCGAGCCCGATATGATCAACCTCATTCATCACGCCATCGATTCTGGTGTCACATTTCTCGACACCTCCGATGTCTATGGGCCCCACACCAATGAGATTCTCCTTGGCAAGGTTTCTTACTTCCCCTTTTCGATGAAACTTTTTCGTTTGAATTTTGATCGAATTAGTGTTGTAGAGTCGAATTTTATTGACTTGGGATAGTATCCAGGTACTTGATGCGGTGTTGCTATTTTAAGATCGCGAGTTTTCCGGAGGGATTAGATTAGTATGGAAGTATCAATGAATTCACATCACAAGATCAATTCCTTAATATTTTAATTTATTAATTTTAATTTTGTCAAGTTTCTACAAATAATTTGTAAATGCATTTAGGTATCTAATCTAATTTTTTTTTTTTTTTTTTTGTTGATTAAGACGATTTATATAAGATAAAAAGCGAAATAGTACCATGGTAATTTTGAAGGAGGAAAAGTAGAAGATTGAAACTGCATTAGTATATCTTAAAACAGTATAGAAGATCCTTTTTTATTTGAACTGGACAAACATGGCATTATACAATTATTTGTCCATATTCATGTAGATTTTCTTTATAATTGCTAGCTGACAACTTTACCTTCGATTTACTGATTTGGGGATATATTCTTTATAGTTGAGTTTCTGGAGATGCTTGATGAACTTAATATTTGAATTTGTTTTGATCAAGAACAGAAGCAACTTTTTTTGATTCATAGATGTTATTAATTAACTTCCTTTTTTTTGGTGGAAACAACAGGAGTTTTCTGGCTAGAAAAATTCTTTAACCTATTGTGATTGTGCAAGAAGAAAACCATACTTGGCAGAACAAAAAATGATTATAGTTACCGTTTACAACTTTACATAGAGTCCATGTTTTATATGCATGCATTCTGTTTCGTTAAGTATACTGTTGAGTGAACCTTGAATTGTTTGAAAATATGGTCAGAAGTACCCATTCGACCATTTCTGGTTATAGTCTGTATCCTTGGTGATATTAATCGTCTTTTATATTTCTTCATTTTCAATATTGTGATAAAAAGTATTTTAGCCGACCTGTTTACTGGAAATGATGCAGGCATTGAAAGGGTAGAGAGAGAAAAGGTACAAATAGCTACGAAGTTTGGGATATCTACAAAGGATGGGAAATCGGATATACGTGGTGATCCAGCATATGTGAGGGCAGCATGCGAAGCAAGCTTAAAGCGTCTTGACATTGACTGCATCGATCTCTATTATGCTCATCGAATTGATAAGCGTGTGCCTATTGAAGTCACGGTTTGTTCTAAATCCTGTAGCAATATTCATTTAGTGCCAAAATGCAAAAAAAATCATAGTTTTAGGTTGTTAGTTTTAGTTGTTTTCACTGAAAAGTATTAGTCGGGTACAGTTGCACCAAACAACTGGTGTAAAGAGAGTTACTCTAATTGATACATAAGTACTAACTGAGATTTGCATATCCTTCCTAAGTGGGGGAGAGAGAGAGTAGATGGATGGTTTAATTCGGGCACAAACACAATTTACCGACAATTGTTGTTTGTAGATGATGATTAATGGGAGCTAAGCATACCAGCTATATATAAATGTAATATGTGTCTCATTGTTTGGTTTTCTTACTAATACCATGTGGTATTATTTTGAAGATGGGAGAACTAAAGAAACTGGTTGAGGAAGGAAAATTAAATATATTGGTCTGTCTGAGGCCTCTGCTTCAACAATCAGGAGGGCTCATGCTATTCATCCGCTAACCGCAGTTCAGAATGAGTGGTCTTTGTGGACAAGGGATTTGGAACTCGAAATAATTCCTACATGCAGGTAACATTTCCTTCTTTTACTTCTTTTTTCAATGTAGGATGTGATAATGGCACTCATTTCAATTCATATTGGGCTTTTCAGAGAACTTGGTATAGGAATTGTCCCATACAGTCCACTTGGGCGGGGTTTCTTTTCATCTGGCGCAAATTTGATACAGAATTTGGCAGAAGGCGACTCCCGAAAGGTTTGACATACTTGTATCTTTTAAACCTTACTGAAATTGTGAGAAGTTAATCAGTCTCAAATGTTGACAGCTTTCTAAAACAACACTTGAGCTTAAAAATGTAGAATTTACGTTACTTGTTATGACTTCGGGCTGTATGGTTCTCTTCCCAGACATACCCCCCCCCCCCCCCCCCACCCCCACCCCTCCTCTTCCCCAACACACACACACTAAAAAAAGAAAGTAATAATGGAAAGGATGTAACAATAGAAAGAGAGAGAGAGTGATTGCTTGTGTCAATACAATATGATGTGCTTCTCTTAAGGAACTAAAAGGTGTTGAAACCATATCAAATTATCCCCAATCTTCCAATCTTTGTTGGAAAGTATGATTTTGATATTTTATCGTTTGCTGGTAAATAAATTGGTACATTGGATGACAAGAGGTTCTTGAGAATTGCATTGAAAGTAATGAATGTTTTAATCTAATGATAGAAATAATACATTTTCCGGAATTAATATATGCTGATATCATTTCGTGGCAGAATTTTCCAAGATTCAAGCCCGAAAATCTGGAAAGCAACAAGCTTGTATTTGAAAGGGTAAATGAAATGGCTACGAAAAAAGGTTGCACCCCGGCTCAACTAGCACTGGCTTGGGTTCACCACCAAGGAGACGACGTGTGTCCTATTCCCGGAACCACCAAGATGGAGAACTTCAACCAAAATATCGGAGCGCTTTCTGTGAAATTAACTGTAGAAGAGATGGGTGAACTGGAGTCGTACGCGTCAGGTGATGTTGTTAAGGGAGAAAGGCATGCTATGATGGCATTGACATGGATAAATTCAGAGACACCTCCACTCTCCTCTTGGAAACCTGAGTAGAGCATTACCAACTATGGATGGCCGGTCACCTTGTGTATCTCCCTTTGTTAAATTAAATTAAATAATTGTTTAAAGATAAACAGAGTTATGTATGTTGTGATGAAATTAGACAACTATGTTTCGACTATTGTAATTGTTGTGTGATTATCGGTCAAAAAATAAATAAAAATTGAGGTCACGTAGTCGAGTCCTATTAACTTATTAAGGAACTCTTTTTGTTTGTAATTACACATTTTACCCCCCTTGAAATTTATACAATTATCAACAATTTAATGGCTTGGGTAAATTAACGAATGAATATATTGATTTTCATAAGTTTCAAAATAAACTATACTCTGAAGTTCGTCCAAAGTTACCTAACCATTCTGCATATTTACACACACCACAAGATTCATTTGAGATTTTGAAAAAATCTCAACTGAATTCGTATAATAATTTGAAAAACTTTTTAATGGGGAACAAATCAGCCGAAGATATTTTGTAATTTACTCCTTTTTTTCTCTCAAATTTGTCCCACTTCTACTTGCTATATTTAGACGTGCCCCATTTCGATTTGAGCAAATCAAAAGTATCCGAAGTTATCATTTCTACATTTAAATATCATTAAAAACTACTTTGTTTGGCATCAAATGACAAATAAAAAATGCAAGGCATGCGTCAGCGCACACGACATCTTCGGATCTGCCCCTACATAGCAATATCACCCCGCCCTGCCCCGTCTGGTCGAACCCGCCCCATACCCGTAGTAAAATAGACCGGGTCTGAATAATCTTTCGGGACCAGCCCAAACCCACACCCTGTTTTATATATTAAAAATTAAAATAAATATTATATAATATATGCAAATACAATATGTTTTTATATTTTTTTCATATTTATTAATATGTAGAGTAAAACTAATTTAATTTTATAGATATTTTTTAAATCAACATGAAATATAATATGTTATTTCAATTAAAATTAACTATTGATATCAACATCTTAAATTGTAAAAAAATATATATACATAAAAAGACATTTAAAATGGGTCGATCCGTCCTACCCCCTCCTTGCTCTGAGCGGGTCAGACCCGCCCCTCCCACTTAAAGAGTGGAGCGGGTTCGGATATCTAATTAATTCGACCCAACCCATTGTCATCCCTAGGATCTGACCCTACAGATGGCGATGTCAACCCATCAGCTTGACTCGCACGGTTTGGATCGCCCAGTCCCATGTCCAACAATGCACGGGTGGATCAGTGTATTATATGAAATATAATATGATATTTGAATTAAAATTTTCTATAAATATCAAAATCTTAAATGACAAAAAAAAATTCTTAAAAATTCTACTTAAAATAAGTGGCCTTGCACCGTGCATGCGGTAGGTTGCCTCGCCCTTCCCCGTTCTTTTGTGGGGTGGGTCTAAGTATTTAGGTATTCGTCTCGCCCTGTTATCATTCTTAATTTTTTTCTCCTTTTTTTTTTGATTATTTATCTTTAATAATATCAATATCCTTATAAATTACACTAATAAAATCGAACAAACATCAAATCTTGAATATTCATTTATTCTTGTGTAATTCTGAGTGATTTACGTTGAGACAGGGTTAACACCTAAACTATCATATTCCTCACATAAAACTCGTCATTTCCATAACGTTATTGTGTCATTTTGAATGCCACAATATTTTCGATAATTTTTTGGCAAAAAATCAAATTTTTCTTAGGAAAAGAACGAAAATTGATGCTAAAAAGATCAAAATTGATAAGATAAAAACATAAATAACTATTTATGAACACAAACAAAGTTATAGGACATTTTGTGATATTTTTTTTCTCACAACTAGAAATTTCACTTTTTTTATAACACTAGAATATTGGGAATACTTTATAACATAAAAAAAAAAAAAAAAACAATACTTTTTGGTTAAAGATGTAACACAGTTTTAAAATGTTAGATTCCTGATTCCATAAATTATTCTTCTCAAATCGGTAAATATTGGGTAAACGAATGCACAATTTTTTTCTTTAAAATATAATATTAGGTTGAAATTGAAATATTCTCAAGTCTTATGTACCAAAAATGATATTCTATCATAATATTGGGGTCAAATAATAATACGTCATACAAGGCACGCGAATGATTATCGCGTGCGCATTGGCTCGCATTCCGCATTCCACATTCCACAGTCACAGAATTATAAAAAGAGGCGTGTGTAATTGGTGTGGAAAAAAGCAGAGCAACTCAACAAATTCAGAGAAAAAAAAACTGAAAATGGCGGTGAATGTTCCGAGAATTAAGCTGGGGAAGCAGGGACTGGAGGTTTCGAAGCAAGGTCTGGGGTGTATGGGCATGTCCTTCATGTACGGCCCGCCCAAGCCCGAGCCCGATATGATCAACCTCATTCATCACGCCATCGATTCTGGTGTCACATTTCTCGACACCTCCGATGTCTATGGGCCCCACACCAATGAGATTCTCCTTGGCAAGGTTTCTTACTTCCCCTTTTCGATGAAACTTTTTCGTTTGAATTTTGATCGAATTAGTGTTGTAGAGTCGAATTTTATTGACTTGGGATAGTATCCAGGTACTTGATGCGGTGTTGCTATTTTAAGATCGCGAGTTTTCCGGAGGGATTAGATTAGTATGGAAGTATCAATGAATTCACATCACAAGATCAATTCCTTAATATTTTAATTTATTAATTTTAATTTTGTCAAGTTTCTACAAATAATTTGTAAATGCATTTAGGTATCTAATCTAATTTTTTTTTTTTTTTTTTTGTTGATTAAGACGATTTATATAAGATAAAAAGCGAAATAGTACCATGGTAATTTTGAAGGAGGAAAAGTAGAAGATTGAAACTGCATTAGTATATCTTAAAACAGTATAGAAGATCCTTTTTATTTGAACTGGACAAACATGGCATTATACAATTATTTGTCCATATTCATGTAGATTTTCTTTATAATTGCTAGCTGACAACTTTACCTTCGATTTACTGATTTGGGGATATATTCTTTATAGTTGAGTTTCTGGAGATGCTTGATGAACTTAATATTTGAATTTGTTTTGATCAAGAACAGAAGCAACTTTTTTGATTCATAGATGTTATTAATTAACTTCCTTTTTTTTTTGGTGGAAACAACAGGAGTTTTCTGGCTAGAAAAATTCTTTTAACCTATTGTGATTGTGCAAGAAGAAAACCATACTTGGCAGAACAAAAATGATTATAGTTACCGTTTACAACTTTACATAGAGTCCATGTTTTATATGCATGCATTCTGTTTCGTTAAGTATACTGTTGAGTGAACCTTGAATTGTTTGAAAATATGGTCAGAAGTACCCATTCGACCATTTCTGGTTATAGTCTGTATCCTTGGTGATATTAATCGTCTTTTATATTTCTTCATTTTCAATATTGTGATAAAAAGTATTTTAGCCGACCTGTTTACTGGAAATGATGCAGGCATTGAAAGGGGTAGAGAGAGAAAAGGTACAAATAGCTACGAAGTTTGGGATATCTACAAAGGATGGGAAATCGGATATACGTGGTGATCCAGCATATGTGAGGGCAGCATGCGAAGCAAGCTTAAAGCGTCTTGACATTGACTGCATCGATCTCTATTATGCTCATCGAATTGATAAGCGTGTGCCTATTGAAGTCACGGTTTGTTCTCGTCCTGTAGCAATATTCATTTAGTGCCAAAATGCAAAAAAATCATAGTTTTAGGTTGTTAGTTTTAGTTGTTTTCACTGAAAAGTATTAGTCGGGTACAGTTGCACCAAACAACTGGTGTAAAAGAGAGTTACTCTAATTGATACATAAGTACTAACTGAGATTTGCATATCCTTCCTAAGTGGGGAGAGAGAGAGAGTAGATGGATGGTTTAATTCGGTACAAACACAATTTACCGACAATTGTTGTTTGTAGATGATGATTAATGGGAGCTAAGCATACCAGCTATATATAAATGTAATATGTGTCTCATTGTTTGGTTTTCTTACTAATACCATGTGGTATTATTTTGAAGATGGGAGAACTAAAGAAACTGGTTGAGGAAGGGAAAATTAAATATATTGGTCTGTCTGAGGCCTCTGCTTCAACAATCAGGAGGGCTCATGCTATTCATCCGCTAACCGCAGTTCAGAATGAGTGGTCTTTGTGGACAAGGGATTTGGAACTCGAAATAATTCCTACATGCAGGTAACATTTCCTTCTTTTACTTCTTTTTTCAATGTAGGATGTGATAATGGCACTCATTTCAATTCATATTGGGCTTTTCAGAGAACTTGGTATAGGAATTGTCCCATACAGTCCACTTGGGCGGGGTTTCTTTTCATCTGGCGCAAATTTGATACAGAATTTGGCAGAAGGCGACTCCCGAAAGGTTTGACATACTTGTATCTTTTAAACCTTACTGAAATTGTGAGAAGTTAATCAGTCTCAAATGTTGACAGCTTTCTAAAACAACACTTGAGCTTAAAAATGTAGAATTTACGTTACTTGTTATGACTTCGGGCTGTATGGTTCTCTTCCCAGACATAACCCCCCCCCCCCCACCCCCACCCCCCTCCTCTTCCCCAACACACACACACTAAAAAAAGAAAGTAATAATGGAAAGGATGTAACAATAGAAAGAGAGAGAGAGTGATTGCTTGTGTCAATACAATATGATGTGCTTCTCTTAAGGAACTAAAAGGTGTTGAAACCATATCAAATTATCCCCAATCTTCCAATCTTTGTTGGAAAGTATGATTTTGATATTTTATCGTTTGCTGGTAAATAAATTGGTACATTGGATGACAAGAGGTTCTTGAGAATTGCATTGAAAGTAATGAATGTTTTAATCTAATGATAGAAATAATACATTTTCCGGAATTAATATATGCTGATATCATTTCGTGGCAGAATTTTCCAAGATTCAAGCCCGAAAATCTGGAAAGCAACAAGCTTGTATTTGAAAGGGTAAATGAAATGGCTCTGAAAAAAAGGTTGCACCCGGCTCAACTAGCACTGGCTTGGGTTCACCACCAAGGAGACGACGTGTGTCCTATTCCCGGAACCACCAAGATGGAGAACTTCAACCAAAATATCGGAGCGCTTTCTGTGAAATTAACTGTAGAAGAGATGGGTGAACTGGAGTCGTACGCGTCAGGTGATGTTGTTAAGGGAGAAAGGCATGCTATGATGGCATTGACATGGATAAATTCAGAGACACCTCCACTCTCCTCTTGGAAACCTGAGTAGAGCATTACCAACTATGGATGGCCGGTCACCTTGTGTATCTCCCTTTGTTAAATTAAATTAAATAATTGTTTAAAGATAAACAGAGTTATGTATGTTGTGATGAAATTAGACAACTATGTTTCGACTATTGTAATTGTTGTGTGATTATCGGTCAAAAAATAAATAAAAATTGAGGTCACGTAGTCGAGTCCTATTAACTTATTAAGGAACTCTTTTTGTTTGTAATTACACATTTTACCCCCCTTGAAATTTATACAATTATCAACAATTTAATGGCTTGGGTAAATTAACGAATGAATATATTGATTTTCATAAGTTTCAAAATAAACTATACTCTGAAGTTCGTCCAAAGTTACCTAACCATTCTGCATATTTACACACACCACAAGATTCATTTGAGATTTTGAAAAAATCTCAACTGAATTCGTATAATAATTTGAAAAACTTTTTAATGGGGAACAAATCAGCCGAAGATATTTTGTAATTTACTCCTTTTTTTCTCTCAAATTTGTCCCACTTCTACTTGCTATATTTAGACGTGCCCCATTTCGATTTGAGCAAATCAAAAGTATCCGAAGTTATCATTTCTACATTTAAATATCATTAAAAACTACTTTGTTTGGCATCAAATGACAAATAAAAAATGCAAGGCATGCGTCAGCGCACACGACATCTTCGGATCTGCCCCTACATAGCAATATCACCCCGCCCTGCCCCGTTTGGTCGAACCCGCCCCATACCCGTAGTAAAATGGACCGGGTCTGAATAGTACTCGGGACCTGCGCTCCAAACCCACACCCCGTTTTATATATTAAAAATTTTAATAAATATTATATAATATATGCAAATACAATATGTTTTTATATTTTTTTCATATTTATTAATATGTAGAGTAAAACTAATTTAATTTTATAGATATTTTTTAAATCAACATGAAATATAATATGTTATTTCAATTGAAATTAACTATTGATATCAACATCTTAAATTGTAAATATATATATATATATAAAGACATTTAAAATGGGTCGATCCGTCCTACCCCTCCTTGCTCCGAGCGGGTCAAACCCGCCCCGCCCACTTAAAGAGTGGAGCGGGTTCGGATATCTAATTAATTCGACCCAACCCATTGCCATCCCTAGGATCTGACCCTACAGATGGCAATGTCAACCCGCTTGACTTGACTTCGCCGCGGTTTGGATCGCCCGGTCCCATGTCCCTTAATGAGCGGGTGGATCGGTGTATTATATGAAATATAATATGATATTTGAATTAAAATTTTCTATAAATATCAAAATCTTAAATGACAAAAAAAATTCTTAAAAATTCTACTTAAAATAAGTGGCCTTGCACCGTGCATGCGGTAGGTTGCCTCACCCCGCCACGTTCTTTTGTGGGGTGGGTCTAAGTATTTAGGTATCCGTCTCGCCCTGTTATCATTCTTAATTTTTTTCTCCTTTTTTTTATTATTTATCTTTAATGATATCACTATCCTTATAAATTACACTAATTTTCATGTGAAACTTATTCATATGTGTGAAACACATATTACTACATTTATAAATTGATACCACTATTCTTATAAACTGATACATATAGCATTTAATTTTATGATTTCAATTTTTAAATATAATTGTATCAGTTGATAAATATAGTGGTATCAATTTGTAAGTATAGTAGTATAACTTCATACTATGAACAAGTTTTATCGACGACTTACTCTATAAATTAATATCATATGGGTATGTTTGTTTTGAGGATTAAAACTTGATTTTGAGTTTTGTTTTTTCCTAATTTGAATTTTTAAAATTTGATTTTTAAAAACTTAATCTTACATTCCTACACATAATCTATGAAATCTATTAGGTTATGTTTGTTTCGGAATTTAGGTGGGCAGGCAGAGGTGGAACTGCATTGGGGTCAAGGGGGTCTCTGGGCCCTCCGGCCCCTTTGGAATTTTCATATGTATAATATAGTATAATTTTTTATTAATTTGATGGGTGGTTGAGTAGTGATCATAGATGGGGTTTTTGTTCAAGACATTAAAGGGGGTGTATTCAATTGAAATTTTATTAAAAAATTTTGGACTTAAAAAAGTATGTAGATTTAGAAAATTCATAGACTCCATGCAGAATTTGACTGACTTTTTTATTGATTTACATGAATTTTCATAAACTTGACAGGATTGTGGAATGCATTTTTTTTATTGATTTACATAGATTTTCATAGACTCTGACGCTGGAACTATTGATACAAATGTATATGGAACACACTTGTATATAAAAAAAGAGTTATCCAAATTATTTAGAAAAAATACCAAAAATACATTAATTCCAAAAAAAATATACATTATTATTCATCATTATTATTCTCATCTTCATTTCCATCACTGTTCTATTCACGAAATTATTTTAATTTCTTTGATTCATTGTTGTTCAATCTAAGTGTATTTTCCTTAATTTTTATTCATTCACATTGGTAATGTTTATAAATGAAACTGTACTTTTGGTCAAAATGAGATTCTTTGTGTTGTGCGTATAATTTTACAATCATTATTTCCAACATTATTTAAAGTAATTAATTAAATTATGCTCTAACCTAATTCTACAGTCCTGTGGGTAAAAAATTAAGCGAGATCATGTGGTTTATGTACGTATTACAATAAAATCAAGGTTAAGGAGTGTGTATTCAATTGTGATTCTATTGGATGACAGGAGAACAACGAAGAATTTTTGACATTTCGTCTTTAGAGTTCTCTGAGAAAATCCGTAAAAATCTCTGGTTGTAGAAGAGATTTTGGAGAGTGAAATTTATTTATATTTTTGGAAGAGAATCAAAGAAAATCTATAGAAAGATTAAAATCCATGTAGCGGTTGAATACCTAAAAGATTTTTTTAAGACTTTTTAAAATTAAGATTGAATATATCGAGGATTTTTAAAGACTTTTAAAAAAAAAAATTGAATCTTCTGCAGACTTTTGAAAGTCTAAAATAATCCTAAAGACTCCACAACCAATACACCCTCCTAAGTGTTCAATTTCCAACAAAATACATTTTTTTTATATTTTGAGTATATATACAAAACTGAAAGTGCATTTATTTCCTATTATAAATGAGATACATTTGCGTGAGATAGTCTCACGGTAAGACATAATATAATTTGGGCATATCACTTTAACACTTTGAAAAGAATAAGTGCTGATTTGTGCTAGTTTGCACCCCGTCTCATACAAATTTTTGTCATTATAAATTGGGTCCCCTCAGCAAAATTTCTGGCTCCGTCACTGTGTGCAGGGAAAGTCATGATTTTTTATTTTTTATTTAATTTGAAAATTCTGATCACTAGTAAAAGTATGTGTTTATTTTAGGGATAATGGTGGATGAGATGGAGATGGAAAAATGTGGATGTGGGTAATTTAGTGAATAGTAATCTGTGTTTAATTAGGGATCGAGAAATAGAGTTGAATGGAGTTTTATATCAAACACAAATTAATATTATTTTATTTTATTGTTGTTAGTTAGTAGGGTAATAATTATGTATAAGATAAAATAGAAAAAGAGAATGATTTGATGAAAAAAAAAGGAGAGAAAATGAGTTGGTGTATAAAAAAAGTAGGAGAAAGAATGATTAAAAAAAAAGAGAGTAATGTGATTGTGTTAGGGGTGTAGTTGTATTATAGGGTGGATGGAGAATGAGATATGCTCATTCAAATTTAGTTGGGATGCAGGATGACTCATCCCTATCCAAATGGGGTCCATAATGGCTATCTAAAATAGTGTTTAAAGATTGAATATATGAATTTTAATATTTAAAATTATTGTGAGTTCTTTTTAAAGTGGAAGAGAGTGTCACACATCAAAGCATTATGGACAGGAGAGAGAAGATAATTTTGTCATAAATGTGGGCAAAAAAGAGGTAATGATGGGACTCATAAAAAGTATATAGATTAATAAATAATTAATTAATTATTTTGAGATTGTGTTTAAATAATTGAATATTTAAAAGTAAATGATGTTGTGATGATGTGAAGAAGAGAGAATTGATGGATGAACATTTATCTATTGATATTACCGAATGAATCAAGTTTTATAAGCTAAACCTGTGAGTCTTAATTCAATTCAAATTCAATAATTTTGAAATTAATATTCAAGATTATATTTACTTTGAATTTTGTAAATTTGATTTTAAGTTTTTAAATTTTAAATCGATTTTACTTCGAGATTTTATATCCGGGTTTAAAAGATTCATCGCAAAAGAATGTATTTTTTTTTTATCGGACAAAGTTAATTGTTAGATGTTAGTAGTTAGTACACCAAGCACCCCAAAACACTCCACAAATTCATCAAGCTAACTCCCATAACTCCAATTTGTTCCCAAAGGGAATCGAATCTGGGTCTCCCACTCAATTGAGGAGTCCAGTGGCCAGGTGGGCATCGCAAAAGAATGTATGTAGTAGGCGGGCCTCCGCTTTGAGTAAAAACAAAAATATGATAAAATTAGTCTCTTATGAACCAGATTTATGTTATTAATTTGAATTATTTGACTCATTTTTAATATATTTTTTAAATTATAGAAGTTTTTGCCAATTGATAATGATCGCATTTTATTTTATTAAATTAAATAAATTAATAAATTTACAGCAGATACGCACTCGCACTCGTCACCTTTTAAGACTCAGACTGAAGACGATATAAATAGACGAGTGTAGTTGGTGTGGATAAAGCATAGAAATTATTATTAAGAGAAACCCGCAAAAAATGGGGGTGAATATTCCGAAAGTGAAGCTGGGGAATCAGGGGTTTGAGGTTTCGAAGCAAGGGCTGGGGTGTATGGGCATGACCTTCATGTACGGCCCGCCCAAGCCCGAGCCCGATATGATCAATCTCATTCACCACGCCATCAATTCCGGCGTCACATTTCTCGACACCTCCGATTACTACGGCCCTCATACCAATGAGATTCTCATTGGAAAGGTATTTCTCGAATCATTTCTCTATTTTTATTGGTAATTCGCTCTTGTCATATATATTATCGAATTGAATTACTCGAAGAAGATGCTTTCTGTCGCAATGGCAGATCCTTTCTGATTGTTTTGTGATTTTTTTTGTTTACTGGAGTTTCTGAGATATTGTTTGATCAAATTTAATCAACTTATTAATGCTTGGTTTTGCTTTGATCCAGAGCACAAGATTTTTAGTCTAATTTGATCTTCAAAATGTAAATATGTAATAACAATGGCATCAATTGGGCAAGAGATTAAACCTTGTATATGGTTATATACAAGGAATGCATAATCTGGATTATACACTCTAAGTTATTATTAGTAATCACTGTGATTTGTTATTGTGTTCTGCTTATATTTATTATCACATATTTTGATGAAATAGCTAACTTATTTAATGGAATTGGTCAAGGCATTGAAAGGGGTAGCAAGAGAAAAAGTACAAATAGCTACAAAATTTGGGATATTTATGAACGATGGGAAGATGGAAATACATGGTGATCCAGCATATGTGAGGGCAGCATGTGAAGCAAGCTTGAAGCATCTTGATATTGACTGCATTGATCTCTATTATGCTCATAGGATTGATACTCGTGTGCCTATTGAAGTCACGGTTTGATCTCTTCCTGTACCAATAATATTCATTTAGTGCCGAAATGAAAAATATAAAATAAAATTATAAATGAGAGTTTTCATATCTTAGTTTTTGCTACTGAGACTATGATTTACACTGAAAATTGTATATCGAATCTGTGTTGGGAAGTTAAATTGATCTTTTTACAACTTGAAGAGCAAAAAACTTGCAGTATAACTGATACATAATAAGTAACGTAATGATCTTTGTATGCATCCCTACAGTGTATGTTTTGTGTAAGGAACACTGAGAGAAAGAGAGAGTAGACTGATGAATGAATTCTTACTAGCATAATGAAGCTAGAATTTCTTCTGTTCATTATAGCTGATGATTAGTAGGACCAGCAAATATAAATGTAATATGTGCCTCATTGCATTAATTTAGCACTAATAACATGTGTTATTATCTTGAAGATGGGAGAACTAAAGAAACTGGTTGAGGAAGGAAAGATAAAATATATTGGTCTGTCTGAGGCCTCTGCTTCAACAATCAGGAAGGCTCATGCTGTTCATCCGCTAACTGCAGTTCAGAACGAGTGGTCTTTGTGGTCGAGGGATTCTGAAGACGAAATAATTCCTACATGCAGGTAAAATTTATTTTTACAATATTGTAGGATGTTTGAATTAGATACTCATTTCAATTATGTTGTGATTTTCAGAGAACTTGGTATTGGAATTGTCCCATACAGTCCGCTTGGGCGGGGTTTCTTATCATCAGGCACAGATATGGTACAGAATTTGACGGAAGGCGACTTCAGGAAGGTTGGTACACACATATATCTCTTATACCTTACTGAAATGAGTAGAAGTTAATCATCATCCTCTAATGTCACTACGTTATATTGTACTCCTATTAAAAGAGTTGGGGGGGAAAGCTAAGGTGTGGCTTTAAACAGATGGTTGAAACCATATCAATATTCCCCAATTTGTGGTGCATTTCAAATTTCCCGAGTAATAAATAGGAGATGTACCAATTCAAACTAGATATTTCGATATTCATTTTTCTGATAAACCGTATCATTTCTATCGAGTCTTCCTGCTAAAGATGAAGGTTTTATTACTCTGAATATGACATGTGTATTGACTCCGAATTAATATACTGGGTAACAGAAAAGGTTTATCAATACCTTGAGTCCTTGGCATAAAACTTATAATATTCAGTTTAAGCTTGTCCATTATATGAGGCTTGACATTGTAGAGTGTATGGGTCTGTGCTGTAACTTGGATATAATTACATTACGAACATGTTAGCTTATCTTGGAAAGTATGATATATGGTATTTTAATGCCATCATTTCTTGGTAAATATTGGTACTTTGACATGGTAAGAGGCTCTGAGAACTGCAATCGAAAGAGGCTCCTGAGAACTGCAATTGAAAGTAATGAATTTGTTTTATCTAAGATTAAGAGTAACACTTTGGGTGCAATTGGTGCAAAGTTAATATTGTTCAATGAAAACAACTAATACCCAAGTGAAGACGCTAATGCGGACCAACTAATATTGTTTATTAAAACAACTAATACGTAATACCTTTTAAAATGTATTTGAGTTGCACGGTGCAATTGGCGCATAGAAGTGTTTGCCTAAAAACAATACTTAAATGGATACTAATATGCTGATATTGTTACATCATTTTCTGGCAGAAATTTCCAAGATTCCAGCCAGAAAACCTTGAAAAGAACAAGTCCGTATTCGAAAGGGTAACCGAAATGGCTACAAGAAAAGGTTGCACCGCGTCTCAACTGGCACTGGCTTGGGTTCATCACCAAGGAGACGACGTGTGTCCCATACCCGGAACCACCAAAATTGAGAACTTTAACAAAAATATTGCGGCTCTTTCTGTCGAATTGACCCGAGAAGAGATGGCTGAACTGGAGTCATACGCCTCGGCTGATGTGGTTAAGGGAGAAAGGCACTCTATAATGGGAACCACATGGCTACACTCTGAGTCACCTCCACTCTCCTCTTGGAAACCTGAGTAGCCAATCTGGTTTCTTACCTACTTTGATGGACTAAGTTATGTATGTTAAAAGTTTTATCTATTTCTATGTGTTCATTAATAATGGTTAAGATGAACAATATGCATGTATGTTTTGGGTTCTTTATCTGTTTCTTTCTTGTTTTAATGATTTTATAATGTTGTACATGTGGTAATTATTAGAATAATAGATGAAATATCACCCTACAGGCTACAACAATGAGTGAGGCAGGCATTCCCGAATTATTATATATTGATATGGAATCCGAAGATGGTTCCTTATGAAGTTCAACATCAGCATAAAACATGATAGTTTATTGACGAAGTGGAATAGCTTAAGTGGTTATAGCACCACTATTTATACCGTGAGGTCATGGATTCGAGTCATCATTTGCCCGATAAAAAAAGAAAAAACATGATAGTTTATGGAAATGAGAAGTTGAGATTTTTCGGTTGCGACAAATCCTAGAAATGGAAAGTTCTGAAGAAAAAAAAAAGAATTTTTCTTTACTGAAAAAAATAAGCTAAAAAAAAGGCTTGATATTGCTGTAATTTCAAAAATGTTTTTAACAGATAGTACAATTTATCAAAGCAAAGATTTTCAAGGTGTAAAGTCTGTATCCAAATTGAAAAATACCCATGGTTTTACCAATTTTAAATCTCTTGCTGGAATCAACGGAACACACTTAGTTCGATTCGAGGAATTCATGGCGATGTTTTCGGTACTGCAACACGATTCTGTAACTTTCTTTAGGCTTGGCCTGGAAATTTGTTGACTGTCTTTTGCCTATTGGCCCGGATCCATATTTTTGTTGGTCCAAAAATCAATTATTATTTCTATTTTCACTTTGATTAAGAACTTGAGCTACTTTTATAAGGAATTAACATTTTGGGCCTAGTTTTATTTTGTCTACTTTTATATATCCCATTGGAGACTTTTTTAGTTTAGACTTCTTTAGGAGCCTTTTTTTCCCTACTTTTTTATTTAATTTTAATTTGTTTGGAATATCTTGTAATTTTTATTTAACTTTCTATGAGTTGTATGACTTTAAGCATTAAATAATATTTTATTAAAAGCAAGTTTTTTATTTATTTAAATACAATGCAAAAATTCACTACATAAATTATATAGTATCACCTACTCGCAAACCTACTAACACGCAAATCATCACATCTCGGGCAATATATGATTTTTCTACTTTTGTATCGATCTATTTAACCCACATTACACGCATATTTTTGGAAGACGCACACCTGCATGAGATCGTCTCACGATGAGATGAGACATAAGTTAGGCATTGATATTTTAATACCTCAATAGGGATGAGTGTGATTTGTGTTTAATTGTACTCCGTCTCATACATGAAACTGTCTCATATGAGTTTTTGTCATTTTGACAAGAGTATGTTGGAGTCTATCATTTTGTCTGTCATTGTCAATCCCTAATTTGTAGTCATTTTTTTTAGTCCAGTAACTTTGCATAGTCTTGAAATTGTTCCTGATTGTTTTGATTTTTTTTTTAAATTGATCATTTAATCTGCTGGAGTTATAAGTGTAATTTCCCCCCCCCTAATTATGAAACATAACCTAGATTTTAGAAAACGTAAATAGGTAATCCTAATAATTTTGGGTGGGGTTTAAAGACAACCCAGATATTAAAAAACTAAGCGAGTTCGGTCATTCGTGAAATTTTAGAAAACGGTGATGATATCCATTTGAAGGTGTAAGAAAGACTTATATTAAAAAAATACCTCGAAAGTTAATTTTTCATAAAATCTATTATTAAGATAGATGTTATTAATAATATAATTCATATGAAAAAGAGTTTAGGGGATGGAGATTTAGTAAATTCGGGCTTCCCATAAAATTTTAGAAAATAATGATGATACCTCTTTGAAGACGCAAGTAAAATTTATATTCGAAAAATACCTCAAAATTTATTTTACTTAAAATTTTCTATCAAGTGTGATGTTATTTATAATATAATACAATCAAAAAGAGTGGACGAGATGCAATTTTTGAAATACCCTTTTAAAGGCGTAAGAAAATTTTATTTTTGAAAAATTCCTAGGAAAATTGATTTGTCTAAAATTCTACTGTCAAAATATAATATAGACAACTAAGATTCTCCACTCTTTTTGTCTATATTATATTTTAAAATGACATCACACTTGATAGTAGAATTTAAGAAAATTAATTTTTTGGACATTTTTGTTGGGGAATTAATTGCCTGAATCTATTCGGGATGAATATTTAAATACAAATTTAATTCTAACAATTATTACTAGCATGAATTAATCCTATATTAATTCAAATAATAATTCAACAACAAATCATGCATATAAACAGTTCACATAAATCCTACGCATGCGGAATTGCTACGGGTTTACGTGAACTAACCTCTCGGAGTGACAACCGTTGAGAAGATGGATCTCGTTCACACGAACACACCAAAAGACCTTCTCAAGTATTCCCTTATCCTTGTTCAACAATCCGGTGGTAGGAACTCGCGAACAATTTAACAAAAGGAAAAAAATAAAATTATGTTACACCACCTTTGTGGATTTCTAATTTTTCCAACACATGGAATTGCACTTGGGGATGAAAAAACCATCCCCTATTTTAAGAGGGTGATGACCGATTTTTACTAGGGGAATAGGGAGGAAAAATCTCTTTCTTGATTCCAAGAAATCTTGAATATATATCCAATATATTTTTTTCTCCATAATTAAAATATTCCATAAAAATCTCACTCTCTTATTGTTAGAGTTGGTATGCTGTGAAACTTGTTCACCGTGAAACTGATTTTTTTTTACAGACATACACTTTATTAATATAAGTCACACCCTTTAATAATATAAGTCACACACTTCAGTTATCACTACGACACTCTTTGCTATAATATAAGTCACACCATTCACTTTTATGAATAATATTCTTTATAGTAAAAAGTCACACACTTTACAGTAAAAATTCACACACTTTAGTAATATAAGTCACACTTCTTAACCAGTTTCACCGTAAAACTTGTTCACACTATACTTTGCCTTATTGTTATGGTATTTTCGAAATTTTAAGATAAAGATTCCAAGATTTGAATCTTCTTGAATTTATGAGATATACTTGTATTCCAAGAATACATATCTTCCATAATATCTTTTCAAGAAAATCTTTATTTCCCTTTATTTCTCATAATTTTCGAAAATCCCACATAAATAACTAAGTGGGAGATTTCTTGAATATAAAGAGATAATCTTGTATTCCAAGAATACAAATCCTCATTCCATAACAAAATTCAAAGAAAATCTTTCTCCCCTTTTATTCATGTTTTTCGAAAAAATTGGAAAAAATAAGCAACCATAATTTATTTTATTTTAAACACCTTTTTCAGTTATTGAACATTATGTTTGGGCTACTTGAGGGGCTTTAGGAGAATTAAGATTGAACCTTCTAATGGACTTTGAATATCTAATATTGAGCAACAATATTATTCAAGCCCATAAATATTAATTAATCTCACTACATAATTAATATTGCACTATCCATCTTAACCCATATTACTGTTAATATGGCTCCCGGTTATTATTTCCCGTGTTTAAGATTATCCAGTCCATTAATTAATTCAAGCCACTGAAACAACTTTCCTTTAATTAATATCTTTTGTCATTGGTCAAGGAACGGTTCAACATTATTATCCATATCGGAAACTAATTCCACTTGCAAGATTTGGTATGATAAATCTTACGAACCTCCCAAGGGGGCAAATCGAACAAGCGTACTTGCACACGATTCTTCGTATTAAATCTTAGCAATCGCATGTGACCAATAATATTGCCAAAGATATAAAGTATTGAATCTCATTGATTCTCTACCCGTCATAAGTCAAAGCAATAATTACTAACCACACACGATCCTATTTAAGGGATGAAGATTAAGAAATAACGAACCACTGAGGTCTAATTCTTCCTAATTCAGTGTGAAGAATTTATCCTCATGTAGGTCCTATTCAGTGCATCAGTCATGCACTAGTGTAATCTCTTGGTCAAGACAAGTCAATCTGAGCCTTACACTTCAACCTTTCACGATGGATTATTCATTTCCATCTAGGTCGTGAACAGCGTACTTTTAGTTACAAGGGACTGTTAATTTAATCTTCTGTGATCTGGTATCACTAAATTAACTACAATGTAACACGTACTATTTATTGAACAATTATGCAGTAAATATATGTAACATTCAATGATATTTAAAGCATCAGTGATAAATGATTTATTTTAGTAAATAAGACAGAAATTCAGTTTGGTTATACAAAGTAAAAACATATTTTCCAGTATAACCCCAACAATTTTTTCAAATATAAATTTTCCTTACGCTTTCAAAAGGGTAAAATCATTGTTTTCTAAAATTTTACGGGAAGATCAAAATTTCAAAATCTGCATTCGATTCACTCTTTTCGTTTGTATTATATTATAAATAACATTACACTTGATAGAAGAATATAAGAAAATCAATTTTTGAGGTATAATTTTTAATATCAATTTTTATTTTCGAAAATTTCACGAGAAAACCAAATTTATAAAAACAACATCCCCTCTATTCTTTTCGCCTATATTATATTACAAATAATATCAAACTTGATAGTAGTATTTAAGAAAAAATGATTTTCGAAGTTATTTTTTTTTTAAATATAGCTTCAAAGGGGTACTACCATCGTCGTTATAATTTTTTTTTTCATGTTTTCCAAGGAGTACCATCATTATTTTCTAAAATTTCAAGGGAAGACCATATTTTCAAAAACTGCACCCCCTTCATTCTTTTTGTCTATATTATATTACAAAATAACACCAGTCTTGATAGTAGAATTAAAAAAAAAATTGAGGTATTCTTTTTAGTATAAATTTTTCTTACACCTTTAAAGGGTACCATAACTGTTTTCTAAAATTTCATGGGATTGTCGAATTTTGATAAGCTGCATCCTCTGCACTCTTTTCATTTCTATTATAGTATTACAAATAGCATCACACTTGATAGTGGCATTAAAAAAAGATCGATGGATCTTTTCGAATATAAATTTTTTTCACTCTTTGAAAAAGGGTATCACTGTCTTTTAGAATTTCACGAGAAGACCAAATTTACAAAAAAATGAATCCCCTCCACTTTTTTGTCTGTGTTATATTATTAAAAAATCACATTTGATAGTAAACTATAAGAAAAATCAAAATTTGAGGTATTTTTTTCGAATAACAATTTTTATTACGCTTTCAAATGGATACCATCACAGTTTTCAAAAATTTCACGAATAGACTGAATTTACAAAAACTACATCCTCTAAACTCTTTTAGTTTGTATTATATTACAAATAAAGTCATATTTGATAGTAAATTTTAAGAAAATCAATTTTTGAGATAATTTTTCGATTTTTTTTAATGTTTTTAAAGGGGTACCATCACTTTTTTCTAATTTCAAAAACGGCATCCCCTCTACTCTTTTTGTCTATATTATATTACAAAATAATTAATTTTTGAGGGATTTTTTAAATATAGATTTTCGTACGCTTTCAAAGGAGTAACATCACTATTTTTTAAAATTTCACGAGAAGACCAAATTTACAAAAACTACGTCCCCTCAACTCTTTATCGTCTGTATTATATAACAAATAGCATCATATTTGATGGTACTGTAAGCACACAAAATTTGCACACAATTAAATTGTGACACGTGTACAAATTACATATTAATATTTATTTATTGGGAATTTACTAAATTAATTCTCCAAATTAAATAATTAAATAATTGATATTTAATATATACACGGTACAAGCGAGTCAAAATTTTACGAGCACTTAAATACTCGTATGTGGCGAATCAGACTGATATTTGGTCATAAATAGAAGGAAATTAATGACAAATTAATTAAATTAATGATTTGAGTTAATTACGCCAATTAAATCCTTCAGGCCAACCAGAGGCCGCCACGTGGCACCTCTCAAAAGGAAAGTTTGTCATCCCTTACCCTATAAATAGGTGCCAAACTCATTCATTCCAGAGACCAACATTCAACTCATGCTAGACGAGCAAGACGAGAAGAGTCCAGAGCTCCCTGCAACAGTTCTTGAAGATTCAAAGCAGCTTCAAAGGCGTTCTTCGTGTAAATCAACCTAGAAACGATGTTCGATCAGAGATTAAGGCACGAAGTCCCTCCGATCAGACATTTCTTCAAAGGCAATCTTTGAAGATTTGAAGACGTTCTTCACCAGCTCCAAGGCGTTCTTCAGGAAATCATCCAGAAACGACTCCAAATTCGAGATCAAGGTGTTGGGCCTCTCTAATTTGGCGTTTCTCCAAAGACGTTCATCGATCAACCCCTTGAAGATTCGAAGTTCTACATAAAGCTCTTGAAGATTCAAAGATTGTTCTTCATCAAATCCGAGAGCGTTCATCCAGAAAATCTTCAAAAGCTGCGTTCGATTCAAAACAAGACGTCAAGTCCTAGAATCAACGTTTCAAATCCCCCGTTTTCAACTCCAGACAAGATTAAGGCGAGGACCGTTACAAAATCCATCCGAGTCAAGATCAAAGTCAAAGAAGAGAAGAATCAGAGGAAGAAATTAGAGATTGAACCCGCTATATTCAATTCAAGAAATAAGTTGTAAATCATATTTCCGTATTTTAATATTAATTCACGAGATTCGTAGTTACAAATTTGGCAGTCCGTATTTTAATATTAATTCACGAGATTCGTAGTTAAAAATTTGGCACGCCCAGTGGGACTGCTCTACCTCTCATCTCTTCTCTTTCAAAGAAAAACTTCATGATCATCAACATGTCTTCTCGTGGGATCTTCTACATCAAGTTCGGTCCTTCTGACACTGAAGAAGCCAATGTTATTACTCGAAGCATGTCCAGAAGATTGAGTTTTGGGACATCTTCAGGAGCCAATACTTCGGTTGGAACTATAGCAAACAGGCCTCATCCAACTGATGACAATGATGAAGACAACGCAGGGGACTCCACTCCTCGCTCCTTGTCTAGATCTTCTTCAAATTCAAGCACAACTTCTGTTATGATGGCGGGTGCTACCTCTGTTGAAGAACAGCTTGACAACTTGACCAAGGTCATTGATGCAACGAAAGTCCCGAATCAGGATTCCCAAATAGCTCTCTTGATGAACAAGGGAAATGGTGGTGAGGCAAGCCACACAAAACAAAAGCAAGTTGACGAACAAGAAGATGCTAAAAATTCAACCAAACATCAAACTGGAGAATCTGACGGGACAGAGAAGGAAATGTTAATTTCTTCTGATGGAGGGATTGAAGCTTCAGCTCAAAGAGTTCATCTTGGGAACTGTAAAAGGAAGATATGACGAAGGTTCCAAGTCATCCTTCTCCTACACCAAGCCATACACCAAGAGGATCGACGACTTGAAGATGCCAACAGGATACCAACCTCCAAAGTTCCAACAGTTTGATGGTAAAGGAAATCCGAAGCAGCACGTGGTTCATTTTGTTGAAACATGCAACAATGTCGGGACTTATGGCGATCACTTGGCCAAGCAATTCGTGCGATCCTTGAAAGGAAATGTCTTCGACTGGTACATCGACTTGGAGGCAAACTCTATCGATAGCTGGAACCAGATGGAACAATAATTCTTGAATCGCTTCTACAGCATAAGGAGAACTATTAGCATGATTGAACTAACTAACATTCGCCAATGGAAAGAGGAGCCCGTGATTGATTATATTAATCGATGGAGGAATCTGAGCTTGAACTGCAAAGTCCGGCTATCTGAAATTTTTGCAATCGAAATGTGCATCCAAGGCATGCAATGGGGTCTCCGCTACATTCTTCAAGGCACACGACCTAAGACTTTCGAAGAATTGGCAACAAGGAGCTCATCATGACTACAATTGGAGCTGATGGACAACCAATTCAAGAAACTCGAAGGTTCGAAGACAATCAAGAATTCAAGAAAGGGGGCAGAACCTTCGTCAAGACTCCAAGTAAAGAGTCCATGCAAACGAATGCAAGAACTGCTACATACAAATGTAGAGATGATCGAGTCGACAAAGGGAAAAGTATTGCCCAAGAAGGGGGCAAGGAAGAAGAACCTTGAAGGAAATGAAGCAAAGAGAATACCCGTTCTTAGATTCCGATGTTGCAGGGATATTTGATGACTTGATAGAGAAAAATCTCATCGACTTGCCAGAAATGAAGCGACCGGAAGAAGCTGGACGTACCAACGACCCAAAGTACTGCAAGTATCACAGACTCGTGGGTCATCCAATTCAAGATTGCTTTATCTTCAAAGATAAAGTTATGCAGCTGGTCGAGCAAGAAACAATTATCTTGGAAGATGAGTCAGAGGCGAATCTGGTCACTATTGAAGTTGATGATGACGGTTATGACAAAATTTCATGTCATATGGCAAACGTAATTCATATCTTTGAAGGAGAAGGCTCGTCAACGAAAGATGTGTTCGACGAGAGTGATAGAAAAGTGAAACGTGCCTCCATCTTTGAAAGATTAGGGCCACATAAAGGACAAAATTGACGAAAGCCAGGATCTGTCTTGGGTCCTAAAAGAAGTGATCGTCGGAAGGTGCGAATCGTCAAGCCTTCAAACTCCAATAAACTTCAAAGCCTTTATCCATCTCGAATGAAATGAAGAAATGCTTTGATCGTATCTTGTGGAGAAATTTTGAAGGCAAAGGTGCAAACAATTATCCACACTAAGGGCGATCAAGACGATGATAGAGAGAGTGTGACTTCATCAAAATTCGACGATGGAGTGGTGACTGTGAATCGCATCACCATAGCAGAAGATGCTCCTCCGAAAATTGAGGACGACGTGAAGATTTTCCCCATAAATGGAAAATTCTTGAAAAGCTACTACGCGTAAATCAAGCCAGTTCACTCCATGAAGCACGAGCCTAAACTGCATGTCACTCCTAGTCCTCATGAGTATAAATTGTGTAAGACGAACCACCAAAGGTAAATACATGTGGTTAAAATGTTAATTTACCCCACTAAAGGTATTTAGTGGTTAAATATTAAATACTCTACTTTGTCTACAGTGGTTAAATAATGATCACCCCTGACCCGCATGAGTATAAACTGAGCACGGCACCCCTTCAAATCAAATTATGCTTCACTTGAACTACGTCATGACTTGATTCTCTTTAAAGGGATACGTAGGCAGCTTAGAAATTCTTTAAGTTCAGTCGCGATTCAATTATCTTGTTTAAGTTCATAAACTTAATAAGTGATTGAATGGAAAAGCAGCATGAAGATGGAAGACAAAGCCGATAAATTTTATTGATAATATCATGGAGGCGGATTACAAATGGGGAAAGATAAAAAAGACCCTAAACAAACTAAGCAAGAGAATCTAAATTCTACAACTTATTGTTTGTCTACAATGCTGACTATAACATCTTCAAGTCTTCGGCTGTAGTGAATTTTCTCAACAGTTGGGTGAGTCCATTTGATTAAAGATCGTCGCTTGCCATCGAAGGTTATCAAGTTTTGCGATCCAGATTATGTCGTAGACTTCTTGAAGTGAGCCATAGTGAAAGTCCAAGCAAAATGGGGGCAACTGCAAAATAAAAAATATTGATTAAAATTAAAAAAAAATGATGGCATAATCTTGAAGAATTGCAAACCAAATTTCTGCTTTCTCAAAATTAATTAAGTGGGTCATTAATGAGTTTTATAGCCCATTAGTCTTAATTAATATGGGTTTCATTTAATTAAACCCAAGAAGACATCCATTTAAAAAGTCCATCATTGATGCTGTTGGATCCACCTAAATTCACGAGAGGAACAAATCACGCCTCTATTCCTCCAAATTCGACGCTGCACCGGCAAATCCACTGCACGCGCGAGACCCGCTCCGAGTCGCAATCTCTGCACGCTCAAGGCGCCGATCCTCCAAAAATTGTGTCCTGAGCCACCGTCATCGCCGCCACTACCGCTGCCCAAATCGTCGACATACCCAGGTTCTGACATCAGAAATTGTTGTTGCCGCGACAACTCGAACTGAACCCGAGCGACTAGAAAGCCACCGCCGGAGAAGCCCAAAATCGTGTCACGCAGCCGCTGAGGTTGAGGTAACCGTAGCCGAGGACGAAGCTCCGTCGCCTCCGCACACTTCCCCGTCTGTGCAGCCGCTAGAAAAGCAAATCCGCACCGTGCGCCTCTGCACCATTCCAGTCGCACTCTCCCGTCACTGCTAAGGTTGAAAATGTGCCTTGTGCCACGAGTTCTGAAGCTTCGCCACTTAGCCTCTGCCGCCTTCCATCAAAATCAGCGCAAGCCGAGAACCGCCTCTCAGTTGCCTGTCGACATTGACGAACCTTCGCCTCGAAGCCAGCTACGCGAAGCCATCGCCGCCGCTGCACTCTACCTCTCCACTGTGAAAGCCAAAGTCTGACGGATCTGATATCGTGCCTCTCTTCTTCTAGGCGCAAGAATCGGTCTTCGAGTCTGCAAAGCTTCATTCGAGTCTCCAGCATCACCATCTCTTTCGCCTGAAATTGCGCGCAGCCAATTCTGAGGAGAATATTCACCGAACCAGAAATCGCGGAGCACCGCCAAGGTTGAAGCTCCGCCAATGCCGCCTATGCTTCTGAACTGATCACGCAGCACCAGGGAAAAGTTTGCCGATCCAGAACACGCCGAGTCCGATCGAAGCCGAACCGCCATTCGTGCACAAATTGTCGAGGTTGAAAACTGAGAGAATTCCGTCTCATCTAAAAGCTCGAGCTTGTAGAGAGGGTCGGGAATAATCTATTTATTTAATTTCCCTCAACACTCCCCCTCACTCATCAATCATCATTTCTCGCTTTCTGGAGAGGAGGCCCAACAGAGTGGACAATTTTAATGGGTGAAGTGCTTCCACGAGAATCGAACCCACAACCTGGGCTCTGATACCATGAGAATTGCCTTTATTCTGATTTCTACCATATCCCGAATCACGATCACCACCACAAGATGTTGTAAACGCAGCAGACGACGAATTACCACCATCCATAGCACGGAGCATCGTTTCAAATTGCTTGGCTTGATGGAGCAGGTCTCGGAACTTGGGAACAGAAGCAAGAGCCAGCCTGGTGTCCGCAAAACTGGCAAATGGAAGGCCCAGACCCCTTAATAACCAATGACTCTTGTCGTCTTCGTCAATGGGACGACCAATAGCCGACAATTGAACAAACAAATTCTGAAACTTGCGCCCGTATTCTTCAACAGATTGATCACCCTTACGTAAGGACAGTAATTCCTCACGCAATTGGTGAGTATGAGAAGCAGATGAGTCCGAAAAAACAGCCTGAAGAGTCGTCCAGGCGGCATGAGAGGTAGTGCACTCAAGGACCTCAGGCGCGTCATCGGGGGTTAGCGACGTGAACATCACACTCAATAGCTTTTTATCTTTCATACGCCATGACGTATAAGCCGGATTCGGGGCTTGAACACCGGCCTCAGTAGTGATGGTCGAAGGCGGCACGACCGCTGTACCATCAACGAACCCCATCAAATCAAAGCAGTCAGCCATGTGGGTCAGTTGGTGATACCACATGAGGTATGTCGACGGTTCCAATTTTATGGGAACCATGTTAATCATTGTCGTCACCGGTAGTGGATCAGCGGCAGGAGCGGCCATTGGAGAGTTCGAGCGAAGAGAGGGACGATTTAGGGTTGGGAAGGGAAGGGAGAAGATGATTAATGGAAAACCTGCTAGAGGGGACGAGTATAGGAACACAGCACGGCGGAGGGGACCAGTCCGGCGGGCCTGACGAGTGACGACGCAATAAGAGGAGCAGCGGGCAGAAAAAAAATTTAGGGTTAGAATCGTAGGCTCTATACCATGTGAGAATAAGTGAATGATCACCGTTAATCAGGTGATGAGAGGATTTCCACTATATATAAAGATTACAATTACAACAATATTGACCCAGTATTAAGGAAAGGTCAAACAAAATTAAATACAAAATCTAATTTATAATTACATATCAATTATCCTTAATACCCCCCGCAAGCGTTGCGTGGGGTGAAGACAAACGCGGAGCTTGGAACGAAGAAGCTCAAAAGCAGGTCGGGGCAGACTCTTGGTGAAAATATCTGCCAGCTGAAGATGAGATGGAACAAAACGCGTGGAAATCTTCCCAGAGGAAACTAATTCGCGAACAAAGTGATAGTCCAGATCAATGTGTTTTGCTCGTTTGTGAGCAACCGGATTCTGACTGATAAAAATAGCACTCTTGTTGTCACACAAGAGTTCCGGACGAGTGGAGATTTTGACCCGGAGCTCACCGAGAAGATTGGTGAGCCAAACAATCTCCGCCGCTGCATTTGCCATAGCACGGTATTCAGATTCACAACTCGAGCGAGCCACTGTAGGCTGTTTCTTCGCACTCCAAGAAATGAGATTTCCGCCAAGAAAAATCGAGTAACCATAAGTGGATCGTCTGGTCTCAATGCAACGGGCCCAATCAGCATCGGAGTACCCAATGACAGCAGACTCTGGATGCCGAGTAAAGGATAAGCCAAAGTGGACTGTACCCTTTACATAACGTAAGATCCGCTTAACAACATTAAAATGATCATATGTCGGTGAGTGAAGAAATTGACTAACAACATTCACAGCATACGATAAATCCGGGCGGGTAATAGTCGAGCTTTTAGATGAGACGGAATTCTCCATGGTATCAGAGCCCAGGTTGTAGGTTCGATTCCCGTGGAAGCACTCCACCCATTTAAATTGTCCACTATGTTGGGCCTCCTCTCCAGAGAGCAGAGACAATGATTCGGCCCACGAGTGAGGGGGAGTGTTGGGGGAAATTAAATAAATAGATTATTCCCGACCCTCTCTTCAAGCTCGAGCTTTTAAATGAGACGGAATTCTCTCAAAAACAATGCCAAAGTCACAGCTTGCTTGTTGCCGCCACGTGAAGCCGACACCGATTGGAGCTGCCGCACACGAGTCGTCGAGGATGAAGCTTTGCGCACTACTCTGTCTCAAGCCAAATCGCCGGCGTCATCTTCCCTACACCAGACCGGAAATCTTGCAGCTGCTCATTGTTGCACCTCGCGCTCAATTGATTTGTCGCCCGTCACAAGTATGCCGTCGTTCGCTCGACGCTGAACGCTCTGCTCCAATCCACAACTGCCTCTCTAAAACAGCCACAACGACGCCGCCTGGGTGTCGGACTCCTTAGCTTTCTCCTGTTCCTACACCGCAGCCTGCTCGACGAAATGCTCAACTGTAATCATCTTCTTCCGCTTCCTTCGAGTTGCTGCGGAGATAAATGGAAGACACTGGAACCCTATTTATAGGTGGTTGGGTGCAATAAAAAAGGGGAAGAAATTTGGTTATTGGTCAACATAACTCAATTTCCGGGATTGATTTGCTGAATTAAAGCTGATTGATGAAGATAACGAGGACCTTAGTTTCAGGGATTGATTTGCTGAGTTAAAGCCATAAAATTTTCTTCCTGTGAAAAGGCTTTATTTTTGGGACAATCAAATCTTAAAATGAGATCAAGGTTCAAGCTCGTTTCAAAAAAAAATATACCCGCACAAAATTGTGGGCTGCAAGCCAATAAGCCCAAATAAATAAAGAGGGTAGCGGACACACATTCACGTGCCTTCAAATAAAATAAAAGGATTTTTGGGTATTTATTATTTGGACCGAAGTTCTTGTTGAGACAAATAAATATTGGGTTTAAGTCAAATAAAAGTGGGCTTAATTCAATTAAAAAAAAAATTGGCTTATAAGTTAAATAAATTTTTTGCAAGTCTTCAAATGCAAATGAAGAACTTGAATACTTCATTCACTTCAAGTCGCAAAATGACCGTGAATAATTTCATACTTCATTCACTCCAAGTCGAGAAATGACCGTGAATAATGTGTACTTCATTCACTTCAAGTCCATAAATGACTGTGAATAAAAAATTCATATTTCATTCACACCAAGTCCATAAATGACCGTGAATACATTTCGTGTTTCATTCACTCCAAGTCCATAAACGACCGTGAACAAAGCACGAGGGGGCATTTGTAAACACACAAAATTTGCACCCAATTAAATGGTGACACGTGTACAAATTACATATTAATATCAAATAAAATTATTTATTTATTTATTGGGTATTTACTAAATTAATTCTCCAAATTAAATAATTAAATAATTGATATTTAATATATACACGGTACAAGTCAGTCAAAATTTTACGAGCACTTAAATACTCGTATGTGGCGAATCAGACTGATATTTGGTCATAAATAGAAGGAAATTAATAATAAATCAATCAAATTAATAATTTGAGTTAATTACGCCAATTAAATCCTTAAGGCCAACCATAGGCCGCCACCTCTCAAAAGGAGAGTTTGTCACCCCTTACCCTATAAATAGGTACCAAACTCATTCATTCCAGAGACCAACATTCAACTCATTCTAGACGAGCAAGACGAGAAGAGTCCAGAGCTCCCTGCAATCGTTCTTGAAGATTCAAAGCAGCTTCAAAGGCGTTCTTCGTGTAAATCAACCTAGAAACGATGTTCGATCAGAGATTAAGGCTCGAAGTCCCTCCGATCAGACGTTTCTTCAAAGGCAAACTTTGAAGATTTGAAGACGTTCTTCACCAGCTCCAAGGCGTTCTTCACGAAATCATCCAGAAACGACTCCAAATTCGAGATCAAGGTGTTGGGCCTCTATAATTTGGCGTTTCTCCAAAGACGTTCATCGATCAACCCCTTGAAGATTCGAAGTTCTTCATAAAGCTTTTGAAGATTCAAAGATCGTTCTTCATCAAATTCGAGAGCGTTCATCTAGAAAATCTTCAAAAGTCGCGTTCGATTCAAAACAAGACGTCAAGTCCTTGAATCAACGTTCCAAATCCCCCGCTTTCAACTCCAGACAAGATTAAGACGAGGACCGTTACAAAATCCGTCCGAGTCAAGATCAAAGTCAAAGAAGAGAAAAATCAGAGGAAGAAATTAGAGATTGAACCCGCTATATTCAATTCAAGAAATAAGTTGTAAATCATATTTCCGTGTTTTAATATTAATTCACGATATTCGTAGTTACAGGTATAATTTATAAAAAATCAACTTTTGAGGTAATTTTTTAAAAATATTTAGACTATGACTTTAAAAGGGTCTCATCATCGTTTTCTAAAATTCAAGGGAAGAGCGAATTTTTAAAAACTGCATTCTCTCCTCACTTTTTGTCTATATTATATTATAAAATAACATTATTTTCAAATATTTATACTTCTATTCATTTTTGTGTATACTGTATAAATAGCTTATTTTATACTCCCTCGGTCCCAAAAGACTTAGTACATTTTTATTTTTAGTATGTCCCATAAGACTTTGCACACCAAAAAATAGACACACTCTTCTCAACTTATAATCTTACAACACACTCTTATTAGTTATTACCCCCATATACATTTACTACCCCATAAAACAACTTTTCTTAATCTTTGTGCCGAAAAGTTGGCGCAGAGTCTTTTGGGACGGAGGGAGTACTAGTTTAAAGGGACCCCAATTTTTCTGTTGCCCTAGACCAGAAAAAGATAAAATTTGTATGATGTTGCTTTATACATGAGACGAGATACAAATTAGGATAAATTAATATCCATATCTTTCGAAGGATTAGAACGTCAATGCTTAAATTATTATTGATCTCATGACTCTCAATGTAAAATCATCTCATGCACTGATGCGATGCAAGTGTCCAAAACACTTTATAAATGCTTGATTAAATGCTTTATCTTTCTTCTTTAATATATCATAAAACTAGTATATCTAGTTATAATTTAAAAGTCCCTTTTCACCACAAGATCTCATATATCTTATAATAATTTTAATTGTAAGGATTATCTAAATTTAGCTTTCTGATTTAACTTTAAATGATGATCAGTCCATTGTACCGTAATCAAGAAATGACAATGCAATCTTTCGAAGATGTCAAGGGGCAAAATTATCTTACCAACTAATACAATTCTTTTCAATAACAGTGTCACCCTAGACCAAATACGTTGTATTCAATTTATTCTAGCTAGGTAGACTTCTTATAAACACACAGTATCTAATGTATATGTGAAATGGAAATCTTAGTATCCTACAATATTATAATCATAGGAATTCAAGAAAAAAGAAAACAAAAGACAAATTCAACTACAGTGATAATTTTATAGGATAAGTTGTATTCAATGAATATGTGTGTGTGGGGACCGGAAAATGCAAATTGCAATATATTATTGGAGAATAATCAAGATTCGCCTATCATCATGGTCAATATAGAGAGAGAGATTAATGAGAATGATTGAACTAAAGATTTCCTCATTTTTCAAAAGAAAACTAATTAAAGAGCCGTTTTGAGTGAACACCAAATTGGGTTTTAAGAAATTACATCTGGAAACTTTGAATTTTTTTTCTCAAACCAAGCATTTCTCTAAAGATCATTCTGTCAATGGAAGCATGCATGCATGTATATATACTCCCTCCGTGTCATGAGGACTTGAACATTGAAAATGACACCCAACCCAAGTAAAGTGGATTTTAGTTAATGAAATAAAATAAGAGTATTGTGAGTGTATTAATATTATGTTTGTTTCTATTTTGGGAATGTTCAAGTAATGTTGGGACGTCCAAATAAGGTAAGTGTTCAAGTAATGTTGGGACGTCCAAATAAGGCAAGTGTTCAAGTAATGTTGGTGTTGTGTACTAAAATATTATGGATTAAGGGTTAAGATGCGGCTTATTGATCTTAGAAACACAAACAATAAATGAGTTGGATGGGTTGCATTTATGCCTTGTGATTATTTTGAGAGAACGAATGTTTGAATAATAAATTAACAAGAGTTTGGGTGTGATCTTGAATTTTCTAGTCCTCTTGGTCATAATTGACCCATATATATAGGGTTTGGGAGAGTGGATCTCACTCTCCCGGTTTACAAGTACAAATAGCCGAAAGTGGCTCTGCAAAACATTAAATGCTACAAGATTGATGTGACTCTGATCGGTGGTCGCTGGGAGGTCGCTCGAGGTTTTGTGACTTCGCCCATACCGCTGGGATGTCGCCCCAGATAATCCCGGATTTGCGGGGATTTAGCCGTAAAACTGTCCATAGACACTCATCATTATCGTACTTTTGCTGACTCATCTCTGATTAAGGCCTTACCTAGGTAAGCTCTCGGCGCCGCTTTCCTGACACGGGTCCAATCGCAGTTAATGCTTTGTACTTTCACCAGTCGAGGTATCTTCAGGTCGCGACCCTAAAGTTTATCGATCTCCGAACTTGCTTTATTTCACGAGGTTAAGTACTTGTTAAATTTAGATTTCATTCCTCCGGGGTCCCGATCAGGTCGCATCTGACCGTACATATTATACCTACAACAGTTGGGACGGAGGGAGTATTATATATCTATACCTATACTTGTTTTAAAATAATACTAAAAATCAAAACAAAAGTGAAATTTAGCACATAAATAGTGATGTATAGGCAATATCTAGATCACGAGCTAATTAATTTGTATGTATAATGATAAAATTTTAAAAGTTTAACCAAGTTAAAATTTATTATGGACGGGAAATATTAAGAAAACGAGTTAGACGAGGGTAGGGGAAGGGGAGTGAATTAAAATAGACGGTGAGAGATCAGGGAGAGTACTACGTATATAATGCAAACAAAATATTAAATTAAATATATAAATTAAGATTGTCAGAAGGATTCTTTGAATTGTAAATTGATAATTTATTAGAGTTGCATTAATTGTGGTGTGCAGTATTAGTATTAATGTTGTGATTAAGGGAAGATGATGATAGTTAATTAGAGAAGCATCTGTCAATCCATCATCTTTTTATGGACTGCCCCTTTGCTAGAAACATCTGGTCTCGATTACTTCTTTGGTTGGGCGGTAATTCGGTGAGCTTCTCCTCCCTATCAGATTATCTTCTCGGTTTCATTAACAACGCTTCGGATAAGGTGGCGAAGAAATATTTCCTGTTAATCTGACAATGTACTGTCTGGAAAATTTGGAAGGCAAGGAATGAGTTTATTTTCAAGAATGTAGATCTGGGTGTGGCGAATGTTTGTGATGGTGTTAAGATCAACTCTTGAAAGTGGATTCATGCTCATTTCCCTCTCTTTTTTTTGTTATTCTATAAATAATTGGTACTCTCAACCCCTCGATTGTATTCGGGGTTAAATCTAGGCTTGGCTACTGTATTCTTTTAGCACACTCTTAGAAATTCTTTATTTACTTGTAAATTCTCTTGAGTACTGTTAGCAATGATTTCAAAACCGGACCGGACCGGTCGGTTGGACCTGTTGAACCAGGAACCGGTCCGGACACCCCCTAAGAGCCGGTTTATAGGTCAAAACCGGTCAAATCGGTTCGATCGGTTTTTTTTTTAATTTTAAACTTTTTTATTAAATTTTAAACTATTAATTATTTTGATAAAAAAATAATTATTTTTCATACCAATCAAGTTTTAAGTAATCTTTCTTGTGAATAAGGATCTAGACCCCCACCCCTTTTATATTACTCTATCTCACATATTTTTAGTATTTATTCGATGTGGGATAGGAGGTTTAGGTAGAATTAATTTAGATCCACCTCATCTCCCTTTTATATTATTCCATCTCACATCTTTCTTAATACTTATTCAATGTGGAATGGTAGATTCATAAAGTCCACCTACTCTCCCTTTTATATTACTCAATCTCACTTCTTTTTTAATACTTATTCGATGTGGGATAGGAGATCCATAAAATCTACCTTCTCTCCCTTTTATATAACTTTATTTTACATTTTTTCTAATACTTATTCGATGTGGGACAAATCTTTTCCCTTTTTTATATTATTTTTTCTCACATTTCATCTAATACTTATTGTCTTATTCAATGTGGGACAAAATCTCTTTCTAAAAAAAAACCAACACGTTTATATTATTTTTATGGTTCAAGTTTGATTAATTAAATATTAATATTAATATTATAAGTCCATTGATGAATTAGTCATTTTTAAAAAATAGTAAAATATAAAAATATTAAAAAAATAGACATAAATCATTTAAACGGTTGAACTGCCGATTGAACTGGTCCGACCGGTTGAACCGCTGACCGGTTATCTGTCCGGTTCGATCACCGATTCGGTTATGAAAACGTACTCAGTTTAATAAAAGTTCTTTTTTACCTTCCAAACAAAAATTAGAGAAGGTAGAATAAAATAAAAGAATAAAGAGAGGGCATCGTCACATGGCATGCATGTTGAAATTATGTATGCTTTAATTTCTTTAGTGAGATCAAATAAATATTCTTGTAAAGATTTGGGGATTTAGAGATATACTTATCTGGTCCAAGAACAAAACTGATACTCCATCTTGTTAAGCTGCAAATTGAGAGTCAACTGTTTGACTCACATCGATCATATTAAAAAATAAAAAGAGATCTAGAGAGAGATGAATTATAATATATATATATATATATATATATATATATATATATATATATATATATATATATATATATATATATATATATATTAGAATTCAGAATACGTGAGTGACTGGTGTGTGAATTGTGAAAGGAGATGGGTGGTGTGTGGGGCGCACGTGACTAAGCCTTGAAAGAGGCCCGCACAGTCGCAAGAAGATAATCATGCCGATAAGGTTCTCTCTCGAGATGTCGACCGCAATAGCGGAATAAGATCGATTATTCTATAATTGGTGTTTCCCTTTATATTTCATAATATAGATGGATGATATGTGTAATAATAAAAAATATTCAACGAACCATTATTCCCTAGGTCCATGTGTTAAAAATCTAAAAAGGTGAAACACCAATAAAATACGAAAAATAGAACAGGGGAATCGAACCGACTCATAGCATCTCAAACTTTAATTCATTTTGCTTTAATTGTTGGGTTATGGTAGGGATGTCAATGGGTTGGGCCGAATTTAGATACCTGGACTGCCCACTCTTTTAAACGGTAGGGCGGGTTTGACCCACTCGGACGAATGTTTGGCGCCCATATTAAATATTTTTTTATGTATATATTTTTTTTACAATTTAAAATGTCGATATCAATAGATAATTTTAATTAAAATAATATATTATATTTCATTTCGACCTAAAAAATATCTATAAAGTTGAATTATTGTTATCTATATATTAATAAATATAAAAAAATAAAAAAATATATTATATTTACATATATTAAATAATATGTATTTTGATTTTTAATATATGAAACGGGGCACGGGTCCCGAATAATACCCAGACCCGCCCTATTTCACTATGGATCTTGGTTGGATCTGACCCGAACAGTGCAGGTCAAGGCGGTTCGGGGCGGGCCGGAGTGATATTGTCATCCCTAGGTTATGGACTCTGCTTTATTGAAAAAAAATTGGCCTTCAATAAATAATTCTTTAATTCACTGTATTTATTATCATCCAAAATATTTGTAAATTCTCTAGTTAGTAGTACTCCTCCAATAGTAGTCATTGTTATAAATTGTGTCAATAAATCTGTGTTGTTTATTTTTCACTCCTATTAACTTTTACATAATTACAGTTAAATTTTTAACATTAATTTAACATTCTCCTAAATTAGCAAGTTTCATTAACCTATCATCATCGTTACTGGATTCCTTAGAAGGATTAATCTGATAATATATAGTATTAGTTAGCTACGAGTGAAGCGGTAGTTACGATTTTTATGCCTAACTAGCTACATAATTTATGGGATGATTACGTAATAATTTAGAATATATATAATTGATTGAGAAATGGATGTTTGAGTTAATTTGAGGATTAAACTTTGTTATTGTTATTCATATATAAATTATTTGGATGGAGTGATTGAAGGAATTTTGACATCGAAATTTCCACCCTTGTTTTCATATAGACAGATTATAGGATAATTATATAAATTTCAATCAAACGTCACTTATTATATATATATATATATATTTTTTTGAATTGCAACACTTATTATAATCAGGGATGGGCCTGTGTGTTGGGACCACGGCTATATATATAGTTTTTATATGGAGACCATAAGTGGTCACTTTATGGAGCCCAATGAATGATTTGACTTTTCATCTCAACTTATTACCTAATTAAATAATTTAAATTAATTTAAAAAAAAACCCTACACCCTAAAATTTAAATCATGAACCCTAAACCATGACCCATTCGGGTTGGGTGAATCATGAACCCTATACATATATAACTATTTATTAAAAAGAGAGAAAGAGATATGTATAGATCACATTTTAAATATAATTGGTATGCTGTGAAACTTGTTTACCGTAAAATTAATTTTTTTTTTACAAGCATACTCTTTAGTAATATAAATTACACCCTTTAGTAATATAAGTCACACCCTTCAGCTATCACTACGATACACTCTGCTATAATATAAATCACACCCTTCACTTTTATTAGTTATACACTTTATAGTAAAAAGTCACACCCTTTATAATAAAAAGTCACACTCTTTAGTATTAATATAAGTCACACTCATTAACCAATTTCACCATGAAACTTGTTCACTCAACTATACTTTGCCTTTTAAATATGTATATTAAATATATTTAACTTAGTTAATATAAAGATATTTAATTCAAATCATATTAAAAAATATAAAAAAAAATCAAAAATACATTTAATTACTGTATACTATAAATTGGGTCCCCTTCGGCGCAATTTCTGGGTGCGTCCCTGATTATAAGTCTAACTATAACTATATATGTAGCATTGAATATGGTCGCTCCCGAAATGGGTGTAAGTGGATAAAATGCATTTGACACTTGAAGATGCTTGGAATTGTCAAAAGGAATAAGCATGGAATTAAATTAAGAGATATGGGCGGCGGCCAATATCTCCAATTAACTAATACTACATCTCTATCTTCTGTTACTAATATAAAATAATACTAGTAAATATTAAAAATCATATCTTGTGCGAGGCCCTATATACTATAAATAAGAGTGAGAGAGCGCGACAACTTAACACAAACAATTGCCCTCCTTACCTGCATCTTCTTTAATTTACACATACGTATATACTATTATCTGGAGTGCCTAAAAGAATTCCTTAATTAGAAATGGAAAAAGCAAATTACAAGCATGCAGAAACGTCGTCGTTTACAGTGGATCTGTTTGGTCCTAAAGACTCCAGATCTAATCCCCCAGCTGCAGGTTTCTTCGGCTCCATCTTTGCTCCACCCACCTCCATTGTACGTATTTATTCTTCATCCCTATTATTATTAATTCTTCCTTCATTTTTCTCCATTTTCTAGGAATTACATATTTCACCTTTAACATATATAATTAACTTCATTTTTTTATTTGTCTCAAGTGAAAATCATTTTTTCATTAAAGTGTGCGTGTAAATTATTTAATTAAGACCTATGTTTATCATTTTAAATGAAGTCGTTAATTAAATTTGTGAATCTTCCACTAAGATATTTTAGTTTAGACTTTAGAGTGAGTGAGTGAGACAGGAGAATATTCTTCTTAGTAGATATACGCGTGTGAATGTTTTTACTATAAAAGTGAAAAATGAAGGGTGTGATTTATATTATAACAAAGAATGGTTGACTTATATTACTAAAAGTGTGATTTATATTATTAAAAGTGTGGTTCATGATTTTTTTTTTGTAAAGTGTGTGATTTTTTTTATAAAAAAGTAGATTACTATAAAAATAAAAAGGGTGTGACTTATATTATAACAAAAGACTACAGGTTTGTTGAAATATAGTGATAATCTTAATAATTATATACTTTTATCTCATTAACTTGTGCTTAATCTTTTATATTACTAAAATGTCTGATCTTTATATTACTAAAAAGATGTTTGTAAAAAAAAAATAATATACTTTTCACGGTGAAAATGTTTTCACAAAGATATTCCAACAACTCGTGATTATTGCATATATCATTTTCATGGAATTAAGTGGTAATATAATATAATATATACACGTCAATTACAATTATTGAATACAATTAATTTTATTTTATTAAATTTTCAGGTGCCTGGAAGAGACCCCCTTCCCCAAGATTTCAATGGTTATGGCAAGGTCAAACATGAAACTACTACAGGTTTGTTGAAATATAATTAGACTCATCTTAATAATTATATACTTTTATCTCATTAACTTGTGCTTAATCTTTAATTTTTCTCAAATATATAATCATCCTCATCTTATCTTAATAATTATTTACTCCAGACTATTTTATACACATGGCATGCACTAGAGTAGTGAAATGTGATTGTGCAATTGAGAAAATCTTAATATAATATGCTTTTTTTTTTTCATTATTAGATTATAAGAGTGAGAAAAGCAATCCCATAAAGAAAGAGAATAATTCGAGTTACTACAACTCGTCCATCTATTATGGTGCCCAAGAAGTTTATTCTCCCACTACTCCCAATACTACTCCTCCACATAATGTAAGTTATTTTTTGTGTTTTAACTATTCTTAATTAATACTACCTCCGTCCCAAATTAGTTTTCACAATTGATTTTTACATGCGTTTTTTCGACCGAAATATTATATTAGTAATTGAAATGATAAACTGACTTTTAAGAATGGGGTATGATAGACGAGGAGCTCATCTATCAACATCTCCTTAAAAATCATTTTATTATTTCAATTATTAATATTTCGCTCGTAAAAATGCGTGTAAAAATTAAAAACTGATCTGGGACGAATTCTAGCACGACACAGTAATACTTTCAAATTTTAAAAGGGATATTTTTTAAAGGGTGAAAAAAATGTATTGCCTACAATTTGATCTAAATTAAGTAGTTAGTTAGAATTTTTTTTTTCCCTGATTAAAAAAAAGTTAGAATTTTTTTAAAAGTATAATATATAACAAGAGACCGTCTCTTTTAAATGATCGGTTCCTAAAGTTAAGATAATTCTCATTCTTAGTTTAAACTTTTTTTTTTTTTTTGAAACAGTTTAGAAAAGATGGAGATCAAAATGAAAGTAATTCTAGTGGTGCCTCGAGAGGAAATTGGTGGCAAGGTACGAATTTCTTATTAATATCCTATTAGCGTAATGTTTTTTAAATTTTTACATAAAAAAAAATAGCCGAATGATCCAAGTTGTAACCCATTGCAGGATCACTCTATTATTGAAGCCGTAATTAGCAATAATGCTGGACTTACGATGGAGAGAACTAGCTAGAGCAGATCATATATATATGTACACTTAATCATTGTAACATTTTGAAGGAAGTTTTAGAATCTAGCTATCTGGTTTATTAACAATATTAATCAACTTTCAATTCTGTGTATTAAGGTTTATGCTTTGTTTTATCCCAAACATTCTCCTCTCTTTCACATAAATTCTTGGAATTAATCCAAATTAAAAGTACTCACTTACTTTACATATAACTCGATTTGTATATTTCTTTCTGATTATGTTGACAATTTTTTTATATCCGCCATATGAGTGACTGCCACGGTTTCACGAGAAAACGTCCCATTTTTTACTATTTCATAATTTTCGGATTAATTAATTATATTTTTGTTTGGCAAAAAATCCGGAATACATATTTTTTTTTCCCAAAAATCATTATTGTACATATGAAGTATCACTGTACTGTGATTTTTAGATTAATTTCACACAAAATCAAGCATTTTTAAATAATAGTGTTTCGTATATAAAAATAACATTCGAAAAAGAGGGTTCACGTGAGTTCACTGGTGACCTTCTCTCAATTTCCACCTCATTTCATTTATTTTTTTTGTGAAAATTAGATTCATTTCATTCCTTTTCTATTTTTGTTTGAAAATGTAGAATGTGAACATGTAAACAAATTAAGTAGTGAGGAAAAGAAAGCGCAGCAGGAATTCTTTATTTATATATATTTATAGGATACACATATATATAATAGCGTACATTAATATATAAATAGTAGGCATAATCTTCATCAACCACGTACGCATGTCCTCCAATTCTTCCACAGCGTGAACTCAAGGCAGAGTGTAAGCTGCAAAAAAAGTAAAAACAGGATGATGTATAATTGGTTTAAGAGCATTTAAGTAAATGCATATTTTATTATAACAAGTTACGTGATTATAAAATGTATTATGAGTATGTACACAAAATTTAACCATGGGAGAAATAGTCCAGCAAATCGAAATCTCCTTTTGTAATAACACGAACTGATAGGTCTAATCAGATCTTAGAAAAGAATAAGTGTATCTTAATATTTTCTTTACTAACCTGAAGATAAAACAGATAATTAATCAGCTACAAACAATGGCATATATATATAATATAAGTGTTGATATATTCATTGGAATTATACTGCCCTGTTTTGATAATATTTTGAAGGAAAAAAGTGTAGGAAATAAAAGATAGATAAATTGAAAAGGTTCGATAATCAAAATTGTAATTCTCATGTGTGGTTCTTTTTGCCTCCTACCGTACGAAATGTCATACTAAAATTATGTAGTACTATACTTATACGACTCGAACATGAGAATAACAATGTTAAATTAACAATTGCAAAATATAACACTGGATTTGAGCCTAAGTAAAACTTTTTCCCATTAAAATATGACTTGAACATGAGAATGAGTGGGTGTTAAAGTGTTGATTCTTATCAACAATAATAATAATGGTATACGTTGAAAAATAGTGCACACAATATCTTTTCTTTAATTTATAGTACTAATCTGTGAACTATTTCACCGTGTCTAAAATAATATATGTAAGAAAAGAATAAAAAAAGGAATATAATAGTAATAATAATACCGTGTAAATAAAAAAAAAAAAAGTTTGAATCACAAATGGTCAGTAACTTTAGCCTCAAATAAATTTAGTCTCATAAGTGTTTTTATAGTTAATTTAGTCCCAATGACTTTGATATTAAATTACGACGTTTTACTATGTTTTTATTTGGGGCTTTTCGGCGGATGTTGTGACTTGACTGTCACTTGTATTGTCACGTGTATTTTTAAGTGTGTTTGACTAATTATTGCCGTCAATTTTATTTTAATTTTAAATTTTAAATTTTAATTATATGCCTAAAATTTCAGCTGTTAAAAAAAAAAATACACGTGGCAATCCAGTCACATCCTCCGCCGGAAGCCCCAAATAAAAATGGCAAAACGACGTTGTTCCGGCCAATTTGGGACTAAAGTTTGACATTGTCAAAGTTATTGGGACTAAATCGACGATAAAAAAACTTATAAGACTAATTTGTTTTAGATCAAAGTTAGTTATGAGATCATTTGTGATTCAAACTAAAAAGAAGAAGAAGATAGAGAAAGAGAGAACGTGAGAAAATGGGTAACCTCCACACTTGTAGCCGACGGGCCTATCAGCAAAGTTGCATCTTTTGGGAATGGACAATGCTATCTCAGGCTTCACACCCGAAGACTTTGCAGTATCAGAGAGCATTACGGCGCACATGCATTTCGGGTTCTGCCCCATGCGCTTTACCTGTGCGCAGCAACTCGCTGGAACCGCGGCATTCGCATCTTGCGCTGCCGATGCGCACGGGTACAGCTTCATCGCCTCTGCATCCGGAGTCGTTCGGGCACTCCCCCGCTGCAGAGGCGTTGTAGATTCTCGCCATTCCAAGAATCGCGACGATGTAAATACAGTACTTCGTTGATGCTTCCATTTAATTTCTTGATTGATGCTTGGTTAATTAATTTCTTTTTATGAATTAATTAGGAATGGAACTAAAGGCTTATATAGGGTCACTACTACACATTTGAGCATTTGAGAGCTCCGAAAACTTTGAAACGTTTTTTCGAATGAATAGCTCCGAGTAATTCCTGGAAGAATTTGAGGTTCTATTAAAAAAAAAAAAAAAAAATGGTTAAAAAGCAAATTTGTCAAGATCAAAGCTTAGACAATGAACTGCTGTGCAAGGATACTTGGAGAGCGATTTTGAACCGTTGTCCAAGGTAAAGCTTGGAGAGCGGTTCATAACCGCTCTCCAAGTGAATTATTTTTTTTTATTTTTTTTTGTAAAGCTTGTATTTTTTGTTTATTTTTTTGTTTTTGTAAATTCTTTTTATGTACAATTCAAATATTTTATTCTTTAAATTCTCGTGTTATTTATTTTTAATATTCGTCTTATATAATGAGATTAACACAAACCCTTATGTAAAACTTGTTCATAATATTAAATTCATAATATTACACTTACGAACTTGTATCACTATTAATTCTTATAAATTAATACCTATAATATTTAATATTCTTATAAATTAATTCAATTTTGTCTAAGTATTACTTATTTAGATAGAAAAATACTCTTACTTGTTTAAATAGAAAAATATTACTTGTTTAAATAGAAAAATATTACTTGTTTAGATAGAGATGTATAACTTGTTTAAAAAAAATTATTACTTGTTTAGATGAAAAAGTATTACTTGTTTAAAGAAAAATATTACTTATTTAGATAGAAAAGTATTGTTTGATTAAATAGAAAAGTATTATTTGTTTAGATAGAAAAATATTACTTGTTTAAATAGAAAATTATTACTTGTTTAGATAGAAATGTATAACTTGTTTAAAGAAAAGTATTACTTTATTTAGATGAAAAAATATTACTTGTTTAAGGAAAAATATTATTTATTTTGATAGAAAAGTATTAATTGTTTAGAAGGAAAAGTATTACAAGTTTAAAAGAAAGATAGTTAAAAAAAAGTACAAGTAAAAAATATAATTTTAATTTAATTTAATTTAATTTAAATTTATATAAAAAAATTATTATATAAAAATGTGATTGAATTAATAAATAAGATAATTGAAATAAAGAATTTTAAAAAAAATTGTAAGAAAAAACGATTTTTAGAACATATAGAATTAATTTCATTAAGTAAACGCAAGAAAGCAAGTGCCCTAGCGGAATTGATCCCCGCTCAGGCACCCAAGGTCCCGTGTTCGGTCCCCCATGGGAGCGAGTAATTGCCTCAATTAATTGGGAGGCTTGGTGGGGCTAAAAATCGCTGTCTATGTTGCATCTTGGAGAGCGGTGAATATCTTGGAGAGCGGTTATGAGTGAATATTTTGGAGAGCGGTTCATAACCGCTCTCCAAGTGAATGATCTTGCACAACGGTTTTTAACCGCTCTCCAAGTGAAACTTGAATATTTTGGAGAGCGGTTATGAGTGAATATTTTGAATGATCTTGCACAGCGATTTTTAACCGCTCTCCAAGTGAAACTTGAATATTTTGGAAAGCGGTTCATAACCGCTCTCCAAGTGAATGATCTTGCACAGCGGTTTTTAACCGCTCTCCAAGTGAAACTTTTGCTTGGACAGCTGTTACTTGGAGAGTTGTTATAACTGCTCTTCAAGGTCATTTTTAGCAGCTCTCCAAGTCCAAATCTGTATTAGTGGGTGGTAAGATGGGGTGACTGGAAATCCACCATTGAAGTGGTGTGAGCACAAATTGAGTGTTGGGAATATGTGGCAGCATTTTGTGGCAGTTTCATGTGTTTGATTGCGGCAATCATATACATGATGTTGCTTTAATCTGGAGTGGTCGAAACGGGGATTTATTAAACAACTCCATTCACCTACTACAAGTAACATTTATTTTTATATTATTAAAATTAAATAATGTTGAAAAATTATACCTACCTATAGCTAATTGGTCAACCCAAGAGGTTTGATGGGCCTTGGGAATCCTATTGGGCCTGGGCCTGATCTTGGCTACACATGCTGGGTGTGATAAATTCATGAGGACCTAAAGTTCGATTACTTTACAGGAACCATTCCTTCCTTCCTAGTCCGGAAGTGGGATGGGAATAGTTTGGTTAAGACAAAGTCTCACGTGCAATTAGTGCATGGATTTAAGATTCATGTATGAATTTAAGATTCATGCAATCGTCTCAACCCTACCCATATATACATAGAACATGTTTAATATATTCAATAGATCAAGTATTTTTTAAATGGGTCAAGTATATTGAATGAGTGTACGGTGCACTTGGTGCACAAGAGACCCACTCTTTTGTTAAATCTATTCCCAACCCGAATAGTTTTACTTCTATTCTTGCCATCAAGGTGGACTCAAGAATAGGGTTGTGAATAAGTATAACATAATTTCATCTTCATGGTATTTCCTACGTGATTAACTGTCTCATCTCAATCTCATGACAAAAACGTATATCAAGATGAGCACAAATCAACACACACCTCTTCCAAAATATTATATTATATTATACTGTGAGATCGTCTCACGCTACACAATGCTGGGTGTGATAAATTCATGAGGACCTAAAGTTCATTATTTAATGAATACTCTCCATCCCAATCTTAATCTTATTTAAGGTGGGTTCTTTGTGTGTTTAATATATTTCGAAAAAAAAAATAAATATTTATTAGTATTTTATATGATAAATTGATAAAGTATTGAAGGTAGAAAGAGTTATTTATTATTATTTTATGTGATAAAGTGTTAAAATTATAAAGTGTGTATAATGTATTTCCATTTAGTTCTTTTGTGTCTTTCGAGTTTAAAAAATATTTATTAGTATTTTATTAAGATTAGAAGTTATTTATTATTAAAAAAATGAAAAAAAAATTGCGGTTAAGATTGGGATGGAGGGAGTACGATATCCAGTAAAATTTACTAAAGCAAGTTACACTGACAAGCGAAAACATAGATCAAAACAGATGCAGTATAATCTCTCTCTCCTTCTGTAACAACATTTCTATAACAAACTAGGAACACTTTTCCTTTACTGTTTACCAAAACTCTTATCCAATACTTAAGTACAAGAAACTACACTGCCTAATCAAGACTACATACCTATCATTCACCTGTGAACTTGCCTCCTTTACATCACTCGAACATCATGTCGTAGTCCCTGCAGAAACGGGCTCACAATTCTTCGGCTTTGGATCACTAACAAGATAGTTAGTGAGTACTCTTTTGACTCCCGAACCCCGATTCTGAGGCTTGTTTCCATTACCATTCCTAAAGGGCGTCCTATCCCCTCTCGAAGGGCTTACCAGAGAAGCGGGAGAGAAGTTGGGCGACGCGTATGCTGTCTTGTATGGAGTGCCCGAGACGGGCACCGAGTACGGGACAGGGACTTTCTTGTTAGAGATTAATCCGAGTTTAGTTACCGATGAGAGTTTATCAGACCGTTTATTTATGTCATCCACATAGAGTAGATCTTCAATACGTGCCACGATGTTGTATGCCAAGCTTTCCACGACCCTCGAGTAGCTCTCTAATATAGACTTGCCGATATCCTGAAGAAACAACACCATTAATAGGATTGACCTATGTTTGAAACAAGGCAACAACTGCACCGTGCAACTGGTATGTATTTATAAAATGTATCACTTGTTTCACTAAAAAGTGTTCACTCCGTCACATACTCAATTGAACATTTTCCATTGTGGTCCGTCCCATACTTGTTTTCCCCTTCCATAAATGACAATAAAACAACATTGTTTTTTACAATTATATCCTCCTAACATCTCAAAAATTACATCCCATGCCACTACTTTATACACACTAAAAACCAATTTATTCTCTCATCTACTTTATTAATACTCTCAACTAAAAACCACTTTATCCCCTCAAATATTAATAAACAATTCTTACATTAATACCGCGTAAACAGTAAATGTCCAAACGAGTATGGGACGGAGGGAGTATTAGTTATTTAGCTAAAAAATATTTAAAAGTTGTGCACCTTGCAACCAACAGGTGCATATGAGTATTACTCTTGCAACAATAGAGTGAATTGTAAATTTGGACCCATATATACTGGTGGTTGGCGATTTTATCTCACAACTCCTAAAATGATGCAATGACTTGGCATCGTTTACGTGGCAAAATGTGACCCCAGCATATTCATCTCAATCAAAAAACCAGAAATTAATTATCATCCTAAAACAAAAAATTGTCAATATAGGACTTAAATTGCATCATTCTAAAAGTTACAAGACTTAATTGAGAAAATTAATTTGTACGGGACTAACATCACCCAGATATGATACCAATTTTGCAATTTACTATCAAACAATATAAAGTACAAGATGTAAAGTAAGGTAAGAGAAAATGACCTTGTTGAACAGTATTTTGGTTGCATCTAAAGTGGTTTGTGTGAGTCCGGGAAATCTTTGTTTCAAGGATCGAAGAAGGCTTTCAGCTCGTTCAGCAAGCAATTCCCTCTTGTCTCCTTGATTCATGAGATCCATAACAATCCCCCAAGATGATTTAACACTAGAATGGTTATTTTGAGGTGTGGCTTTAGGATTTTGCCTTCTACGCCACACATAGATTGCTGCTTCCACCCGATTTGCTATTTCCAGAGCAGTGTGTTCGGAAGATAGATCAAGGCAATCAAGTAAGCATTCCGAGGAGAAGTGCTCTGAAGTGATGTAACGGTATATGACATCTCCAAGACAGGCTCTCCCATTCTGCATTTGGAAGTACAAATACGTATAATGTTGAAGTAGCTTTATAGGAAATACACGAAAGCATATAAATACACAAGGTAAGAAAGATATATTTGCAAGTGAAGAAAAATCTACTTTTAAAAAATCCTGCAGATTTTCACCTTTAGAGCAATTTTTGCATAAAGCACCAACTATGTCTTTCAGAATTGAACTTATATGTATGTCTTTCAGAAACCATGTAATATTTCATATAAGAATGGAAATAACTTCGATCGAGAAAAAGCCAAGACCAGGAAAATTGGTAGGTCTTCTGTGAACCAGGTTCATGTAAACTCTCTTTTTCAAAGTAATATTGTTTTGCATACGAAGTAATATTGTGCAACATACGAAGTTTTACGATTTTTTCATGAAAAAAGGATGGTTTTATGTGTTATTCTTCACAAAATCACTAAACCGTGATACATCGTATGCTAAATAGTATTACTGATTCAACCATAAAACTTCTGTGAACCAAGTCCATTATTGAAGGGCTAAGTTTGATCAAATCAAACCTTTGGAAGAGTTTCCAAGTACGATTCCGGGACTTCCATCTCAGATAAAGCAATGCTGTTAATAGCAGTAGCAGCTTTCAGAATTTGATTTGCACATTCGAGTTTGTGACCTAATTGTCTTCTCGTTGCCTCAGGAAGACCGCCGGGAGGGACGCGTGGCACGGGCAGCCACCATTTCTCCTCCTGCCGTTGAACAGCTTTCTGGAATGAGATTGATCCATCGTTTTCTCGTGCTACTATACCTTGATCGACGTACCAAAACTCTGTATTCGTAAATCCATCTAGTATTTCCTGGAATAGAAGGACCGGTTATAAGACAAAAAGATAATATTCTTAGCAGCAACAAAGCATTTGAAAGTATAAGGTGTTTGTTAGGTCTTACAAGCAGCATGTTGTCCAATTTACGAAGAGCTGGCAGATTGATGAATAGATCTGATCTTGGCCGACAAGCCATAACCTGAAAAACAACTAATACTGTTTAATGAAAACAACTAATACTGTTTAGTGAAAACAGCTAATACGGACCAGCTAATACCTTCAATAAAACAACTAATACCATTTAAAGTGTAACAGGTACATATAAGTATATTTGCCAAATTAAAATACAGTCCAAAAAGTCGAAGACACGAATAAAGACTGTATAATCATCAATGAAAATGAGAGCTATTTAACTCGGAACATGAAATTGAAATGGGAATTACCTCAACTCTATTTCCATTAGGAAATGTTTGCCAAGAAGGTACGAGTTCAACAATATGATCACTCACGGAAAGAAGCCATTCCATCTCCCTTCGCCACATCGATTTCTTTTCAGATGGCAATGGTTCCAGTCTCCACAATTGTCCATACACAGTAGCTACGGTAGCACAAGTCGCATAAAGCACAATTATTTTCCCAATTAGATAAAAAAAAACAAAATTAAATAAAGTGTTAGTTATTTATTTACCACATAGATTGGTGATTGCATTTGAAATGGTCAATGCAGGGCAAACCCCTTTACCACTTCCAGACATGTCTTCACCAAGCAACAACTTTGCAAACCTCTCTTCCATCATCTCCAATTCTATTCAATTCAAACAATATAGCAACTTCAATTTAAAGTGTAAAACTATCATACCAAAAAAGAAAAGCAGAAAAGGAAAAGGGGGGTTTTTAATTTTCTTCCTCTTCTATTTCCACGCCTTTCTGTAGAAAATTTAGAAATAAAGTAACTTTAATTTGAATAAAGAATTAACACCAAATTAAACAGACCTGAATTTTTTGAACTCTGCTTCTTTATCTTAGACTCATCGCCAACATTCAAATTGGGCCTGTTTTTTCCTTCATTTTGCAAACAATTTGCAATAGGCCATCCAAATTGAGCTGAAGAAGAATTATCAGAACTCGATCTGCTGTCCCAACTCGTCTCTCTTGACTCAGTCACTGAGTTATCACTAACCGGCTCGGACCCATCTGTCTCCTTTCTCTTCTCAGCTACACTTTCCATTTTAACAACAATACAAACCCAAAAATAAAAAGGATATCTTATTCAAGAAAACAAGGCTTCATCAAAACCCATTAATTCCACTGCAAAGACTCAACCTTTACTGCTGAGTTTGTTTCGAAGGCGAAAATTTTAAAACTATATAAATTAAAAATTGAAAATGAATTTAACAAGGGTTTGGTAACGTAAATGAGATTTTATTCTCTGTTACACTCTCTCTCAGATTTTGATTATTCGGAGGTTGTAATGAAGATAACTGCCAAATGCCAAAATCCAACGTCTATTTTCAAATGTTTGGGATTTGAGAGATTGCCATTCAAAATGTTTGGGAGTATTATAATTTATAATAAAAAGAAAAGGAATGAGTGCGACGACGTATCAGCCAATGTTTTGAATTTACGATTCTACCCCTGTGTTGATTAAGGAAGGCAAATGAAATTAACCGTTTGAATTTTGAAATACGGCCTCTCTATATTTTAATGGTTTGTTGAATTGACCCATATGGGCCACAATAAAATTGGCTTATAATTTTAAAATAGCCCAATCAGAAAATTCAGTTTAAAGCCCTCCAATTGCAAGATTTTGTTAGATCATAATTTTGTTAGATTTTGCAAAAGAATAATCTAAAAACACTTATTTTATTTATTAAGCTTAACATCAAATTTTTAGGCGCAATTGTTATTTTTATATGCAATAATACTGCACAAATTATTCAATATATGAAGTTATTATACTAATATTTTTATTATATATTCATCAACTAATTATATAATAATGTATATAAGTAGAATTTGTGTGGCAAAATAATGGTGGGGCACATTCTAATTTTATTAGGCAATTTAATGTATTTTTTTTTATCTATAGATGGTCGAGAGAAACAAGCTAAGATCAAGAACAAAATATTATAGCTAAAAAAATTCACAACAAATGTTATGTTGATTAATTAATTGTTTGATAATATGTGTGTGTTGCGGAACTCTATTTATTCTTATACAAACATTATTGATAAACAAATTTTTATTGCAATGCCAATGTTGAGTACTATTTTTAATTCTTTATATTTATTTAAATACTATACCATTATTGCAAGGTCAATGTTTAGTGCATGTTTTTTTTTAAACCATTAAAATAAGTATTTCGATTTTTTTTTTAGAAGATCATCCACAAAGAAGGAGGCCTGACCCAATTACTATGGGGCTCGGAAAAGATCTTGAGACCCTAACGATTGTATTTGCCACAAAATTGGCATTACGAGGAACAAAACGCAAAGAACAAGAATTGAAAGTACCCATAATCTTGATGCAAACATCCACTTAGTTGCCAAGAGTAGTAAAATCATGATTGTATCTTTTGAAAGCCTCAACAACCACATATGCACCATTTCCACTTCAACCCTCTAAAATTGTAGATTTTTTAATCGTGAGAGAGCTTCATGGAGCCCGATAATCTTAGCTTCATCAGCTGTCAAAACACCTAAAAAAAGCACAGTTACCAAATCATCCCGAAGAACCATACCGATACCTGTCTCAATGGTATCATTAAATTGTGTCGCACCACATTCAATTTGACTGCACCAAAAAAGATGAAAAGTGTCACTTGTCACAGTTGTAGACGTTGCATTCACACCAGGTCACCAGCAGGAAATTTTCGTGTCAATTATTTAATTTGGGAGGTATTTAATTTGAGACTCCCAAAGTTTAATCCAAATCATGTGTTGAAGCGAAGAAACTGGTGGAAGAAAGTCGGATCGTTAAGTTTTGCTCCCAGAAAATGTTATTAACTCTCTCTAGTCTAGTATGATGTTTATGTTTACATTTTAAAGAAGACAGTTCCCCCTGATCTTATATGTATGTTAGACTCCATTTGGTAGGACATAATTGTTAGAGAAATTAAATAAAAAGATTAATTTCACACCTTTTTATAAGTGTGGCTTTTAAATGAGACGAAATTATTTTATAGTACCAGAGTCTTCAAATTCATGCTCACATCTTGAGTTCGATTGCCCATAAATGAGGTGGACTGTTAAAGAAATTAAATAAAAGAATTAATTTCACATATCTCTACAAGTTCGAACATTTAGATGAGACGAACTTCTTTCAATAATAAATCCATATAAACATGTGTTTATTTTTTTAAATGACGCTTGGTACACCACATTATTATTATGTTGGCCCAACTTTTTATATGCTCAAATTCATATTTAAAACTTAAAAGATATTAACAATAACATAATTATATTTATAAAATTATATAATTTAAAAGTCGTGCATCGACGGGTGAAGAAAAGGAATGAGTGCGACGACGTATCAGCTAATGTTTTGAATTTACTATTCCTCCCCTGTGTTGATTAAGGAAGGTAAATGAAATTATATCTAGTGTTGGTAGGGGTGAAAACGGATCAGATACGGACGGATAGTGCTTATATCGTATCCTAAAACATATTTTTTTCTCGAATTCAGAGTCGAATACGGAAAAGCCGAATTTGGATACGAATTTGGAATATTCGGTATACGGATACGGGACGGATATCGGACGAATCCGGGCCGAATTCGAATAACTATAATCCGATAATATATTTCAAACAAAAATCATCAAAATGTGATTGAAACACATTAAAAAAAACTATCTATGCAATATTTCATAGAAGTTCTGATGTAAATTATAAAAATTATATCTATTGCTAATAATATGAAACTAAAAGTTATATCCTTCGTAACCATCACTACTCCAGCATAATATAACGCCTAAGAAGACATATATAATATTATACTGAACTTTCAAGTTGAGACTACAACACCACACTTTTCAACAAGCCATTAACTATGAATGTGGAATTAGAATTTAACTAAGTATAAGCACGGCTTAAGCCTAATGCAGCTAACTGAGATGCTAGAATAAAGAAGGGAGAAGAGCAAGCAGAAATTCTCGATCTTATGGTTTCATAATTAAGAAGCAAATAGGAAAAAAAATCAAAACCCAAGCATGAATAAAGCAATCAACAAGCTACTCCTAAGCCAAATAATCATCCACTCATGAAAACATTAAACCATACTCCTATTTTCCTAATAAAATTACATAAGTATTAAGTAATATTAATATTATATTATTATATATATATTAATATAAAATATAAAATAAAATATATTAAAAATTCGGATGTCCGAATTTATTATCCGGATAATATCCGATAAAATATGAGAAAACTCGAATACGGTCGAATATTATGTATTCCTAATCCGATTCCGAAGTCAACTATCCGTATCCGAATCCATATCCGCCCGGATATTAGTTTTTTATACCAAATTCGATACCGACCGGATACGGCTCCGGATCAGTCGGGAAATATCCGATCCGTTTTCACCCATAAGTGTTGGCATGGAGCTAATCAACCGTTTGAATTTTGAAATACGACCTCTCTATTCTTTAAGAGTGGGTCACTTGTGCACCGTGCACTCGGGTATAGGAGTGATCCATTAAGAAAATGAGACTTTGTCATTAGTGAAAATGAGGATCCACAATAAAAAATGGGCAGGGTCAAAGTGAGTGCACAGATCTAGAATATGTGCACCAAGTGCATATGAGACCTTGTCATTCTTTAATTATTTTCCATGTTTGGTTTGTTAAATTGACCCATATTCTAAGTTGGAGAATTCGTGGTTGTAATTTTTCGAGCGATTTTAAGTTTGTTACTAATTTATAGTGTGTAAATTAAAGGAAATAAAATTAATTTTAGTGTGAGAAAAATAATGGAATAGGATATAATATTGAGAATCTGAGATGTTTGTATGATATAGAAAAAAGGGAAATGTTATTTTATTACTATTTATAAAAGTATTCAATTAAATCTGGGATGAACCTTTTCGACAAATGTTTAAATAAGAATGAAACATGGGGAGTAGTTATATGGTTAAAAGTATTAGCTAATATGGAGAAAAAAAAAGTTGTACGTTGAAAAAAATTATGCGCCGTGCTATTATATACTACCTCCGTCTAGAGTAGTTCGAGCGAGCCGAGCCGAGTCGAGTCGAGTCGAATCAACTCGAGCTTAATTACATAACAAGTCGAAAATAGAGTTTGACTCGACTAGCAAACGAGCCCATCGAATCTAGCCGAGTCCAATGGCATTACAAGAACATTTTTAATCACCCAGTCTTACGAGTCGAGCTTAATTAAGCTTGTTAGCAAATCAAGTATTTTAAGAGCTCGAGTTTAACTCGTTTATCAATAAACAAATCGAGCCAAACTGAGCTCTCGAGCTGCTCATTTCATTTAACAACTCTACCTTCGTCCTAAGCTAAATTATCATTTGTTTTTTGCACAGTGCGTAATTTAATATAAAGTGAGTGACATTAGTCCGTGGTGGATGGACTACTATTTAATGTTTTTTTTTAATGAAATAAACCACTTTACAAACTCAAAACCTCTTTTAACCATCTAATTAATAAGATGATTGCAAAACTTATTAAATTATCATTAGTGTGTCGTGATGTTTACAATTAGATAAAAACTCATATGAGACAGTCTCATTAATAAGACGGGGTTCAACTTAAAACAAATCTCACACTATCCCTTTTAAATGTTTAAATCATCAATATCCAACTTAGACCATATCAAGTGTGCCCTCTTAAAATTAAATCTCAACAAAACTATATTCAATATGTAAGCCCAAATGATGAAAAAGCCCAATTTATTGTTGACCCAAGAATGGCGGGAAAATAAGTTCGTTTGCGCGGGAAATTCCCCAACTAGTATATACGCCATTGGCGATACAGGGACCCTAGCTTAGCAATTGAGCCAAAGAAACTAAGTAATTTGAAACGGAGAGCATTAAAAAATCGGCAATGGTGGGTCTACCGTACGATTGCCTTGCTAACCCGCTCGGAGCTGTGCGATTGACGTTTGAGAAGGCGGTGGCGTCCGGTTCCAACCCAGCGGCTCTTGACGGAAAGGATTGGGGCGTCGCCGATCTCTTCCGTCAGTTTCTCTTCGATAATGGCGGCTTAAATCAGGTTAAACTTTCTCCTCATGTTTTGTGTATCGAAATGGTTTGCACGCATAACGTGCTTATATAATTCCTTTCTGTTTTGATTTTCATTTTCGAAGTTCATGTGATGGAAACCTGATGCACCTTAGTTTGTGTTAGATTTATGTAAAGCTTGATGTTCTGGTTAGCTTTCTGGTTGATTATGAAATTGGAGCTAATAGAATAGCGGAAATGAGGGAATACGAGTTATAATAGATCAAATAAGCCAGTATTTTAAGAGACGGAAGAACAAAGAGGAATGATCATTGCAGGGGTGTTTTTTCATGTCTCTCCAGTAATTATACTTTCTTTGGTTGCTTTTTGTTCCATAATAATTTGTCTTCTGTGTCGTGTGTGAAATTTGTAATTAAGTGCTCAAGAACTCTTTACCTAACAATTTCTTGGAGCCTAATGAATTTATAGTTGTATACATACGCACAAGGTGATTTTGCCTAAGTAAATGCTGAGTGTTTTTCTGTTGTTTGATACGAATAGGTGCCATTGCTTAATCCATCAACGATTAAATGGGTTCAGCCAAACACTCTTGTTCGCTTCCGGGGAATGATACAGGATATGTTGGGCAATGAATTCTATGTTGGTGCTTATAAGGTAGATCTATTTTCTTCTTGTTCTCTTCTAATTCTTGGTCACTTGTAAGATTAGCTTCGGTTGAGATTATCATTCGTTCAGACATTCTTTAACATCTAAAGAGGGCTAGATCATTTGAGGTTAATTTTTTTATTTCTTGGTATAGGATGGTGATAACTGGAAAACTAATAAGTTTTCTGATGCTCCTCAATGTCCTGTGAGTGATTCATCTGATATGCGAATTTGGGAGCGTCGATTGCTTTATTGTATCCCTGTGAGTTTTCATTTTGATAATTTTGTTTATGACTTGGTTTTATTGCTGTTACTTCAGCCCTTGCCTGGGACTCAGTGCATTGTGTCGATTATAAATCTTTTTGATGATCATTTCAACTTTGAGCTGTAGGTTCCAGGGCAAAACACATGGGTTGAATCTTCTCATGATGCTATGAGAAATCCGTACACAAATTCTATACCTCCACAAAGGGAGAAGCGTCAGAGGGAGGATGATACAACCATGACTGATGTTGATGTAGTGGTATATAGCTAACTACACCAATTTTTTTTTTTTAATTTTATTTTATTCTGTATTATAAGTTGCAAAGTCTAGGTAAAAGTGAAGGTGAAACTATAGCTTTCCTAATGGAAGATCATTTAGTGCATAAATTGATTGCCTTTTACTTTAGTAGTTCTGTTTCTCAATCTTAATGGCATAAATAATTGAATCCTGCGTTCTACGTAATTCAGTGGATAAAAACATATAGATTTGAGTTTGACATGCCTCCTTAAAATATTTTGAATGATTGTTTTGTCTAACAAAAATATTAATGTTGACTAATTCCATCCATTGACAGGAGTCGGACCATGCCAGTGAGGATTCTCCAAATTTTAAAAAGATGGTATGTCAAACTAACTTTTTGCATTGTCCTTTAATAATCATTCTTCCCTGATTACCAGTATGATTTTCTAAAATTGAATTTTCAAGTATGATTTTCCCTTGGACCACGAATCGGAAGGATGAAAGTGAGTTGATGTACTAATTCTTCATCTGGAGATAATCTCTTGTAGATTACTGCATGCATAAGTTATGACTATCTAATAGTCTGCCAATTTTTGAATTATTAGCGGGAGGATGGAATGACTGCTGAGTCTCCAAATTTACAGAAGATTGCGACTGAAGGAAACACATCTAATTCAAGTTTGGTTCCTGTTGTTGAAATAGCATCCTTTCCTTGTCTACTAAAGGTGAATTCATCATGTTCCGGGCTAAATTTCAATTCCAATTATAATGCATCCTTATTGAAGACTCCGGCCACTGTGATCTTGCAATCTGCAGATATACGACTCTGTGGAATCAGACTTGAAGCTGAATGATGTTTTTGAGTTCATTGGCGTCCTCACTTTTGATCCAGAGATTACCGTCGGCGGAGATGGCAATGATGATCTCATAGATGATTTGTGCGAAGATGCATTAGTTCATCTTCCTCCTACCAAGGTTGGCCTTCCCTTCTAGTTTACCTTTATTTAATTTTTGGCATGAGATATGATTTATTTGGATACTATTTGGTTAGTCATCAACGTCAATGAAATGAATGTAAATAAAGCTTGTAAAGTTCATTGAAATGACTTTTATATAAATAGTTGACTTTGAAACTTGTAGTTGTGTTGTGTTATAACTTCCCTCGGATTTTTTTGTTTTGTTTTGGAAGTGGCAAACAATTAAAGTGACGACCCCAAAACAAGTACATAAACATGCCTTGACTTGCACACTCGCACACATATTATATATAATATATATAAATATATGTAGGTCAAGTTGGAGAGTGAAACATAGCAGGTATGCGGTATATAACTATTTCCTTGATTTTGATGATCTGTGAAGAAGTTGCAGAGTTGCTTAATTCAGTTGCTAGTTTCTTATAAATAGTATACCTGTTCTAGTCGCTTTTCCCAATATAAAATCTAGTCAGTTTCTAACCTTTGACCTAGTAACTTGCCAAAGACTGGTTGCTAAATAACTCTTAGCAGTTGTTATTTCAAAAAAGATTGGCTTAGATTAGTAATGGGATGAGGTGAGGTCAAGCTGTGATATTTTCTGTGGTTCACAATTATAATTTTTCTGTACTAAGAGGTAACAAATGTTTATTTTTTTTTGCACAACATTTGTCCATGCTATTTGAGAGGAAGTATGCTGACATTCTAACTGCAGGTTCCTCGGCTTCACTGTGTTGTGCACCAGAAGTTTGGAGCTGGTGATTTTCTTCCCAGTCCTCAATTGGAGGTCAGTTTCACTAGCTTGCTAACTTCTTATTTCTGACTTCTAGTCAATATTGGTAGCTGATTTTTCATTTCTTTTCCACGAATGATAACAGTTAACATCCCCTGTGATAAAAGAAGTAAGGGAGGCTCTTCTTGGACATCTCACAGCTGTTCTTGGGAATGATCGTTTGGCAGCTGAATATATTCTATTGCATCTATTGTCCAGGGTATATACAGCTCAATATAGGATAATGGATGTCACATATATCATTCTCCTAATCTTTTTCTGTATTAAGTTTTTGTAAATAACCAGTAATGACTGCATATACAGGTGCATACAAGAGTAGATTCGATTGCAGTTGGGAAGCTATCTCTAAATCTTACTTGTTTAAATAAGGAAAGCATCTCCGTTTTCGGGAATAACATCAAACTTGCAATCGAGAATCTTGTCCCTTTCACAGACTACGTGACTCTCACAGTAGATTATCTCAATACAGTTTCACTTGCCCCAAAGAAGGATTATAATACTAATAGGTATTGAGTGAATCAACTTTGGTAACTGCTGAAAACATCTTCTTCATTAAGCTAAATACATTTAATTTTATCCTAACTGACTTTGTCCTATCTCTACAGGCTGACATCGGGGCCTTTGCAATTGGCTGAAGGCTCGCACTTAACAATTGATGAGACCTCATTGCAATCGGGGACCCTTAACTCAACAGGCGTTGAGAATGCATTAATATTGAAAAACATGATAGAGTCACAAAATGTTCAGTATGATTTCACGTATTATAAAATGGATATGGCTGCAGATGTTCAATTGTTGATTTTGTCTGAAGGCAAATCTAATATCATGCCTGCTGATGTCGTTCTCCCTTTTCATCCATCTTCTGTGGGCTCCGCTATGGGGGTGGATGGAGTAATGCTGAAAGCTTGGAGGTCATACTTGGCTACCATGAAAACACTACCTCATTCAATCGAGCCACATCTGCAGAAGGTTGGACTATTTTTTATGTTTTCATGCAAGTTTGTTTCTAATATTTGCTAAGATTGGGGGTCCTTCTAATAATATTTTAACTATAAAATTGAAGTCTTGGTTGAATTGATTGTGATAATCTGGTATATCATATAGGTGGTTGAAGATGATTTAGTTGCTGCTCGCCAAACAGATAGAACATTAGGCAGCCAAGAATTTAGCAGGTAAAATCTTGACCTCGTTTGCCTTGTATAACCAAAATATTATTTATTGAGCCAATGAAATAAACTTGCAGATGGCTTAGCATGGGCCGTTTAATGTCCGCAAGTTTTGGCGAAACGTGTTTATCAATGGAACACTGGCAAATGGTGAAAGAACTTGAGAGACTTAGAAAGGAGAGATTAGACTTGAAGAATTAGAAGCAGCAGATGACGAATGATGTAAGTTGTTATTCATCTTGTTTTTCATGGATAGAATGAAATGCTGCTGTGTTTATGAGAGAAAATTTATCAGTATGATGATCATAATATAGAACTATGGATCTTTGCTTCAAAGGTCTTTAAGATATATCGGAGGAGGAATATCCTTTTTATATTTTAATATATTATTACGTTTTTTTGTAATTTACTATTTTAAAAGAGATGTTCATATCATATGTTCTTGCTTAAAGATAAAGAAAAGTATCACTCTAGCAGTAAAAATCTTTAAAAGAGTAATTTTTTTAATCCGTGCTTTTTATTGATCCTGAGAAAAGGGTGCATTTTGTTTTTTTAGTTCCAATAAAAACCATGCAGATTTATATAAACTTAACCACTGAGGGTCCTCAGGGGGCATTTGGATCAAGCTTACGTTACAAAGTCGTGAGTTAAGGCACAGTCGAATAATACAATTCAAATAATTTTTTGGGGTGCTAAATGGGCATAATCATTAAAAATCTTTGTCCTCAATCAAGTCCACTCAAGAATCTGCCTTCAATTAAACTCACCAAGTTTAAAATAGTCTTTTTTATCCAGGACAGAATCTGCCCACCGAGAATTACCCATAATTTTTAGTCCAAGAAAATAAATTCTGATTGCCTCACTCTTCTCGTTTTATCATATGTGTTGAAAGCACATATAAAGAGTAGAGACATGTAATTATTTTTTCTAAACAGTATTGTACGGTTTAAAAAAGTAAACTAAAAAAAAGCCAAAACCCGAAAAATTAAGACTAACTGATGCAATTATTATAAATACTAAGGTTCACCACTTGAAACTTTCTCTCTCACGCACATCGTTGGCATCAATTTTTCAACAAACTTCTGCAAAGTTCTAACATAAGTAGAGGCATAATAGTAGAAATTTTGAATGTGCAAATGGGACCATGTAATTAATTTAACAAAAAATTAATCTCATGTTTGAGATGTGGTATATAGCACAAATCAATATTTACCTCTTCTAGGGTGTTAATGCTTCATGCTTAAATTATGTTCCGTCTCACCTAAGTCCATCTCTTAATATATTAGTGCATAATGTGGTTGTAATTTGTAAATATGTCTTCGTATTCCTTAAATTTTGGAAGGAAATTATACAAGTGAAATACACTATTATTAGAAACAGCATGTGATGGTGTGTTGGCGCGTGCATACACGTGTAGAGATTTTGAATGTGAAACAAACGTTTTCCAATATTGGATCCTACATTAATGTAGCGCACAGTGTTTCTTTTCTAAACGTAAAACATTTCATTTGTCAAAATTGAGAAAATAATTTCAAACTTGATTAACTGTACATATATAAAAAAATGGATTAGTAAAATGAAATGATAACGAACTAATGTAGTTTAAAGTACCCATATGTTTTTTTTTTTTTGAAGAAATATTTGAAGTGGTAATTTGGTAGAATATACTATATTTCTTTATAATTTTATCATGTACCAACAAACGGTGTTCTTTCTATTTGATTTTGCAATTAAGTGTATAAATGTTTATTGGATATATCATAAAAGAGAATATGAATTGCTTTTTTAAAGCTTTCTCCCAAAAGTGATACCTTAGCTATTATAAATTACGTATGAAAATTAGCAAAGTGCGAGTCTTGTGGTCTTGACATTACTTGAATATATTGATAATTAAAAACATTAACCGACCTTAGCTCAGTTGGTGGAGCGGAGGACTGTAGTAAGCGCTGAAATCCTTAGGTCGCTGGTTCGAATCCGGCAGGTCGGAATATAATTTTATTTAGTCATTTTTTAATCCATGCATACATACATAAATAGATTATTATATCATTAATTCATTATATAAAAAACCCCTTAAATCCTTGGGTCGGTGGTTCGAATCGGAAGGTTGGAAAATAATTTTATTAATCCATGCATACATACATAAATAGATTATTATATCATTAATTCATTAAAAACCCTTAAATATGGAAAATAAAAAATACCCTTATATAAAAACCCTTGGGTCGGTGGTTCGAATCGGAAGGTTGGAAAATAATTTTATTTAGTCATATTTTAATCCATGCATGCATACATAAATAGATTATTATATCATTATATAAAAACCCCCTTAAATCCTCGGTAAATAATTTTATTTAGTCATATTTTAATTCATGCATGCATACATAAATAGATTATTATATCATTATATAAAAATCCCCTTAAATCCTTAGGTCGCTGGTTCGAATTCGGCAGGTCAGGAAAATAATTTTAGTAAGTCATATTTTAATCCATGCATGCATTAATAAATAGATTAGAGTAACACTCATGTGAACCAAGTTCACACATGAACTTTATCACTGTTATGTGTAAAAATTATCACTGTTATGTACAAAAAATTTCACTGTTTAAAAATATAAAACATTTTCTAAACAGTGATTGTTTTTGTTCATAACAGTGATAGTTTTTATACATAACAATGAGAGTTTTTGTATGTAACAATGATAGTTAAATAACCGAATTCATAACATGAACCAGGTCGATCTATACAAGTTTTTGTCTGTTGTGTACTAAAATATGAGAATTATGGATTAAGATGTGGCTTGATGATCTTAGTGACACAAACAATAAATGTGTAAAGTGGATGATATTTATTTATATGATTGCTTGAGAGAGAGTAAGAGTTTGAGTAATAAGTTTGCAAGAGGTTTGGTAAGGTATTTATTTCTCTCCATTTCTTGGTCATAAATGACCCCTATTTATAAGGTTTGGGAGAGTGGAGCTCACTCTCCCGATTTACATGGACAAGTAGGCGGAAATAGCTCAGCAAAACATTAAATGCTACATGATTGATGTGACCCAAGTCGAAGGTCGCTGGGAGGCCGCTCGAGGGATCAAGAGCTCCCGCTCCTCGCTGGAACGTCGCCCGAGGCAAATCCGGATTTGCAGGGATTTAGCCGTCTATCTACTCATAACTACTCATCATTACCGTCCTTTACGGACACATCTCTGATTGAGGTCATTCTTAGGTAAAGGCTCCGGTGTCGCAAATGCGCCCACGGGTCCCATCCTCATTAATGCTCCGTACTTTTGTCAGTGTGCGACCTGCGAGGTGCGTCCAGGTCACATACCGGTGCTTGGCATGTTTTCGTTTCCATCCTTTCTGCGAGGTGTTATACTTGTGCAAAATGTAGTCTGGTCCTCCTCTGTTTCTTTCCAGGTCGGGTCCGACCTCGCGCCATATGCCCACAACAATAGCCCCTAGCTCATTTGCCTATGCTTGCCAAGGGGGATGAGATAACTCGATCTTGCCTCGATCTGGCGAGGTCATAAAGCTTTGGGGCAGCGTGATTATTGCCTCGGGATGGCGTGATGTGATGACTTCGCCTCATTGTCGCGCTTTATTGAGACTAGGTGATGATGGCGCGTGGGTTTCACGCGCGGGATTTGATCGGTCGTGGGCCGGCCCACGCTCCCTAGAATTCTTCTATAAATACCCCTTTACCCTTTCGTTTTTCACTTTTCACTTCTTCAAATTTTCGATAACTGCCTTGTTGCTCCGACAATTATTGTGCGAGCGGTTCCGGTGTTCATTTTTTCCTCAGGTAAGCCCTAGATCTCTTTCTTCTCTTCATTTCCTGTGATTTGGTGAACAATGTCTGCCTCGAATCGGGAGGACTCGAAGTCTTGTGAAGAGTTCCGCTCCGATTGCGATGATTAATGGCGACGTGGCCACGACGAACTGAAACTTTGGTATTGGAAGTCTCCCCGGAGGCGGTGAGTGGAAATCTGTGTTGGCTAGGGTCACAGTCCGGAAAACGCCGCGCCGCCTTGCCGTGAGAGGACTCCTTGGGGAGGTCTTCGCCGGGCCGAGAGGGACTCCTTGGGGAGGTCTTCGGCCCCCGTCGCGTCGGAAACTCAGGTTTTGGAGATGGTGGGGGAGGAAGGAGCTGAGCCTAGTTCGGGATCGATTGATCCAGCCGAGTTTGATTTCTTGTCGGACGAGGTCGTACCCGACGTGCCGAGTGATGATGACGAGATTGACGATGTTGATCGCAGGCTGCCGATAGAGGAGGGTATGTCTCATCCTCGTGAATTGATCCCCCGACCAACCCGAACTCGTGCGGACAGTATCTTTGCTGCGGGTGAGGTAACTAGCTCGGTAACCGATGCCGAGCTTTTTCTATGGAGAGAACAATTTCAAGTCCCAATGACGTCCATGGGGTTCGGTTATAAGATCGATTATGCCGACCCGGGTCCACGATGGGTGTGTGTGGCGATGAACTATGACCTGATGAATTTTGGCTCCGTTTTCCGCTTCATCCTATTATTACTTCGTTGCTGTGGTTTTGGGGTCTAGCTTCGACACAAATCACTCCCAATGGGTGGAGCACCATCTTCGAGATCTTATCTCTGTTCGGCCTCATCCAACCTCGGGCGTTCCCTTCTGTCAAGGAAATGAATCTTCTCATCTCACATGGAAGTGGGCAAAGACCCCGGGTACTACTATGTGAAAGCCCGCCCTCATATGAAAATAGTTGAGGACCTCCTTAGCAATGTCCAAGACTGAAAAGAAAAGTGGTGGTTGGTAGGGGGAGCCTGGCAGAGTCCCGTCTTTGCCCTAGGAGCCCTCGGATATCGTGAGATTCCTCGCGACTATGTGACTCTTAAATGTAAGCTTTTTGCTTTTCCCTTTTCCATAATACTGATTTAACTCCTTCTCCCTATTCCAGCTCCCAAGAAATCCAAGGCATCCGAGCTCTCCCTTCCCTTCTTAGTTCGGCTGGTTCAGGTGTGCTTAATTGATCCGGACGAGAGGTCGCTGATCATCCTCCAAAGGTTGAAGTATCTGGAATTTCATGGGCCTAATCGTTCCACCTCGGCCGTCATTTGGGCGCCGACCTTCGATAAACTTTAGGGATTTTACTCGCATTGACTCGACTTCTTTGGTTATTCTCTGGTCGTTTCCTGATCTTCTTTTTGTCTTCAGTTTCCTTCATCGAGCCTATCTGTTTCACATCCTCCAAAGTTACCGACAAGATGCAAAACTTGAACGCCGAGGAGATGCGCGAAAAGGTTTCTCGCGCCTTGGCTCTGTCCAGGCAGCGGGCGAGCCAGAAGAAGGATGTCGCGGTTGGTGGGGCCACTGGGGCTCCCCCTCCGAGGGCCAAATCTATCGCCGCCCCCGACCGAGGCCGGAAAAGGGCTCTTTAGAAATCTGCGAAAGCAACAGGGGAGCTCCCTAAACACATCCGGACGTCCGTGGACATGGATGTGCTCGGGAACTCGAGTGGGAAAGTGTTGTTTTCGGGTTCGCGAGGACCCCCGACATCTGATTGTCTAGCTCACACAATGTCGGGCTCGCGATCCCGATGATCGCACTTTCCTTGGGTGGAACCCGGATTTCCGCCAACGGTATACCTCGTTTCACTTATGACTTCATTTCTATATTTTATTTCGAGTGTACCATGTTTGTGTTCGGTTGCCTTGCAGATACAAACTGGATGATGGAGTATTTCGGGGGGAGTCGACCCGCAACTACTTGTGGTCGCGAGCTCCTGCGGCCAATGACACCCACCCTTCCTACCTCCTGCAGATAGCCGAAGATGCTCCGAGGTCTTGGACTCTGGATCTCCACGAGGAAGCTCATACACAGCACTTCTCCGAGAATCTGACCTCGGGGATTGCTCACATGTGTCGTTCTTTGGCCTTCTTTGAACAGAGCCGGGAGCAGTATGGCCGGGCAAAGATCCAGGCCCAGAAAGCTGAAGCTCATTCCTCGTTGATGAAGGTGGACTTGGCCAGGTCATCGAAAGAGTGGGAGGCTGGTATCAATGCAAAAGCTGCGGCCGAGGAGAAATTGAGAAATGTGACCCGGGAGCGGGACGAGCTGGAGAAGAAAATCTCCCAGATGGTGAAGGATCTCGAGCTCCGAGATCAAAAGGTGAAAGAGAGCATGGACAGGACTGCTGAGGTGGAGGCTCGGTGTCGCCGATTAGAAGCTGAGGTCCATGACTTTCGGACCACTGTGAAATTGGAGCGCCATCATGCCTCCAACCTGGCCTAATCCACTCATTTTCTAACGTTGTTCGGGCTTGTCGTCGAGCTGGCGACCTTGATGGAGCAAAGTCAGCGATGTCCGAGCTGCTCGCCAGATACATGCGTAACATGTTGGAGAATTATTTGCACGGATCTATTCGGGATGAATATTTAAATACAAATTTAATTCTAACAATTATTACTAGCATGAATTAATCCTATATTAATTCAAATAATAATTCAACAACAAATCATGCATATAAACAGTTCACATAAATCCTACGCCATGCGGAATTGCTACGGGTTTACGTGAACTAACCTCTTGGAGTAGCAATGGTCTCGTCGATAAAAACACACCAAAAAGCCTTCCCAAGTATTCCCTAGTCCTTGCTCGTCAATCCGGTGGAAGGAAGCTCGCGAACAATTAACAAAAGGGAAAATAAAAATTTGTTGCACCACCTTTGTGGATTTACTAATTTTTCCAGCACATGGAATTGTACTTGGGAATGAAACATTCATCCCCTATTTATAGAGGGGTGTTGGACGATTTTTTGGCATGGAATAGGGGAAGAAAATATTTTTCTTGATCTCCAAAAAATCTTGAATATATCTCCTATATTCTTTTCTCCATAATTAAAATATTTCATAAAAATCCCAACTCCTCTTGTTATGGGAATTTTCGAAAAAAATAAGGATCAAGATTATAAGATTTGGATCTTCTTGAATTTATGAGATATTCTTGTATTCCAAGAATACATATCTTCCATAATATCTTTTCAAGAAAATCAAGAAAATCTTTCTTTCCTTTATTCTTTCAAGATTTTCGAAATTTACATAGTAAACAACCAAGTGGGAGATTTCTTGAATTTAATGAGATAATCTTGTATTCCAAGAATACTTATCTTCATTCCATAATAAAATTCAAAGAAAATCTTTCCCCTTCTTTTATTTACTATTTTCGAAAAATAGGAAAAATAGCAACAAATATTTATTTTATTTTTAAACACTTTTTTTCAGTTATTGGACTTTATGTTGGGCTACTTGAGGGGCCTTTATGAGAATTAAGATTGGACCTTCCAATGAATCTTCCATTAATTAATATCTTTTGTCATTGGTTAAGGAACGGTTCAACATTATTATCCATACCGGAAACTAGTCCCACTTGCAAGATTTGATATGATAAAACTTATGAACCTCCCAAGGGGGCAAATCGAACAAGCGTACTTGCACACAATTCTCCGTATTAAATCTTAGCAATCGCATGTGACCAATAATATTGCCCAAGATATAAAGTATTGAATCTCGTTGATTCTCTACCCGTAATAAGTCAAAGCAACAATTACCAACCACACGCGATCCTATTTAAGGGACGAAGATTAAGAAATGTCGAACCACTGAGGTCTAATTCTTCCCGGTTCAGTTCTGAAGAATTTGTCCTCCTGTAGGTCCTCTTCAGTGCACTAAACATACACTAGTGTAATCTCTTGGTCAACACAAGCCAATCTGAGCCTTACACTTCAACCTTTCACAATGGATTGTTCATTTCCATCTAGGTCGAGAATGGTGTACTTTTGGTTACAAGGGACTGTTAATTTAATCTTCTGTGATCTGGTATCACTAAATTAACTACAATGTAACACGTACTATTTATTGAACAGTTATGCAGTAAATATATGTAACATTCGATGATATTTAAAGCATCAGTGATAAACAATTTATTTCAGTATATAAGTCCAAAATTCAGTTTGATTATACAAATTAAAAGCATACTTTCCAGTATAATCCCAACAATCTCCCACTTATACTCAAAGTCTGCTTTTAAGTATACTACAACATGTCTCGTGTAGTTCCTTACGTGACATCTAATGTCTCCCACTTATACTCAAAAAGCAGATTGGCAACGGTCTTGACACCCATTCCTTCCACATGTCTCTCGAATGTATTCTGAGGCAGACCCTATGTGATTGGATCTGCTAGGTTGTCTTCTGACGCGATCTTTGCCACCTCTATATCTCCTCTCTTAACGATTTCTCGTCTAAGATTTCTTTCCTTCAGTGTGCTTGTTTGACTCGTGGACTCTTGGTTCCCTTGAATTTGCAACTGCCCCTAGCAAATATTCTTTAGACAAATTGAACTTCATCCAAGTCCACTAAGAAGGTCTAGAGCCAAACTAGTTCCTTCTTCGCTTCTGGTTGACTACTTACCCGGCTTCCATGGCTGAGTCAGTGATGCATTTCTGCTTCACACTCGTCCATTTCATGGCTACACTTCCCAAATGAAAGCACACTAACTGAGGCAGATAGTTTCTGAAATCTATGTCTGATTGGAAATCTGAGTCCGTGTAGCGATGGGGATTATACTATCTGACTGATAAACCAACATTCTATCTTGAGTTCTTTTGGATACTTGAATGTTTTTAATCGCCAAATCAATGTTCTTTTCCGGGTTACATTTGATATCTTGCCACCATGCCAACGGCAAAGCAGATATCCGGTCTCGTGCACAACATTGCATACATAAGGCTTCCGACAGTCGAAGCATAAGGAATGCCTTTCATGTCATCTATCTCCTTTTGTGTCTTAGGGCACATTTCCTTGGATAGATGGATTCCATGCACGAAAAGGTACGAAGCATTTCTTGGAATCTGCATCTTTGAATCGCTTCAAGGCGGTGTCTATATATGAAAACTGCGATAAGCCTATCATCATTTTCTTGCGATCTCGAAAGTGATCTTGATCCCAAGGATGTGCCGGCTTCCCCTAAGTCCTTCATATCAAACTGTTTTTTGAAATCCATGCCCTTTACGCCCGATAACACCTTTACATCGTTCGATGAGCGAATGTCATCTACGATAGTACTAAGAATACCAATGCGATTCGAGCATGCTTTTTGTACACCTTTGTTGGGGAATTATTTTGCGGATCTACCGGGATGAATATTTAAATACAAATTTAATTCTAACAATTATTACTAGCATAAATTAATCCTATATTAATTCAAATAATAATTCAACAACAAATCATGCATATAAACAGTTCACATAAATCCTACGCATGCAGAATTGCTACGGGTTTACGTGAACTAACCTCTTGGAGTGGCAATGGTCTCGTTGATAAGAACACACCAAAAAGCCTTCCCAAGTATTCCCTAGTCCTTGCTCGTCAATCCGGTGGAAGGAAACTCACGTACAATTATCAAAAGGGAAAATAAAAATTTGTTGCACCACCTTTGTGGATTTACTAATTTTTCCAGCACATGGAATTGTACTTGGGAATGAAACACTCATCCCCTATTTATAGAGGGTGTTGGTCGAATTTTTAGTGATAAAATAATATGGGAAAATCTTTTTCTTGATCTCCAAGAAATCTTGAATATTTCTCATATATTCTTTTCTCAATAATTAAAATATTTCACAAAAATCCCAACTCCTCTTGTTATGGAATTTTCGAAAAAAATAAGGATCAAAATTCCAAGATTTGGATTTTCTTTAATTTATGAGATATACTTGTATTTCAAGAAATACATATCTTCCATAATATCTTTTCAAGAAAATCAAGAAAATCTTTCTTTCCCTTATTCTTTGAAAATTTCGAAAATCTCACCATAAATAACTAAGTGGGAGATTTCTTGAATTTAATGAGATACTCTTGTATTCCAAGAATACATATCTTCATTCCATAACAAAATTCAAAGAAAATCTTTCTCCCTCTTTTATTTATGATTTTCGAAAAATATGAGAAAAAATAAGCAACAAAATTTATTTTATTTTTAAACACTTTTTTCAGTTATTGGACTTTATGTTGGGCTACTTGGGGGGCCTTTAGGAGAATTAAGATTGGACCTTCCAATGGATCTTGAATTATCAATATTGAGCCACAATATTATTCAAGCCCATAAATATTAATTAATCCCACTACATAATTAATATTGCACTATCCATCTTAACCCATATTACAATTAATATGGCTCGAGGTTATTATTTCCGTGTTTAAGATTATCTAGCCCATTAATTAATTCAAGCCCTTTGAAATAGCTTTTCATTAATTACTATCTTTTATCCTTGGTTAAGGAGCGGTTCAACATTATTATCCATAAGGAAACAAATTCCACTTGCAAGATTTGGTATGATAAATCTTATGAACCTCGAAACCAAATCGAACAAAAGCGTGCTTGCACACGATTCTCCGTATTAAATCTTAGCAATCGCGTGTGACCAATAATATTGCCCAAGATATAAAGTATTGAATCTCCTTGATTCTCTACCCGTAATAAGTCAAAGCAGCGATTACTAACCACACACAATCTATTTAAGGGGCGGAAATTAAGAAATAACTAACCACCGAGGTCTAATTCTTCCTAGTTGATTCGAAGAATTTGTCCTCTGTGGGTCCTCTTGATGCATCAGTCATGCACTAGTGTAATCTCTTGGTCAAGACAAACCAATCTGAGCCTTACACTTCAACCTTTCACGATGGATTGTTCATTTCCATCTAGGTCGTGAATAGTGTAGTTTTAGTTACAAGGGACTGTTAATTTAATCTTCTGTGATCTGGTATCACTAAATTAACTACAATGTAACACGTACTATTTATTGAACAGTTATGCAGTAAATATATGTAACATTCGATGATATTTAAAGCATCAGTGATAAACAATTTATTTCAGTAAATAAGTCCGAAATTCAGTTTTGATTATACAAAGTAAAAAGCATACTTTCCAGTATAATCCCAACACACACAACTCTCGAACTCATTTTGATCAAACCCATAAGACTTTATTACATGATCAAAACATTGGTTCCAAGCTCTGGATGCTTGTTTGAGTCCGTAAATGGACTTCATGAGCTTACAAACTAGGTGTTCTTGGCCTTTTTCAATGAAGCCTTGGGGTTGTTGCATATAGATTTCTTCATCAAGACTTCCGTTAAGGAAAGCCGTCTTGACATCCATTTACCAGATTTCAAAGTCGAGATGCCCAACAATCGACAAGAGAATTCGGATGGACTTGAGCATTGCTACAGGTGAAAAGGTTTCCTCATAGTCGATCTCTTCTTTCTGAGTATAACCTTTCGCCACAAGCCTTGCCTTGAAGGTTTCCACCTTTCCGTCCGGTCCTCTTTTTCTCTTGTATACCCACTTGCAACCAATGAGTTTGACCCCATTAAGTGGTTCGACTAGCTCCCACACTCTGTTATGATCCAAAGAACCCATTTAGGCTTTCATTGCTGTTTGCCAAGAAACCGCATCCTTGTCTTGGATTGCCTCGTCGTATGTCCATGGGTCTTGTCCGGGAATCAAGTCCGAGGACTCTCCTATCCCCATAAATCTCTCGGGCTGTCTCACAACCCTCCCACTACGACGAAGTTCCGGTTGTGTAAGTGTGTAGTTTGGTATGTCATCTTGTACAGTTGGCAATGAGGTTAACCCCCTTAGCTCATTTAAAATAATCTCACTTATGAGTCTTCTTTCGTTCATATAGTCTTCTTCCAAAAATCTAAAGTGGGTGCTTATTACCACCTTTTGATCTCCGGGACCATAGAACATACACCCTTTTGTTCCCTCGGTGTATCCTATAAACAACCTTACTTCTGATCGAGGATCAAATTTTCCGGCTTCCTTGTCCAACACTTAGGCCGGACACCCTCAAATTTTCATGTGTCTCAAATTGGGTTTGCGCCCGGTCCACAATACTTTGGGAGTTTTGGGAACCGATTTGGATGGCACCAAGTTCAGAATGTAAGCCGCTGTTTCCAAGACATGACCCCATAAAGACTTGGGAAGATCCGCATAACTCATCATTGATCTAACCATTTCTAAAAGAGTTATGTTTCTTCGCTCTGCAACCCCGTTTTGTTGAGGGGTTCCTGTTGGGGTTATACTGGAAATTATGTTTTTACTTTGTATAACCAAACTGAATTTCTGTCTTATTTACTGAAATAAATTATTTATCACTGATGCTTTAAATATCATTGAATGTTACATATATTTCTTTGCATAACTGTTCAATAAATAAGTCGTGTTACATTGTAGTTAATTTAGTGATACCGGATCACGAAGATTAAATTAACGGTTCCTTGTAACAAAAAGTACACCATTCACGACCTAGATGGAAATGAACAATCCCGTGAAAGGTTGAAGTGTAAGGCTGAAACTTGTCTTGACCAAGAGATTACACTAGTGCATGGTGACTTGAATATGACCTAAGGAGGATAAATTCTTCAGCACTGAACTAGGAAGAATTAGACCTCAGTGGTTCGTTATTTCTTAATCTTCGTCCCTTGAATAGGAAGAATTAGACCTCAGTGGTTCGTTATTTCTTAATCTTCGTCCCTTGAATAGGATCGCGTGTGGTTAGTAATTATTGCTTTGACTTATTACGGGTAGAGAATCAACGAGATTCAATACTTTATATCTTGGGCAATATTATTGGTCTCATGCGATTGCTAAGATTTAATCTGAAGAATGCGGTGCACGCGCTTGTTCGATTTGCCCCCTTGGGAGGTTCATAAGATTTATCATACCAAATCTTGCAAGTGGAACTAGTTTCCGGTATGGATAATAATGTTGAACCATTCCTTAACCAAGGACAAAAGATATTAATTAATGGAAAGCTATTTCAGTGGCTTGAATTAATTAATGGGCTAGATAATCTTAAACACAGGAAATAATAATCGGGAGTCATATTACTTGATAATATGGGTTAAGATGGATAGTGCAATATTAATTATGTAGTGGGATTAATTAATATTTATGGGCTTGAATAATATTGTGGCTCAATATTAGATATTCAAAGTCCATTAGAAGGTCCAATCTTAATTCTCCTAAAGGCCCCTCAAGTAGCCCAAACATAATGTCCAAAGAATCGAAAAAAAGGTGTTTAAAATAAAATAAATTATTGTTGCCTAATTTTCCTAAAAGTTTCGAAAATAATAAATAAAAGAGGGAGAAAGATTTTCTTTTAATTTTGTTATGGAATGTAGATAAGTATTCTTGGAATACAAGATTATCTCATTAAATTCAAGAAATCTCCCACTTGGTTATTTATTAAGCATATTTCGAAATTTATGAATAAATAAGGAGAGGAAAGATTTTCTTGATTTTCTTGAAAATATATTATGGAAGATATGTATTCTTGGAATACAAGAATATCTCATAAATTCAAGAGGATCCAAATCTTGGATTCCTACTCCTTATTTTTCAAAAAATACCATAACAAGAGGAGTTGGGATTTTTGTGGAATATTTAATTATGGAGAAAAGGATATATGGGATATATTCAAGATTTCTTGGAGATCAAGAAAAAGATTTTCCCATCTTTATTTCCACCTAAAATTTCGACCAACCCCTCATTATAAATAGGGGATGAATGTTTCATCCCCGGGTGAACACGAAAATTGATTTTTCGGAAAAATATCAGCGTCGATAAAAAATCAAATATTTTGAAACGTCGATAAAATGTGTATTTTCGAAAAACCTCAATTGTGAGTGTGCAATTCCATGTGTTGGAAAAATTAGAAATCCACAAAGGTGGTGCAACATAATTTTATTTTTACTTTTGTTAAATTGTTCGCGAGTTCCTTCCACCGGATTGTTGAACAAGGGCAAGGGAATACTTGAGAAGGCTTTTTGTTGTGTTCGTGTGAACGGGATCCATCTTCTCAACGGTTGTCACTCCGAGAGGTTAGTTCACATAAACCCATACAGCAATTCGCATCGTAGGATTTATGTGTGAACTGCTTATATGCATGATTTGTTGTTGAATTATTATTTGAATTAATATAGGATTAATTCATGCTAGTAATAATTGTTAGAATTAAATTTGTATTTAAATATTCATCCCGAATAGATCCGGACAATTAATTCCCCAATTCAAGATGCGATTAATTTTTGGGATCGATCCCTTCATCGACAAGTAGTTCAAAAACTCATCGCTGAGGTATTCGCCTCCACGATCGGATCGTAGAGACTTGATACATTTTTCCCTATGATTCTCTGCTTGAGCCTTAAATTCTTTGAATTTCTCAAAGGTCTCAGATTTATGCTTCATAAGGAAAATATAATTATACCTTGAGTAATTATCAATAAAAATGAACTCATAACCTCCTCTTGCTTTGGTTGACATTGGACCACATACATCTGTGTGAATGATTTCTAACACTTCTTTGGCTCTATTCCCCTTGGCTCCGAATGCCCTCTTGGTCATTTTACCCTCCAAACATGATTCGCAGGTTGGAATTGGTTCAACTTGGAGAAACTCCAGTGAACCGTCTTTCACCAACCTTTGGATCCTCTTTGGATTAATATGTCTCAATCTTAGATGCCATAGAAGTGTCTCGTTCACGTCTGATGAACATTTTCTTTTTCTAAAGCTTGATTGATGTGTTATAGGATGCATTTTCGTGAGTGGTGTGCACAGTTAATTGTATAGAGATTATTCGACAACCTTCCATGACAGATAAATTTATCATAAAGAGAAATGGTAACAACTTTATTAAAAGTAACCGAATATCCATCAAGGTAAAGTTTAGAAACCGAAATTAAATTCTTTCTAAAATTCGAAACGTAAAGAACATCTCTTAAAATTAAAACTCTGTCTTCAAAAGACAGGTGCACTTCTCCCACTGCTTCAGCTGCCACTCTCGTAGCATCGCCCAGTGTGATGAGGATCTCACTCCCACTAAGTTGCCGGGTCCGCTTGAACCCCTGTAAAGTGAAACAAACATGATCAGTGGATCCCGTATCCACCACCCATAAATGGGAGGCATACGCCGCTAAGCAAGTTTCAACAACTAGTGCGTGAGAATTACCTTTCTTTCCATTCCTTTTGGGTTTGGAACAGGCTGACCTCCAATGTCCTTTTTCACCGCAGTTAAAATACCTCCCCTTAGCTGGCTTGCTCACTCCTCCACCTCCACCTCCCTTCACTTTTTCTTTGCCATTGGCAACACTTGAGTTCACTTGCTTGTGGCTTTTGTCCTTTTTCTTGTTCTTACCACCCCTTGGCCTAGAAGAAGAAGAATGTCCATTTTCCACCAAGGCTTGGCTCTTTTGCCCCAATATCGCCTCTGTCGAGACCAAAGCTTGCAATAGATCAGGTATCAAGAACTTCTGATTATTCATCTGGTAGTTCAGCCTGAACTGTTCAAAACTTTTAGGCAGAGAGTGGAGCACGAAACCGATTTGGGTCTCGATGTCGTATTCAGCGCCAAGTACCTCAAGTTTATTAAGGTGAGCCATCATCTGGAGAACGTGCTCCCTTACGGGCGTTCCCTCCACCATTTTCATAGAGAGCAAGTCCCTCATGGTGATCTGATGAGCCACACGGTTCTGATGTTGAAACATCGCTTTAAGACTAGTCATGATGTCTGCAGCAGTCTCAACGTTCTGGTGTTGGTGTTGCAACACATCTGACATAGAAGCCAAGATGGTACACTTTGCCATTTCGTTGGAACGCTCCCAGTCAGCATACTCGTTCTTAACCGTTTTAGTTGACTCATCTTTTGGCTTTTCTGGTTTAGGTGTAGTGAGAACCCAGTTATGGCTTTGTGCAGTGAGGACAATAGTAAGTTTACGACTCCAATCAACGAAGTTTTCACCAGTAAGCAAATTGTCTTTAAGTATATTGAACAGTGGATTAAAAGGTTGCGACATGATGAACTGAAATAAATAATAATATGCATAAGCACAAATATATCACAAGGTTCGATCACATGTTTCATATTAAAACCTCAAAAAAATATGAACATGCATCAGCCAACATCTCAAAACAGTTTAAATAAGCCACGTGGGGTGGGTCATTATTTAAACACATTCAAGCAGGTTACAAACAAGAACAGTTACAAACCTTTAATAACTAGATTAATAGTTGGCTCCCACTTGACCAATATAAAATTGACAGGGACTTCGGGGAAGTATATGCATATCAATTTTATACCTAAGTAATAACCATGATTAAATACATAATTATTATTTCGTTTTGATCGAGCCTCGTGGGGAGGGCCATCGTCGCCACTAGTAATAATCCACAATCATCCATTTGGAATTTATTCATGTGAAAGCTATCTTTTGACCGTTCCGTGGGGTTAATTTCTCCAAAAGAATTCACAAATAAATAAATCATGGAGGTCAAAATTAATTCAATTTTATTATCCGGAATAAAATTATCAATTAATTGTTTAAGCATACTTAGTAATTTTCGAAAGTGAGATTTTTCAAAAACATTTTCTCATGCATCGCAAATTTAAACACAATTTAAATGAGCATAAAATAATGCATAAACATCAAAACAAAAAATTAAAAATATTGGGCACATTTATCCAATTGTCATGGTTAATTTTTTTCATGTCTTGATCTTGAGTAATCGTCTTCATAGCCTTCATCATTCGTCTCGAAAAGCTCCCACTTGACCGTCTTAAAAAAAACTCCTTGTCAAGCCATGTCATCGACCATTTCATGAGTCGGTGCCTGCCCTAGCACTTTTCTTCGGCCGTGTCTGATGGCGTCCTTCTTGTAGCCGGCGCCAGCGCTTTGTCGCCCGTGTCGCCAGCGTTCTCGCTTCGTCTCGGCGACATCGCCCGCGTCGCCTCGGCCTGCGTTGCGTTGCATGCCTTTCGGCCCCTCGGCCTCGCCCTTTTGTCTTGTGCCCCCGCATCCGTGTTCTTAGCGTGCCTCCTTGGCACATTTCGCGCAATACCGCAGCCCCTACGCTTGGGTTTAGGATCTCGTCTTTTAATTCTTCATCTCCGCCTCCGTTTTCGATCCGGTTATAATTCATTTACAAAATAAAAAAAAAACCTAGATCTAGACTAGTCTATTACATTGATCAAATCAAACAAATTCTAATCTACTCGTGGATTTTCTCACGAGGCAAAACGAATTCGAACGAATCGAATTAAAAACCACAATTTATATGCATGCATAAATAAACACATTAAATTCCATGACAATTGGATACCTGCAAAAAAGATCTAGCAATTCTACTATCCAATTTCAAATTTAATGAAAATGAATTAAATTACAATTTAAAATTCAGAGCCCGAAACCGAGGCTCTAATACCAGTTGTTGGGGAATTATTTGCACGGATCTATTCGGGATTAATATTTAAATACAAATTTAATTCTAACAATTATTACTAGCATGAATTAATCCTATATTAATTCAAATAATAATTCAACAACAAATCATGCATATAAACAGTTCACATAAATCCTACGCATGCGGAATTGCTACGGGTTTACGTGAACTAACCTCTTGGAGTGGCAATGGTCTCGTCGATAAAAACACACCAAAAAGCATTCCCAAGTATTCCCTAGTCCTTGCTCGTCAATCAATCCGGTTGGAAGGAAGTTTCATGAACAATTAACAAAAGGGAAAATAAAAATTTGTTGCACCACCTTTGTGGATTTACTAATTTTTCCAGCACATGGAATTGTACTTGAGAATGAAACATTCATCCCCTATTTATAGAGGGTGTTGGACGATTTTTTGGCATGGAATAGGGGAAGAAAATCTTTTTCTTGATCTCCAAGAAATCTTGAATATATCTCCTATATTCTTTTCTCCATAATTAAAATATTCCATAAAAATCCCAACTCCTCTTGTTATGAGAATTTTCGAAAAAATAAGGATCAAGATTCCAAGATTTGAATCTTCTTGAATTTATGAGATATTCTTGTATTCCAAGAATAAATATCTTCATAATATCTTTTCAAGAAAATCAAGAAAATCTTTCTTTCCCTTATTCTTTCAAGATTTTTGAAATTTACATAGTAAATAACCAAGTGGGAGATTTCTTGAATTTAATGAGATAATCTTGTATTCCAAGAGTACTTATCTTCATTCCATAACAAAATTCAAAGAAAATCTTTCCCCTTCTTTTATTTACTATTTTCAAAAAATAGGAAAAATAACAACAAATATTTATTTTATTTTTAAACATCTTTTTTCAGTTATTGGACTTTATGTTGGGCTACTTGAGGGGCCTTTAGGAGAATTAAGATTGAACCTTCCAATGGATCTTGAATTATCAATATTGAGCCACAATATTATTTAAGCCCATAAATATTAATTAATCCCACTACATAATTAATATTGCACTATCCATCTTAACCCATATTACAGTCAATATGGCTCCCGGTTATTATTTCCCGAGTTTAAAATTATCTAGCCCATTAATTAATTCAAGCTACTGAAATAGATTTCCATTAATTAATATCTTTTGTCCTTGGTTAAGGAACAATTCAACATTATTATCCATACTGGAAACTAGTTCCACTTGCAAGATTTGATATGATAAAACTTATGAACCTCCCAAGGGGGCAAATCGAACAAGCGTACTTGCACACGATTCTCCGTATTAAATCTTAGCAATCGCATGTGACCAATAATATTGCCCAAGATATAAAGTATTGAATCTCGTTGATTCTCTACCCGTAATAAGTCAAAGCAACAATTACCAACAACACGCGATCCTATTTAAGGGACGAAGATTAAGAAATGACGAACCACTGAGGTCTAATTCTTCCTGGTTCAGTTCTGAAGAATTTGTCCTCCTGTAGGTCCTCTTCAGTGCACTAAACATGCACTAGTGTAATCTCTTGGTCAAGACAAGCCAATCTGAGCCTTACACTTCAACCTTTCACAATGGATTGTTCATTTCCATCTAGGTCTTGAATGGTGTACTTTTGGTTACAAGGGACTGTTAATTTAATCTTCTGTGATCTAGTATCACTAAATTAACTACAATGTATCATGTACTATTTATTGAACACTTATGCAGTAAATATATGTAACATTCGATGATATTTAAAGCATCAGTGATAAACAATTTATTTCAGTAAATAAGTCCGAAATTCAGTTTGATTATACAAAGTAAAAGCATACTTTCCAGTATAATCCCAACATAACAACCCTGTTCGGGAGGGGGATGATCTTCCCATCAAAGACCTTGCTGCCTTTGGTGTGGAGTTCAGATTCCTACCCCCAGGTGCTAATCTTTATGATCCCGAGGAGTTGCTCGGGCTGTTGAATGATGAAACGGATGATGGCCAGGATGGTGATGGTAGAGAGGTTGTTGGTGGTGATGATGGTGGAAATGGTGAAGGGAATCAGGTTGGCGTCGAGATTCCCGAGGTTGAGCAAAACACGATGACCAACCCTGTTGAGGGGACGTCGGATGCTCCGCCGGTGATTCTAGGGGCGGTTTTTTCTGCGGCGGTATGCCAAATGCCTTGGTACCCTTGTAATCGCCCGCCGGGGTTTTTCTTATCGGCTAGTTAGGTTGCCGCCCGGGGTGTGTAAGTGTTTGCCCAAGGGGCGTAGGACTTCGCTGCCTTCGGGCGTTTATTAATGAAATCGCAGTTCCTTTTCATTTCTATCTTTCTCGCTTCCTGGTTTGAATGCTTGTTTGTTTCTTATAATACTTTGAGATTTGTGACTTTGTGTATCTTGTCTTCTCGCAGATTGTCTTCTCGAACATTTGGATAAAAAATTATAATGATAACAGATTTGTTAATTGATAGCGACTTGAATGTCAGCTTAGATAGGATATGCGACCGTTGTCGACTTAGACTTGGTATGCGACCAAGGTCGACTTAGGCTGGGTATGCGACATACTAGCCTTCACATATTCTTGGCTTAGACGACTTAGACTTGGTATGCGACCGAGGTCGACTTAAATTTGGGTATATCGACATCTAGCCTTCACATATTCTTGGCTTAGGCGACTTAGACTTGGTATCGACCGAAGGTCGACTTAAATTTGGGTATCGACATACTAGCCTTCACATATTCTTGGCTTAGCCGACTTAGACTTGGTATGCGACCGAGGTAAATTAGGCTGGGTATGCGACATACTAGCCTTCACATATTCTTGGCTTAGCCGACTTAGACTTGGTATGCGACCGAGGTCGACTTAGGCTTGGTATGCGACATACTAGCCTTCATATATTCTTGGCTTAGCCAACTTAGACTTGGTATGAGACCGAGGTCGACTTAGGCTGGGTATGCGACATACTAACCTTCACATATTCTTGGCTTAGCCGACTTAGACTTTTTCATTTGTGAATCTATTTCTGATCGAACTCGTGAGAGGTCGGGGACCATTTTCCCAAGTTCGTGAATGTAAAAAGGTGGAGCAAGTTTGTGCTATAAGTCATAACTCATAGAGAAATATACAGTCGATCTGGATTTTACAACTCATAGTTATTGGTAGAACTTCTTCAGGTAGGTCGCATTCCACGGATACATCGCGGGAATGCCCTCCAAGACCTTGAGCTGGTAAGCCCCATTTGGGAGGCATTTCGAAATCTTCATGGGTCCCTCCCAAGTTGGACCGAAAACTCCTTTCTGGACGCCGAGGATTCTTTTTAAGACGAGGTCGTCTTGAATCTTCAGATTTTTGCTTTTGAGTTGTAGTATTTTTCCAACTTTTGTTTGTAGTTTGCATTTCTTAAGTTGGCTTCCAATCTTTTTTCTTTGAGGAGGTCGAGGCTGAGAGATATGGCTTGATCGTTGTCCTCTGTGACTGTCCGCAATGTCCGATGGCTTCTGACCACGACCTCGGCTGGTATGACTGCCTCCGTCCCGAAAGCCATAGCAAAAGGTGTTTCGCCCGTTGAATTTCGGCAAGTGGTCATATATGACCATAGGATGCTTGGAAGTTTGAAAGCCCACAATCCCTTTGACTCAATGAGTTGAGTTTTCAGGGTGTGTTTGATTATTTTGTTCACAGCTTCAACCTGCCCATTGGACTGGGGGTGATAGGGGGTGGAGAACAGCTTTGCGGTTTTCCACTTCGCGAAAAAGGCATCGATCTCAAAACCATCGAATTGCTTCCCATTATCTGTGACGATTGCTTGTGGTAATCCAAAATGACAAATGATGTTTTTCCATACAAATCGAATGATTTTCTCCTGGGTAATGGTCGCCAAAGGTTCCGCTTCCGCCCATTTGGTGAAATAGTTTACTGCGACCACTGCAAACTTCGAACTACCTGGGGCTTTTGGGAACGGACCGATCAGGTCGATTCCCCACCTCGTGAAAGGCCATGGGCTGTAGATTGATGTGAGCTCCTCCGGAGCTCGCTTAATCATCGGGGCAAAAAACTGGCATTGCTGGCACTTCTTTGCGTATGCAATCGCATCTTTCCTTAAAGTTAGCCAATAATAGTATTGTCTGATCGTCTTGTAGACGAGAGACTGGCCTGCGGTATGATTTCCACAATCTCCTTTGTGGATTTCCTTCAGGATCACTTGGCCTTCTTCCCGGGTGACGCATTTCAAAAGTGGCAAAGAGAAACTTTGCTTATAACGATGTTCGTCGATGATGGCGTACCTCGCTGCTCTTAGTTGTAATCGGCGAGCGACGACCCTATCATCTGGCAGTATCCCTTTCTCGATGTAGTCTCTGACTTCGGTCATCCAATTGTTTTCCGGGGTCGCGATCTGAAGGACTTCCCTATGAATGTTTGATGGACTCGCTTGGTTCATCCAAGTTATTTCCTTTATGTCGATGATGACGCGACCTGCTGAGGGAGTGTTGAGTTTAGTAACTGCTATGTTGTCCATATCTGCGGCGCCTTCCGACGTGGCCAAGCGAGCTAGTGCATCTGCCTGTGTGTTTTCTGCTCGAGGTATCAACTCTATTTGCACCTCCTCGAACTTTTCAATGAGGCTCTTCGCTATCTGCTGGTATTTCATCATTTGTTCACCCCGTGCTTCATATTCTCCTGACATTTGGCATACGACCAACTGGGAATCACTGTAAACTTTCAATTTTCGCACACCGATGTGTTGGGATTATACTGGAAAGTATGCTTTTACTTTGTATAATCGAAACTGAATTTTCAGACTTATTTACTGAAATAAATTGTTTATCACTGATGCTTTAAATATTACTGAATGTTACATATATTTACTGCATAACTGTTAAATAAGTCGTACGTGTTACATTGTAGTTAATTTAGTGATACCAGATCACAGAAGATTAAATTAACAGTCCCTTGTAACTAAAAGTACGCCATTCACGACCTAGATGGAAATGAACAACCCATCGTGAAAGGTTGAAGTGTAAGGCTCAGATTGACTTGTCTTGACCAAGAGATTACACTAGTGCATGACTGATGCACTGAATAGAACCTACATGAGGATAAATTCTTCAGAACTGAACAAGGAAGAATTAGACCTCAGTGGTTCGTTATTTCTTAATCTTCGTCCCTTAAATAGGATCACGTGGGATTGGTAACTATTGCTTTGACTTATCATGGGTAGCGAATCAGAGAGATTCAATACTTTTTATCTTGGGCAATATTATTAGTCACATGTGATTGCTAAGATTTAATACAAAGAATTGTGTGCAAGTACGCTTGTTTGATTTGCCCCCTTGGGAGGTTCATAAGCTTTATCATACCAAATCTTGCAAGTGGAATTAGTTTCCGGTATGGATAATAATGTTGAACCATTCCTTGACCAAGGATAAAAGATATTAATTAACGGAAAGCTATTTCAGTGGTTTGAATTAATTAATGGGCTAGATAATCTTAAACACGGGAAATAATGACCGGGAGTCATATTGACTGTAATATGGGTTAAGATGGATAGTGCAATATTAATCATGTAGTGGAATTAATTAATATTTATGTGCTTGAATTATATTGTGGCTCAATATTAGATATTCAAGGTCCATTAGAAGGTCCAATCTTAATTCTCCTAAAGGCCCCCTAAGTAGCCCAACATATAGTCCAATAACTGAAAATGTGATTAAAATAAAATAAATATTGTTGCTTATTTTTCCAACTGAAATTTTGAAATTTATAGATATAATGGGAGAAAGATTTTCTTTGAATTTTGTTATGGAATGAAGATATGTATTCTTGGAATACAAGATTATCTCATTAAATTCAAGAAATCTCCCACTTGGTTATCTATAATGATAATTTCAAAAATCTTGAAAATATAGTGGGCAAGAAAGATTTTTCTTGATTTTCTTGAAAAGATATTATGGAAGATATGTATTTCTTGAAATACAAGAATATCTCATAAATTCAAGAAGATCCAAATCTTGGAATCTTGGACCCCAATATTTTTGAATTCCATAGCATATAGATAAGGTGGGATTTTTGTGGAATATTATAATTATGGGAAAAAGAATATAGGAGATATATTCAAGATTTCTTGGAGATCAAGAAAAGATTTTCCCACATTGTTTTATCACAAAATTTTCGTCCACTTCATGCTCTATAAATAGGGGATGAATGTTTCATTCCCAGTAACACACGAAAATTGGTTTTTCGGAAAAATATCAGCGTCGATAAAATATCAAATATTTTGTAACGTCGACAGATTGTATTTTTTCAAAAAAACGACAATTGTGAGTAGTGTACAATTCCATGTGCTGGAAAAATTAGTAAATCCATAAATGTGGTGCAACATATTTATTTTCCTTTTGTTAAATCGTTCACAAGAATCCTTCCACCGGATAGTCGAACGAGGACTAAGGGAATACTTGGGAAGTCCTTACGGTTAGTCTAATCAGCCATACCGTTGCCATCCCAAGAGGTACGTTCACGTAAACTCGTAGAATTCCGCATGCGTAGGTTTTACGTGAATTATTATATGCAAGATATGTTGTTGGATTATTATTTGAATTAATATAGAATTAATTCATGCTAGTAATAATTAAAGAATTAAATTTGTATTTAAATATTCACCCCGAATAGATCTATGCAACTTATTCCCCAACATATGGCATACGACCAACTGGGAATCGCTGTAAACTTTCAATTTTCACACACCGATGGCCATCGCCATTTCCAGGCCATTTATCAAGGCCTCATACTCTGCTTCGTTGTTGGTGGCATGAAAATCAAAACTCACAGCCGTGGTGAAGGATTATCGTTTGGGACTGATTAGGACCACTCCAGCCCCTGCTCGGGTGCTCGTTGAAGAGTCGTCGACGTGCAATGTCCATGGGATGTCAGCTCGGTGAGAAAGTTGGCGAGGACCTGAGCCTTGATCGCAGTTCGGGGTGCGAAGGTGATCCCGAACTGTCCTAACTCAATGGACCATTTCAACAATCTTTTCTACCGTCGGTCGATTGCAAAAACCCGATTGGCATGGTAGTTAGGACTTCTATTTGGTGATCGAAAAAAATCTTGTCGAAGCTTCCGGACGCTCATAATCAAGGCATAGGCGAGCTTCTCGAGCGGCGGGTACTTGAGCTCGGCATCATTCAAAGTCTGGCTGACAAAGTATATAGGCAAATGGTACTGACCTTCTGCTCGCACTAACACCGCGCTGAGAGCGGATTCCGAGGCCTCGAGGTACAGAAATAACTTCTCGCCTGGTATGGGTTTTGCCAAGACCTGGGGGTCGAAGAGGTACACTTTGAGCTTCAGAAACGCGGCTTGGCATTGCAGGGTCCACGAGAACTTTCCTTTTTTCATGGCTTTGAAAAAAGGCTCAGACTTATATCTGGGTCACGGATCTGAATCTGTTGAGAGTCTGCGAGACAACGGTCAATCTTTGGACTTCTTTCGCGTTATGAGGTGGTTTCATGTCCATGATGGCTTTAATGTTTGTAGGGTTAACCCGATACACATTGTTGATGATATGGCCCAGGAACTTTCCCGAACCAACCCCGAAACTGCATTTCTTGGGATTCAGGCGCATGTTGTATTTTCTCAAGATGTCAAAGGTCCGGGCGAGGTGGCACTGATGGTCCTCCTTCTTCTCACTTTTCACCACAATGTCGTCGATGTATACCTCCATGGTCTTTCCAATCTCGTCGGCGAACATTCGATTTACCAAACGCTGGTAGGTTGCCCCTGCGTTCTTCAGACCAAATGACATCCTCTTCCCACAATACACGTTTTTCTCTGTCAGAAAAGAAGTGTGTTGCTGATCATTTTTGTCCATGGCGATCTGGTGATACCCGGCTAACGCATCCATGAACGTCATCATCTCGTACCCAGCGGTGCTATCTACGAGGTGATCGATGTGCAGCATTGGAAAGTAATCGCCGGGCGGGCCTCATTGAGGTCGGTGAAGTCGTCATAGTCGCCAAGAGTTGTTTGCTTTTTACTAGCTTGCATTGGCACTGCTGCGGTGATCGCTTGCTCGATCAACTTGTTATCTAGCAGTTTCTTTACTTCCTCGGCCAGGGCTGCGTACTTTTCTAGGATACTGGCCTCTTCATCAGATCGATGTTCAGTTTGTGGCATGCGACCTCGGGGTCGATGCCGACCATGTCTTCATGTGACCATGCGAATACGTCTAGATCGACGAGGAAATCTATCGGTTGTTCTCGCGGTCATTTGGGAATTAAATGTTTCGATGGTCACGCTTAGTTTACGGCGATCAAAGGTCATTTGGGATTATTTCGAGCTCTTGGATCGGTGTTGCTTGTTGATCACTTCTCCCGTTCTAGGATCGAGGTTGAATTCTCATTTGTTCGAGTCGACCTCCATTGGTTCGAAGCCTAGGCGAGGTTCCAAATCTGGTAAATCTCGTGAAGGCTTCTCTCTAGCTCTGATGTCAACTTCCATAGGTGTTACATTTGTTTCTACTACACTATCTATCTTCATTTCATTTCTTTCTTTCTCTTTCCGAGGTGGAGTTTGGCTCGTACAACTTAGCCCCACCTCGGATTTTCTACCAAAATAAAAAGCAGAATTTAAATTGACACAAGTGTAAGTTAAACATTTTCTTGCCGCAATCTGGTCACACATCAAAGTCCAGCTGCCTCGTTGCCTTCACGTCAATGTCCAAGGTTGATGTGATCTCTACAGATAGGCGGATCATCCCATAGGCCTCAACAGGCTGGTTCCCGAAACCCCGAATTTCGACCTCACAAGGCTCGACGTAGGAGTGGAAATTGCCGAGCAGGTCCAGAGTCTTTTTGAAAAGGATGTTGCAGAAAGCCCCATTATCGATCATGACAATGAACTAGAGCCCCCATTATTCTGGCCGAGATCACAAGTGGGTCCCAGTTTAGAAACACCACCCCATCTTTGTCCTCCTTGGTGAAGGTGAGCTGCTTCTGACTTGGGGCGATGGTGTTGATTGGAAGGCAACTCAGCACGGCATTGTCGAGATCTTGCATCTCGACCTTCTGGTGTCGGTTAGACAGGGGGGAGGTCATTTGGGAGGAATCCCCAAGGTCCCCCAATGGGGCGGATCATATGGATGACCTCGTTCTCGCTTCCATTTGGGATCTGCGGACCTTGCTTTCCTTGTTGGGATTATACTGAAAAATATGCTTTTTACTTTGTATAATCGAACCGAATTTCGGACTTATTTCTTGAAATAAATTGTTTATCATGATGCTTTAAATATGATTGAATGTTACATATATTTCTTTGCATAAACTGTTTCAATAATTAAATGCGTGTTACATTGTAGTTAATTTAGTGATACCCGGATCACAAAAGATTAAATTAATGATCTCTTGTAACTAAAAATACGCCATTCACGACCTAGATGGAAATGAACAACCCATCGCGAAAAGGTTGAGGTGTAAGGCTCAGATTGGTTTGTCTTGACCAAGAGATTACACTAGTGCATGTGATGATGCTTTGAATAGGACCTCTGAGGAGGATAAATTCTTCTTAATGAACAAGGAAGAATTAGACCTCAGTGGTTCGTTGTTTCTTAATCTTCGTTCCTTAAATAGGATCACGTGGGATTGATAACTATTGCTTTGACTTATCATGGGTAGCGAATCAAAGAGATTCAATACTTTTTATCTTGGGCAATATTATTAGTCACATGTGATTGCTAAGATTTAATACGAAGAATCGTGTGCAAGTACGCTTGTTTGATTTGCCCCCTTGGGAGGTTCATAAGCTTTATCATACCAAATCTTGCAAGTGGAATTAGTTTCCGGTATGGATAATAATGTTGAACTGTTCCTTGACCAAGGACAAAAGATATTAATTAACGGAAAGCTATTTCAGTGGCTTGAAATTAATTAATGGGCTAGATAATCTTAAACACGGGAAATAATGACCGGGAGCCATATTGACTGTAATATGGGTTAAGATGGATAGTGCAATATTAATTATGTAGTGGGATTAATTAATATTTATGGGCTTGAATTATATTGTGGCTCAATATTAGATATTCAAGGTCCATTAGAAGGTCCAATCTCAATTCTCCTAAAGGCCCCCTAAGTAGCCCAACATATAGTCCAATAACTAAAAAGGTGATTAAAATAAAATAAATATTGTTGCTTATTTTTCCAATTAAATTTCAAAAATTATGGATAAGTTGGGCGAAAGATTTTCTTTGAATTTTGTTATGGAATGAAGATATGTATTCTTGGAATATAAGATTGTCTCATTAAATTCAAGAAATCTCCCACTTGGTTAATTCATAAGAGATTTTCGAAAATTTGGAAATATAGTGGGCAAGAAAGATTTTCTTGATTTTCTTGAAAAAATATTATGGAAGATATGTATTTCTTGAAATACAAGAATATCTCATAAATTCAAGAAGATCCAAATCTTGGATTCTTGACTCATCATATTTTCGAAAATATCCATAGCATTAGAGTAAGTGGGATTTTTGTGGAATATTATAATTATGGGAAAAAGAATATAGGAGATATATTCAAGATTTCTTGGAGATCAAGAAAAGATTTTCCCACATTGTTTTATCACAAAATTTTCGTCCACTTCATGCTCTATAAATAGGGGATGAATGTTTCATTTCAAGAACACATTTAAAATTGGTTTTTCGGAAAAATATCAGCGTCGATAAAATATCAAATATTTTGTAACGTCGACAGATTGTATTTTTTTGAAAAACGACAATTGTGAGTTGTGTACAATTCCATGTGCTAGAAAAATTAGTAAATCCACAAAGGTGGTGCAACATATTTATTTTCCTTTTGTTAAATCGTTCACAAGAATCCTTCCAAGGATAATGAAGCAGTACTAAGGGAATACTTGGGAAGTCCTTACGGTTAGTCTAATCGGCCCATACCGTTGTCATCCCAAGAGAATACGTTCACGTAAACTAGTAGAATTCGCGTCGTAGGTTTTACGTGAATTATTATATGCATGATATGTTGTTGGATTATTATTTGAATTAATATAGGATTAATTCATGCTAGTAATAATTAAATAATTAAATTTGTATTTAAATATTCACCCCGAATAGATCTGTGCAAATTATTCCCCAACAACTGGTATCAGAGCCACGGTTTCGGGCTCTGAATTTTAAATTGTAATTTAATTTGCAGACATTAAATTTAAAATTGGATAGTAGAATTGCTAGATCTATTTTGCAGGTATCCAATTGTCATGGTATTTAATGTGTTTGTTTATGCATGCATATAAACTGTGGTTTTTTAATTCGATTCGTTCAGATTCGTTTTGCCTCGTGAGAAAATCCACGAGTAGATTAGAATTTGTTTGATTTGATCAATGTAATAGACTAGTCTAGATCTAGGTTTATTTATTTTTGTAAATAAATTATGCTTAGGATTAAGCGAGGGCGAGAGCGAAGAATTAAAAACAAAATCGAAGCAAAGGTGTAGGCCCGGCGTCGTCGTCTTGAAAGCGTGCCAAGGAAACCTTGCAGCCTTGTGTGGATCTTCTATGACACCTTATTTGGCCTTGGCGAGCCGAGCCGAGCGATCGAGCAGGCCTTTGCCGAGGCAGCGCCTGACACCATGTCTGGCAATTTGGTGGCAGGCCGAGCCTTGGTAGCCTTATGGCTTGGCGGAACCGCCTAAACCTTTCAGGCGACATAGGTGCTCGGGCGAGGCGACATTTTCTTAGCGCTTTCGGGTGGGCTATCGTCTTGTCTTGCCAAGCGCAGAATGATTTTGCAGCAGCGGTGGCGAATCACGGGAGTGCATCATTTAAAGCTACTTAGGCGTGGCGTTTTGAGGCGGAGTTCTTTTCGAGGCGATCGAGTGGGAGAAATTCAAGGCGGTGTTTCTTCAAGATCAAGCCAAGAAAAATCAAACCATGACAATTGGATAATTCGTGCCCAATATGTTTATTTTTTCTTTTTGCTTGATTTATTTTGTCTTACCTTATGCTTTATTTAATTTGTTTAAATGTGTTTGCATGAGAGTTGCTCAAATGAAAAATCTCACCTTCAAAAATTACTAAGTATGTTTAAATAATTAATTGACAATTTTATTAGGATAATAAAATTGAATTAATTTTGACCTCCATGATTTATTTATTTGTGAATTCATTTGGAGAAATTCCCCCACGAGGCGGTCAAAAGATAGCTTTCACATGAATGAATTCCAAACGGATGATTGTGGGTTATTACTAGTGGCGGCGATGACCTCCCCACGAGGCTCGTTCAAAGCGAAATAATAGTCCTGTATTTAATCATGGTTATTACTTAGGTATAAAATTGATATGCATATACTTCCCAAGAAGTCCTGTCAATTTTATATTGGTCAAGTCAGAGCCAACTATTAATCTCTGGATATTAAAGGTTTATGCTTGTTCTTGTTTGTAACTTTGCTTGAATGTGTTTAAATAATGACCCACCCCACGTGGCTTATTTAAACTGTTTTTGAGATGTTGGTGATGCATGTTCATATTTTTTTTTGAGATTTTAAATATGATGCATGTGATCGAATCTTGTGATATACTTGTCTTTATTGCATATAGTTGTTTATTTCGATTCGGTATGTCGTTACCTTTTAATCCCTTTGTTATTATACTTAAAGTCAATACAATATGTATGGAAACTATATTGGAAAGCGAAAAATTATAATTGTCTAATCGCACAAAAGCACAAGTGGATTCTTGACACACCAAAATCGGGATGAGCCCACCGACGGCGAGTCAAAACATGCGGGACTCGTCGGATCACCTTGTGAGAGATGTCATATTTGAAAATGGTGGAGGGCAAACCCGTAAGGGATTACGTCCTCAAAATAGATGGCCCATCTGAACAAACTTGAGATTCTGAGTGCAGATTATGATCTGGAGACTCAGATGAATTTGGTACTTCACTCTCTGCCCAAAAAGTTTTTGAGCATTTTGTTGCAAGCTTTTGGTCTCGGCAGAGATGTTGATAAGGCACCAAACTCAAGTTTTGACGGCAAGTGGTCCGTCTTCATCTTCTAGGCCAAGGGAGGCAAGAAAAGGAAGAGGACCAAAGGCCATAAGCAATAAAACTCAACTGTTGCCAAGGGAAATGGTAAGATGTGGAATGCTTGTTGTGTCAAGGAAAATCCAAAGAGGAAGTGCTTAAGCTGCGGTGAGAGAGGACAATGGAGGTTTTGCCTGTTCCAACCCCAAAAGGGACGGAAAGAAAGGTAATTCTCACGCACTAGTTGTTGAAACTTGTTTAGCGGCGTATACTTCTCATACGTGGGTGGTTGATACGAGATCCACTAATCATGTTGGCTTCTCGGGTTCAAAATGATCCGGCAACTTAGTGGGAGTGAGATCCTCATCACACTGGGCGAAGTTACAAAAGTAGAAGTCATTGCAACGCTACGTAAGTAGCAAATATTGCAATGCTATGATAATAACGATTATTGCAATACTACGCAAGTAGCAGACATTGCAATATTACATGAGTAGTAGTTAAAGCAGTGGGAGAAGTGCACCTATCTTTTGAAGATAAAGTTTTTTTTTAGATTATCTTTATGTTCCCAGTTTTAGAAAGAATTCACTTTCAGTTTCTAAAATTCGATTAAAGGACACTAAGTTTCTTCTAATAAGAATGACATCATTTTTGAAATGATGAGTGTATCTGTTACGGGACATTGATGGAAAATCTCTATACAATTAACTGTGCACACCACTCACGAAATGCATCCTATAACACATCAACTATTTCCGACAAAAGAAAGCGTGAACGAAACACTTCTTTGGCATCTAAGATTGGGTCATATAAATCCAAATAGGATCCAAAGGTTGGTAAAATACGGTTCACTGGAGTGTCTCCAAGTTGAACCAATTCCAACATGCGAATCATGTTTGGATGGTAATATGACCAAGAGGGCATTTGGAGCCAAGGGGATAGGGCCAAAGAAGTGTTAGAGATCGTTCACACAGATGTATGTGGTCCAATGTCAACCAAAGAAAGAGGAGGTTATGAGTATTTTTATTGATAATTACTCAAGGTACGGTTACATTTTACTTATGAAGCATAAATCTGAGACCTTTGAGAAATTCAAAGAATTTAAAGCTCAAACAGAGAATCATAGGGAAAAACATATCAAGTCTCTACGATCTGATCGTGGAGGCGAATACCTCAGCGATGAGTTTTTGAACTACTTATCGATGAAGGATTGTATCATTTCATTTGCACCGGAACCCCTCAACAAAATGGGGTTGCAGAGCGAAGAAATAAAACTCTTTTGGAAATGGTTAGATCAATGATGAGTTATGCGGGTCTTCCCAAGTCGTTCTGGGGTCATGCCTTGGAAACAACGGCTTACATTCTGAACTTGGTGCTATCCAAATCGGTTCCCAAAACGCCCAAAGAATTGTGGACCGGTATGCGCAAGCCAAGTATGAGACACATGAGAATTTGGGGGTGTCCGCCTCGTGTTGGACAAGGATACAGGTAAATTGGATCCTCGAATCGAAATTAAAATTTTGTTTGTAGGATACCCGAGGAACAAAAAGGGTGTATGTTCTATGGTCCCGAAGATCAGAAGGTGGTCATCAGCACCCACTTTAGAATTTGGAAGAAGACTATATGAACCAAAGAAAACCCAGGAGTGAGATTACCTTAAATGAGCTTAGAGGGAAAACCTCAGTGCCAACTGTACTAGATGATATACCAAATGATACGCTTTCACAACCGGAGCCTCGTCGAAGTGGGAGGGTTGTTAGGACGACAGAGAGATTCATGGGAATAGGAGAGTCCTCGGACTTGATTCGGACAAGACGAATCGAGACCCATGGACATATGACGAGGCACTCTAAGATAAGGATCTTGATTCTTGGCAAACAAAGAATGAAAGCTAAAATGGGTTCTATGTTTCATAATAGAGTGTGGGAGCTAGTCGAACCACTTAATGGGGTCAAACCCATTGGATGCAAGTGGGTATATAAGAGGAAAAAGAGGGACAGGGACGGGAAGGTTGAAACCTTTAAAGCAAGACTGGTGGCGAAAGGTTATACTCAGAAAGAAGGGATCGATTATGAGGAAACTTTTTCGCCCGTAGCCATGCTTAAGTCCATCTGTATTCTCTTATCGATTGTTGCGCATTTTGACTTTGAAATTTGGCAAATGGATGTCAAGACAGCTTTCCTTAACGGAAGTCTTGATGAAGAGATCTATATGCAACAACCCCAAGGTTTCATTGAAACATGCCAAGAACACCTAGTTTGTAAGCTCAAGAGGTTCATTTACGGACTCAAACAGGCATCCAGAGCTTGGAACCAATCTTTTTGATCATGTTATAAAGTCTTATGGGTTTGATCAAAACGAGTTTGAAAGTTGTGTGCATAAAAAGCGTGTCGGAACTGCATTGGTATTCTTAGTACTGTACGTAGATGACATTGTGATCATCGGGAATGATGTGAAGGTGTGATCAGACGTAAGGGCATGTTTTTCAAAACAGATTGATATGAAAGACTTAGGGAAAGCCCGACACATCCTTGGGATCAAGATCACTCGAGATTGCAAGAAAAGGATGATCGGGTTATCGCAAGTTTCATACATAGACACTGTCTTGAAACGCTTCAGCATGCAAGATTCCAAGAAAGGATTCGTACCTTTCAGACTTGGATTCCATCTATCCAAGAAAATGTCCCCTAAGATGCAAAAGGAGATAGATGACATGAAAGGCATTCCTTGTGCTTCGGCTGTCGGAAACCTTATGTATGCAATGTTGTGTACGAGACCGAATATCTGCTTTGTCGTATGCATGGTAGTAAGATATCAAAGTAACCCAGGGAAAGCGCATTGGACGACAGTTAAAAACATTTTAAAGTGTCTGAAAGGAACTCGGGATAGAATGTTGATTTATCAGTCAGATACTCCAATCCCCATCAGCTACACGGACTCGGATTTCCAATCAGATTTAGATTCCATAAATTATCTGCCTCAGTTAGTGTGTTTCCATTTGGGAAGTGTAGCCATGAAATGGACGAGTGTGAAGCAGAAATGCATCACTGACTCAACCATGGAAGTCGGGTAAGTAGCTGCTTGTGAAGCAGTGAAAGAACCGATTGGGCTCTAGATCTTCTTAGTGGACTTGAATGGTGTTCTGAATTTGTCTAGCAATATCTGCTAGGGGCAGTTGCAAATTCAAGAGAACCAAGAGTCCACGAGTCAAACAATCACACTAAAGGAAAGACATCTTATACGAGAAATCGTTAAGAGAGAAGATATAGATGTGGAAAAGATAGCGTCGAGGGCGACCCTAGCGAGATCCATTCACAAAGAGTCGCCTCTCTGAATACATTCGAGAGACATGTGGGTGGAATGGGTGTCAAGACCGTTACCCAATCTGCTTTGAGTATAAGTGGGAGAAATTATTAGGTTCGTGTAGGTGACATTAGATGTCACGGACTACATGAGACATGTTGTAGTATACTTAAAAGCAGACTTTGAGTATAAGTGGGAGATTGTTGGGATTATCTTTGAAAAAGTATGCTTTTTACTTTGTATAATCGAACCGAATTTTCGGACTTATTTCTTGAAATAAATTGTTTATCCTTGATGCTTTAAATATGATTGAATGTTACATATATTTACTGCATAACTGTTCAATAATTCGTACGTGTTACATTGTAGTTAATTTAGTGATACAAGATCACAGAAGATTAAATTATCAGTCTCTTGTAACTAAAAGTACGCCATTAACGACCTAGATAAAAATGAACAACCCATCGCGAAAGGTTGAGGTGTAAGGCTCAGATTGGTTTGTCTTGACCAAGAGATTACACTAGTACATGGTGATGTAATTGAATAGGACCTCTGAGGAGGATAAATTCTTCTAGCCCGAACAAGGAAGAATTAGACCTCAGTGGTTTGTTGTTTCTTAATCTTCGTTCCTTAAATAGGATCACGTGGGATTGGTAACTATTGCTTTGACTTATCATGGATAGCGAATCAAAGAGATTCAATACTTTTTATCTTGGGCAATATTATTAGTCACATGTGATTGCTAAGATTTAATACGAAGAATCGTGTGCAAATCGCTTTTGTTTGATTTGCCCCCCCTTGGGAGGTTCATAAGCTTTATCATACCAAATCTTGCAAGTGGAATTAGTTTTCGGTATGGATAATAATGTTGAACCGTTCCTTGACCAAGGACAAAAGATATTAATTAACGGAAAGCTATTTCAGTGGCTTGAATTAATTAATGGGCTAGATAATCTTAAACACGGGAAATAATGACCGGGAGGCATATTGACTGTAATATGGGTTAAGATGGATAGTGCAATATTAATTATGTAGTGGGATTAATTAATATTTATGGGCTTGAATTATATTGTGGCTCAATATTAGATATTCAAGGTCCATTAGAAGGTCCAATCTTAATTCTCCTAAAGGCCCCCTAAGTAGCCCAACATATAGTCCAATAACTGAAAAGGTGATTAAAATAAAATAAATATTGTTGCTTATTTTTCCAATTAAATTTCGAAAATTATGGATAAGTTGGGAGAAAGATTTTCTTTGAATTTTGTTATGGAATGAAAATATGTATTCTTGGAATATAAGATTATCTCATAAAATTCAAGAAATCTCCCACTTGGTTAATTCATAAGAGATTTTCGAAAATTTGGAAATATAGTGGGCAAGAAAGATTTTCTTGATTTTCTTGAAAAGATATTATGGAAGATATGTATTTCTTGAAATACAAGAATATCTCATAAATTCAAGAAGATCCAAATCTTGGATTCTTGACTCATCATATTTTCGAAAATATCCATAGCATTAGAGTAAGTAGGATTTTTGTGGAATATTATAATTATGGGAAAAAGAATATAGGAGATATATTCAAGATTTCTTGGAGATCAAGAAAAGATTTTCCCACATTGTTTTATCACAAAATTTTCGTCCACTTCATGCTCTATAAATAGGGGATGAATGTTTCATTCCCAGTAACACTCGAAAATTAGTTTTTCGGAAAAATATCAGCGTCGATAAAATATCAAATATTTTGTAACGTCAACAGATTGTATTTTTTTTGAAAAACGACAATTGTGAGTTGTGTACAATTCCATGTGCTGGAAAAATCAGTAAATCCACAAAGGTGGTGCAACATATTTATTTTTCTTTTGTTAAATCGTTCACAAGAATCCTTCCACCGGATAGTAGAACGAGGACTAAGGGAATACTTGGGAAGTCCTTACGGTTAGTCTAATCGACCATACCGTTTTGCCATCCCAAGAGGAATGCGTTCACGTAAACTCATAGAATTCTGCATGCGTAGGTTTTACGTGAATTATTATATGCATGATATGTTGTTGGATTATTATTTGAATCAATATAGGATTAATTCATGCTAGTAATAATTAAAGAATTAAATTTGTATTTAAATATTCACCCCAAATAGATATGTGCAAATTATTCCCCAACATTCCTTGGTCGAATTTGGTTTCTGGCGGTAGCGATGTATGTGGTATTTGGTCATTTGGTTTCTTCTTTGCCTTGGCTTGCGAAGTACTCTAACTTCCTTTCCTCGCACAATCTCAAAGCTCCCTTTGCGAGTCATGATAATGTTGATTGTCATATCTAATGGAGTTGTGTTAATCACAAAATTTTCTCGGGTTAGTCTGGAAGGGTCTGGTATATCTCTTTGGGTGGTGGGATATCTTTGCTTGCCTCGATCACTGGAACACTCATTTGCATTCATGGTTAGTTTTTTCGAGTCTCACCTCGAGAGGGTTATCAATTAGCTTGAAAGTTCAGGAGGTCGATGGCTCGTGGACGGTCCTCTGTAAGGCTTCTTGGGTTTTGGGCGGGCTTCTTGACTTGACCGACCTTCACCTCGCTTGGTCGCCGCCGCCCAATCTTGATGCGATATCTCGGATTGGTGATCATAACCCCTACCCGTATCGAGAAATCGGCGTAGCTCGATGGATAATCTTGTTCATCATTTTCGAGTTTCGTTCCTTTTTCAACCCATGCACTATTCCCAACACCTTGGCTTTGTCGCCAAATGGTATTTCGCCTTCCATAATGAATTTGGTCTATTCGATCAATATATGCGGTAACCGGATTTCTTATAACCGATAGATGTTTGCCAAATGCTGCTTTGTTCCCTTGTGCGGGGTGAGGCGAAGTGAGTGAGGAACAATTGAGTCATCTGGTGGAAAGACTCTATGGACGTCGGAGGTAAGGAGTTGAACCATCGGTAAGCTTGGTCGCCTAGAGTGAGCGGGAAAAGGCGGTATTGAGTGGCATCAGTCGCGCCCGTGGAGTTCACGTAGGACGTGTATTTGCTCACGTGATTTATCGGGTCGGTGCTGCCGTTGTATTGGGTGATGGAGTTGACATTGATTTTGATTTGGACAGGAGCGAGCATGACCGTGGGTGATAATGGCGAAATGGGTATTTTTGTTGTGAGAGGCACTCCCCCTTTGCTCGCCAGCTGCTCTTGGAGGTCCTTGATGTTCTGAAGGATGGCGGCCATCTGCGGAGAGTTGTTCTGTTCGGCGACCTCACCAACATGGTGGCGAGGTGGAGAATTTCTTTCCTGTCGGCGGGGTGATGGGGTTCGATGACGTCTGCAAGGTGAAGGGATTCTTTCCACCCTGCGAGGTGAAGGACTTCGTTCGAGCCAATCTTTCGCCGATACTCGTTGTCTGGGTCCGCCTTGGGCCACCGACCCTGAAAATGATCTCTCCGGCTCAGCCTGTTTGCGCAGGGATGGTTTGGGTTGGTCTCGCCGAGGTCCGCGACCTCGGTGTGGGCTGTCATTGATACCCTCTAAGAACAAACGCCTGTGGTTGGGATTCGGCCCCTCGTTAGGGTTACGTCGATAGATTGGAGTATGTTGGGTTCCGCGGGAGTTGACCTCTTGGCTTCCCTCGCGACGAGATCCCTCATGGCGAGGCTCCTCGTGGCGAGGTCCCCTACAGTCAGATTTCTCCTGGTGAGGCTCCTCGCGGCGGGATTCCTCACGCCTTTGGCCCTTGCCCTTGCTTTGGGCCTTCCGGTTCAGGTCGCCATCTGGGATCTGCACTTCGGCCTGTCTTCGGCGTAACTTCGCGATAGCTTCATCGATTTCTTTTGAGCAACCTCGGTGGTGGGTCCTCCATCCTTGTAGTTGCTAACGGCCGGGCTGCTAGCCCCTGGTCCGCCGGAGCGACACGACACCGAAAAGGCTTTCCTCTTGGTGATGAGAGTTGCTTGAGACATGGTTGAGTGATTTTTTGAGAGATTTGGGTGTATGAGATGAGTTTGTATCGAAGATATACTCAAATGAGAAAACACTAAGAACTTAGCTCGATAGTTCTTAAAGAGTACCCCCCTTCTAGCGCCAATTGTTGTGTACTAAAATATGAGGATTATGGATTAAGATGTGGCTTGATGATCTTAGTGACACAAACAATAAATGTGTAAAGTGGATGGTATTTATGTTATATGATTGCTTGAGAGAGTAAGAATTTGAGTAATAAGTTTGCAAGAGGTTTTGTAAGGTATTTATTTCTCTCCCTTTCTTGGTCATAAATGACCCCCTATTTATAATGTTTGGGAGAGTGGAGCTCACTCTCCCGATTTACATGGACAAGTAGCCGGAAATAGCTCTGCAAAACATTAAATGCTACATGATTGATGTGACCCAAGTCGGAGGTCGTTGGGAGGTCGCTCGAGGGATCAAGAGCTCATGCTCCTCCCTGGGACGTCGCCCGAGGCAAATCCGGATTTGCAGGGATTTAGCCGTCTATCTACTCATAGCTACTCATCATTACCGTCCTTTACTGACACATCTCTGATTGAGGTCATTCTTAGGTAAGGCTCCTGGTGCTGCTCGTCTGCCACGGGTCCCATCCCCATTAATGCTCTGTACTTGTGTCAGTGTGCGACCTGCGAGGTGCGTCCAGGTCGCATACCGGTGCTTGGCATGTCTTCGTTTCCATCCTTTCTGCGAGGTGTTATACTTGTGCAAAATGTAGTCTGATCCTCCTCTGTTTCTTCCAGGTCGGGTCCGACCTCGCACCATATGCCCACAACATTGTCAAAAGATTATATCATTATATAAAAACCCCTATATAGTAATAAAAAGTTACTCCACGTTGTAATAACACATATATTTTTTCGGTGCCGTGTTAAGGATTATATATCACTACAATAAATTCAGGATAACATAATTTTTTATTTTTTTATTTTTTTATCTATGATTGGTTTTGAAACATCTTAATTTTATGGCTGGTGAATACATCCTTCAACTTGTGGATATGTAATAACTTGTCCGATTAGTTTATATGTACTTCAATACTATCAAAGTGTATTTATTTTAATCAAAATCATAATAATTAGTTATATATATTTGTAAGTGAATTTACATAGACATAACATATTATTATATTGAACATTATTTTTTTCTAAGAAAAGTAATAATATTTTTCTATGTAACATTTCCATAGTAAATTAGTAATATTTTCTCTCGGTACAACAATGTGATTATATGGAGTTTTTCGTGTACTTTATTTTTCATGAGGGATTAACATCATAATTACTAAATTAACCTTTTCTAACCTATCTATTCCAACTTTCTCCTTGATCGTGACTATCATCAAGATTTATGTTCCATCCGAAAAGACTCAACAAAATTCAATTTTCGTTTTGTGTTTCAAACTGTAGGTCGGCTAGTTACTATCCCACGGCACATGCAATCAGATGGGGATAGATTGTTTGTGCAGAGAATTGGAAAAATATCTAAGTTGTGAAATGCATACAACTATTTTCGCAAAAAAATAGCCCGCATATGTTGGATAAACGATTGAGAGAAGAGAACTCAACTATTTTTGTAAAAATTCAGCCTGCAAAATAGTTGGATAAACGATAAAGAGGAGAGATCTCCAAAAGATGGAAAAATAATTTTTTGGCGGATATAATTTTGAGGGTATATGAGAAAAAACTTAATTTTATATCTTAAAATTCACTAAAGTAAATAATTAATAAGATAATATTATGAATTTAGTTTTCTTAAATCGGCTATAATAAATAAAAGATAAAAGTAGAAAATTTAATCCTATCCCCTAATTTCATCACCCATTATCATATCAAATATAATCTAATTTTACAAAGTAAACGGTGATTAAATGCATAACTGTGAATTGAGGTAGTAGGCTAGTAGTGAGTGAATCAGGAATCTAACACAAAATTTGTACTCCATAAATGATCTCAGGAGAGAAATCATAATTTATGTTTATTTAATATTTCTTTTGGCATGTTCAAATGTAAGAAAATAACAATAAAGTATAATAAGAGAATGTTTTATTTGTTACTGTTTGTGGCATGTTCATAAGAAAAAATAACAATAAAGTATAATAAGAGAATGTTTTATTTGTTACTCTTTGTGGCATGTTCATAAGAAAATGTTACTCCCCCCTCCCCCTCCTATTTTAAACTGAGCATTTGAGCATTTATTAGTTGACTCGTATTTTAGAATAATAAAATGACTTTTAAAGACGTGTAAGATAAATGATGAATATAACTATCATACTCCACCTTAAAATTATCTTGTGAGTCACTAAAATACAAGACTAAAACAGGACATGACCTCTAAAACTCTGTCCATGTATATTTTGATTTTTCACTTTTGATCTTTTAACGTGTCCAATTTTAAACATATATGTTTTTTTTTTTTTTTTCCAACTTTAGTACAAAATGACCAAAATTAAAAAGTAATAAAATAAATGATTGAAATTGTACATGATCTTAAAAATTTTAGTCATTTACATTTGCCTTTTCACTTTTGGTCATTTATTGTGTCAAATATATAGTCATAGACATTTATATGTTTTCAAATTTTATTTCAAATAATCAAACTTTCAAAAATAAAAATAAAAATTTAATGAATCACTAACCGAAACCCCTAAACCACAAATACCATATTTTGAAACGTGTTGATTTGCTTAGACATTTTTTTTTTTTTGGTTATTGGAGTACTTGTTGTACCAAAGAGTTGGAATGAAATGCTTTTTTTGCTGATAAAAAGAAAGCCATTATATTTTGATGTAAAGTGGAGGGGGGAATAGTATAACATTAAATCTGAGCTCGAGATTTTGCACTTTTCAGGCCTTCCATGTGTAAATCATCAAGTGGCTTAAATTATCTCCTCCCTCTCTCATTTATATCCAATCCTTTTTTTTTAAAGATAAAAATAATTAACTATTATCGAATACAAGGTACTCGAACCAAACACCACACAAGTTACAGTTTACTTGGTAAGCATTGTAAATGTTGTGCATCCCTGTCCTTTTCATTCTCCCCCATTATCAATTTGCCCACACCCCTCTCTCTTTCAAAGTCACAGATTTTACACATTCCTTTTGGGTATGTTTGATTCGACACTCATTTGGATTGACTTCAAACTTTGTTAATCACGTAATGTGGTATGAAATTTAAAATTAGACTTCAATATTTATTTTTATAAAATACATTACCAGTCTAT
>JBBCBC010000124.1:0-119410 GCA_037126765.1 Stenogyne calaminthoides
AAATTGGTCAGATGTTTTTTTGGTTAGGTGGCACTCTATGTGTGTGCGAATTGGCGGAAAATTGAAAATCCCCAAATTTTAATTGGTTATGTGAAAAATTTAAAAAATCCAACCAAAAAGGACTAAAATTGAAACCTTCACGCCTGAAATTGAAAAAATGAAAAGTTCAGTACTAAAAAGTGGAATAGACCTAAGTTACAGGACTAGTTTTGAAACTTTCCTCAGCTGTGTATATGAGACATATTGGACGTTGATTGGTTCATCATAAATTCCCAACTTGTGTGGGCTGTTGACATTTTAGGTTGAGGAGAAAGGTCAGGTTGGTAGTGGAATAGAGTGCTACATGAAGGATAAAGGGTGACAAAAGAAGAGGCAATGAAAAAGTTTTTAGAAATGGCTACAAATGCATGGAAGGATACTAATGAGGAGTGTCTACACTTATCTTCCAACTCGAGGATGCTTTTATGGTCTCCGATTTCCTAAATTTTAATCGCCTTATGGATGTTAGTTACAAGAACGAGGAAGATGGTTACACTAAACCTGATAAGGTTTTGAAGCCTCTTATCATTGCTTTGCTCGTCGATCAAATAGAGATCTAATGGATTGACATGTTTATGGTGTATCAGGTTATGAAGTTTATTTTAAGAATAACATGTTCATGTGTATCTTAACACATGAGTGTGAGGACTAGTTGATTCAAGAGATTGGCTAGGATTTGATAATTTACTCTATATATGTAATATGTTGTTTAATTGGTTCAATGGATTGACAAAAGCCCATGAAAGATTAGCAACCCGGGCTACTTTCCAAATTAAGTCTTCTAAAGGCTCTTTAACTATATATATAGCATGTTTACAATTTCGGAAGACCGTAAAACTATATATTTTAATAGCCAAACAAATTAAAGATAGTGTGGCTGACTCAAGCCTAGACTCTTTCTTTTGATAGCCAAACTACTATTAATTATGTGCAGAAAGAAATCCTATCCGATATAATGAGATTGATGAAGCCGGTGAGAAGGATTTTTGATAATCTTTTTTTGTATCTTTTTGCAAACCGAGTCAAAATTACAAACAATGAGGCAGCCAAGGCTGCAAGCGAGAGAGATATGTTATTCAACCACAAGTCCTTGACCAATTCTCTACATTATCAAAGGATTAATGACCATAATAAATAATTAAACATCTTTTTTATATTAAAATTTGACTGGCCACCCCATTATCATTAACACATCAAGTTGCCGAACCCAAAACACCGATGAAATAAAATAAAAAAAAAATTTCCAAAAATATGGGAGTGGATAATGGAAATCACTTCTATTGATGTTGTTTGTTAGTTTTAACATATACAAGTAATGGGAATAGAAGTAAGCAATTGATTACCCTCAATCACTCAATCCACCTCACATGATACCCATTGTTGATGTTCTAACCAATCAATAACAATGCAATCAATAACCCTTAGTGATTGACCCCTCAATGATACCCATTACCAATACAATGAATGTTCTTCAACAAATGCTAAAAGATAAATTTAAGGGAGTAAAGACTAGTAATTTCGGGATCCTTTATTATGGCCCAAATGCTTCTATTTATAATACATTTTGGGAGAGTGAATCTCACTCTCCAGCTAGCCCTAGGTCGAACATTAAATGCACAAGTACTTTTCATTTAATGTTCTTGATACTACTTTGGACTCTATATCCTAGCTATAGAGCTATCCCGAGACTACAATCATCCGAGCCTTTAATGGACGCCTTTGCTGCATCGCCGCGTTTGAGATGAGATCTTCCCCTTTAAGGAAAAGTTTATGCTCGACCTTCGCTCTTGTACCTACTGTACTAAACTTTGTCACCCTAGCTCGTCGATTTTCTCTCTGCACGACTTATTTCCGAAGTTGTGGGGTATAAATAGTCGAGGTCTCCGAACACTTAATCTTGCTCTGATCTCCTCAGGACCTTGTCGATTCTTTGAGGTGAAAGTCTTCACTAGTTTTGATCTCACACAACAATTGCCCCCAAATTAATCACATATTTTGTCTCACTTCAAAATGTGCAAGCTGTATTTCGAAAAAATCTTAAATGGATTTGAATGGATTTCATCTTTGAGGCGCTTTGAGGTGATACCTCAAACTCATGAAAAGTAACGTTAAAAGATTGCCTCATCTTCCGCACCCTAGGTCATAAGGCATGATGGTTTTGTAATTTGTGGGAAGTTGATGCGAACGAGGGTTTTTGGACCCGATAATACTTCCAAGATTATATGGCAAGGAATTGTTCTACTTTTGCAACTAAAGTTAATGGGCAAGATTTTCCAAGATATATTCCAAGATTTGACAAGATTCACATGGAAGATCAAGATTATCATATCTTTGCAATTTTTATTTATTTTATAGGCTGATTTCGTTTTTGTCCTTTAATTTTCGTTCAAGTATATCACTTATAGATTTAGGGTGAGATTTAGTCCTTTTTTGGGCAGATTTGGTCCTGTTTCTGTTCTATAAATACTTAGGATGTTTTTTATTGTTTTTCAAGCAGAAAATTAATAAATAACCCTTGACAACTTTGTCAAAACCTAATTGTTTCTTGCCAACCTGAGTTGGGGCAACAATTATTATCGTTCTTTTTGATTATTTTGTTTTGCGATCGCGGTTCTCATCAAATTGGTGCTTTCATTGAGAGTAGACGAGAATCGCGAGAGGTACACGAGCAATGGCGGGAACTCACAAGGAGCGAATTGGAGCGTTGGAATCTGATGTAGCAGACATCAAAGCTAACTTGAAGGACATCAAAGCCAACGTGAAGGACATCAACGTCAAGCTTGACGCTGTGTGTGCAACGCTGGCGGAACAGGGACACAAATCCAGGAAGTCTTCACGTCATCGGAGAAGGAGGTACGAAAGCAGCTCGTCATCCGACGAACCTGCCTCACCATCATCACGGACAATCCTCACCGCCGTACCGAATCATCATCGACCACCACAACCAATTCACGATCCACAACCGCCTGTCACACCTCCACATTCAGATCGCGTAGATACCATCCACCACCACACGCCGCCATCGCCACTTGCGCACCACAAATCGACCACCGCCTCTAAAACCCACGCTGACCATAGAGTTGATATCGATGCCGCCCCCTTGAAAAGTCGCGCCGCTTCACACTCTTTAGAAGAAGACGTTGAACCCCATGGAGAGCAGCCCGAGCTTGATTGTGTGCATCCTATTTTTGAAGATGAGCCCGAAGACGATCCTTGCCAATTATTTGATAAGGAAGATGATTACAATGCAAATTTTTGGGGTTTTACTATGGCTTCTGACGAACCACTCCTCGGTGATCATGAAGGTTTTGGCTCCCATAATAATTATTGTTATTTTATAATTAATGATAGTTATTTTGTTGGTAGTACTATGAAAAAGTCGCACTATCGCCTAAAGATTTTTTGCCACACCCGAACAGCTGATAATTTTGAGCTAAATAATTTGGTGGCAATAAGTCGGCAATTAGATGAAGGGGAGAATTTAGGTTCGATGAGAGAGCGTTTCCAAAATTGGTCCTTGAGGACAAGGACAATCTTGAAGGGGACGGGAATGATGCGAACGAGGGTTTTTGGACCCGATAATACGTGCAAGATTATATGGCAAGGAGTTGTCCTACTTTTGCAACTAAAGTTATTGGGCAAGATTTTCCAAGATATATTCCAAGATTTGGCAGGATTCACATGGAAGATCAAGATTATCCATATCTTTGCTATTTTTATTTATTTTATAGGCTATATTTCGTTTTTGTCCTTTAATTTTCGTTCAAGTATATCACTTATAGATTTAGGGTGAGATTTACTCCTTTTTTGGGCAGATTTGGTCCTGTTTTTGTCCTATAAATACTTAGGACGTTTTTTATTGTTTTTCATGCAGAAAATTAATAAAAAACCCTTGGCACCTTTGTCAAAACCTAATTGTTTCTTGCCAACCTAAGTTAGGGCAACAATTATTATCGTTCTTTGAGTATTATTTGTGTTTTGCGATCGCGGTTCTCATCAGCAGTTCGTGACATCAGAAAAGAATAAAAATTAAGAAAGAACACAAAAACACAAATTTCTTGACCCGGTTAGTCAAGTGACTAAATCTGAGGCGATTTACCAAGCCAAGAGTTTTCTCTATTCTATCTAAGTCCCCGGCAACACAATAGCAAAATCTATTTATACTGGTACTTGGGTTGTAGCCATAAAGACCATTAGAGACCTAAACCCAACAAGAATAATTTCTTGCAAGTAATCTCAACAATAATTAATATATTTACAACAATTTTTGTCGAACCACCAAAATTGAAATTTTAGATCCGTCCTTAGATAATGTATATGTAGGACAAGTCGACCGAAATCTGTATACACACTACAAAAAAAATATTAAATACCAAGGATTTTACCGACAGTCATAAATCCGTCACAATTACTGACGGATATCCGACGGATAGTAAAAACTTATAAATTACTACTAAATTACTGACAAAAATATTTCTGTCGGTAATAAAGGATAAGTGCATTCGGGCTAGGCGAGGCCTGCATAAGGAGGTGACGGGCCAAATTCAGACCCATAGGAGTCGAGAAAGGACAATAATCGGCCAACTAGAATGTGGAGTGGGCGGCAAGATAGTTTGAGAGGATATGGTCCTATTTTGCAAAGATATGGTCCCATTTTCAAGATGTGGCAAGATTGACAAGAATATTTACAAGATTGGCAAGAATACCTTCAAGATTGGCAAGATATGCGAGGAAGTTCACAATTTACAGCTTCATTATTATAATTTCTATTATTATCCTTTATTTTAGAATATCTCAAAGATTTTGTTAGATTTAATCCTTTTTTGATTAGGTTTAGTCATTTTCTCTATATATAGGTTTCTGGACGTTTTTTTCTTCATGAATTAATAAAATAACTTTAGTCTTGGCTATTTTGCCAAACAGCCAATTGTTTCTTGCCAACCTCCGTTGGGCAATAATTAATTATCTTTCTTTGCTTATTATTTGTGTTATGCGATCCCTGTTCTCATCAAATTGGTGCTTTCATTGAGAGTAGACGAGAATCGTCAAAGGAATACAAGCAATGGTGGGAACTCACAAGGATCGGATTGAAGCGTTGGAAACCGAGGTCACCGAAATCAAGACCGAGGTGAAGAACATCAAGGCAGGCATGAGGGACATCAATGTCAAGTTAGACGCGATGTGTTCATCGATTGCTGAGTTGGCACGTAAGTCCGGGAAATCTTCACGTCACCGTGGAAGGAAGCACGAAAGCAGTTCATTATCCGATGAAACTGATTCGTCCGAGACGGAATCGGAGGGCGTTAATCCAACGAGGCACAACGAATTCGATGAGGCTGGACAAAAGGGTGACCGAAGTTCAAATCGGCCCAAACTTACCTGTCTAACATTCAATGGGGACGATCCGGTATCATGGTTAAGCCGAGCAATTCAGTACTTCGCTTTGCAGGATATCAAACGGGATGATAAGGTACGTTATGCTTCTTATTATATGGAAGGAGAGGCTAATATTTGGTGGCAATGGATTAGCAGGGTTTACCGAAAGAAGGGGAGAATTGTTCGTTGAAAGAATTTTGAAAAGGAGCTTATGGCAAGATTCGGGCCAATAGAATATAACGACTACGACGAGGCATTGTCCCATATCAAACAGATCGGCACTTTGAGAGAATATAAGAAAGAATTTGAGAAGCTCGCAAGCCGGGTTCATGATTGGCCGGAGAAGGCCTTGGTCGGAGTGTTCGGCGGGTTGAAGCCTGAACTTGCAACGGAGGTTCGCGTATATCGTTCGAAGACGTATGCTTTATGATATTTTGGTTCAATTATTGTTTCGCATAATGTGAAATGTGCTTTTCCCTTTTTGTGCCTCTGCTTTTTAATTATTTTGCTTTTTTTTTTTTTGGTATCTAGGCAAATGATTGGATGGCATTTTGTGTTGTAGGAGGAAACTATGAAAAGAAATTTATATACATTTTGGTTTTTCCCTTGATATGACTTCTAAATAAGAAAATTATGATAAGGAAAAGAGAACGAGCATGTTTAATTTGATTATTGTTTTAGGAGTACTATTTAATTACTTATTGCAAATACTTATTAAATAAACATGTGAAATTTTCACCAAAGTCATACTTATTGAATACCTTTGTGTTTTAATTACATATTAATAAAGACATTCTCAAGTTTTGATTTATTTGCATTAAAAAAAATCAATCAAGGTTAGAGATTATAGATACTCTTTGTCTACTCCCAGTGTGAGATATCTTTCTCGTAATTAGTTTGAGATATAACCATTTATGTACATATATTTTAATACTATATATTGGTAAACTTGATTCAGCTTATGTGGCGAAACCAAGTCAATCTGAGCAAAGCTCAATTCAACCAGATTATTTCGTTTCAAAATCATGCACTCTCATTACAAGTTATTTAAATTAAAATTTTAATCTATTTAATTAAATTAAATCTTTTATTTTTAACATATTATTCATAATTGAGCGCCATACATATTGATTCAAATCGTTCATTTCCGGACGCAATACAAAATCTTTTAAGATCCATAAAATATGAAATTATTTAACTACGGTAATATAATAATTTAGGATTGTATTAATAGTAGAAACTAATTGAATAATGGTGGGACCTTGCATATGTGGCAATAATTCACAACTAATTAAAACTATATCACAACTAATTCGTCAATCAGAGTTGTAAAACTCCGGGAAGGGTCATTTTGTTATTTGCTTGGAAGTATAGGGGGTGTTAGAGAGAATTCGATGAATATAAGGATAAAATTGAAAAACTTGAAAACCTCAATTAAGTCCAGGTCAATTAAAAATTAGTCAGTCAACTTTTCAGAATTACAGTTTAGCCCCTACATTTTCAAATGCTTGTAAAATCTTCGTTTTACATCCGATTCAACACAAACAAGCGACAAATGATCCTAAATTTAAAACCCTGCACGTTAATACTAAATACGAGCAGTGAATAGTTCTGTAAAATTACAGTTTTGCCCCTAGCCTTAATTGAGTCCTTAAACCCTCATTTTACATCCATTTGAATACAAATAACTTTCCATTAATCAGAAATTAATAAACAATTTTAATAATTACTTACATAACTTAAATAACCACTATGTAGGTTTGGAAGGTCCGGAGAACTCGTAATTAATACGCCACATCACTTAAGGTTGGTATTTTACTTCAACTCTTTATTGAGTTTTAACAATATAATTGTTATAATTGCCTTATTAATATTTCATTATGTTTTTAATATAATTAAGTCTGGCCTCGTCAGCATCATTACAGTTATTTCTGTCAGTTTGGCTATGCCAACATGGATTCATTGCTCTAAGCCTGGCCCAGCTAGCACCATTATATTATGTAAAATCTGGCACAACCAGCACCATTATATTATGTCAAGTCTGGCTCAGTCAGCGCTATTATAATTATTTCAAGTCTGGCCCAGCCAGCATCACTACAGTTACATTTTCGACAGTCTGGCTATGCCAACACGGATTCATTATATTAAGACAGGCCCAGCCAGCACCATTTACATTTCCGATAGTTTGGCTCTGCCAATGCGGAATCATTATACTCAGTCTGGTTCAACCAGCGCCATTACTTAGGCCTTAGCCTACACTACTTATATTATTTATATTTTGTTATTTAATTTGTGCAATTATGAAGTTACCTCACTAAGTGTTTTTCACACTCACCCCAATTATTTTACCATTTTCAGATCAGGAGTTTGACAAGGAAGGATGATCCATGATGCTAAGGCCATGAAATAAAAGAATAGAATTATAAAATTATTTAAGTTAATTTTCTTATTCTAATGCCAAAAGAATTCATACCATATTTTTATATGGATATTATGAAATATTTAAATAAAATTTGCTGCACCTTTACAATATTGTTGCTTAAAATTTTTATTAAATATTAATTACGTGATAATTAATTTACTAAAATAAATAAATAAATAAATAGATAATAATAATAAAATAAAATATAATAAGAAAAAAAGGATTTACACTTCGCTTTCTTATCGAATCTTTTCGTGGATGCATTTTTTTTTCAATTGAGTAGCGTCTCGCGAATAAATAATATTAATAACTAACTTATTTAAAAATTGGGGCGTTACACGAACGATTGGCTAATTTTATGGAGAAGAATTTGAAGTTTTTGTAACGGTTTTTTTTTTTTTAAATAAGATTATCCATCCCAGAGGATCGACTAATCAGGGGGACCAAAACCCATTGTCCACTAGCGGGAGCCCCACTTCAAGCCAGAGTTAAACTCTATATGGACTGGTTCATCTCAAGAGTTGATCGCACTTGAAAGGGTTCGAACCTGAGACCTAGAGAGGACCACACTCCTAATACATATTTATTCCAAAGATTCTTCTCAATCCATTATATTTTATTCCAAATTTTATTTTTCAATTTAACAATAGAGTTTATGGAAATATATTACATATTTTTTTCATAGATTTTTCCTAATCTGTTATAATTTGTTAATATTTATTTCAATGATTCGTTGCTAAGATTTTTTTTCATTATTATTTGTTAATAGTTATTTTAAACATTTTTTCTATTTTTTAAAAAGTTTTTTTCTCAATTCACTATTATTTATTTCATAAATTCGTTCTAAATTTTGCAATAATTTTTAGTGGAAAAATCCAATAGTTTCTAAATTTGGCGCGGTTTCTGCTATTATATATATAGACAAAAACTCATATGAGACGGTCTCATGTATAAGACGAGATACAACCTATTACAAATCACACTCATCCTTCCCAAAGTGCTAAAGCGTCAATGCCAATTTATACCCTGTCTCACCATAAAAATGTCTCATGCAATATAGATTTGATCATGATCATATTTTGACTTTTTTGTTCTTTTGACTTTTAAATTCCTGTTTTTAGTTTACATAAAATTACAAGATAAAAGTTAAAGTTCGAAAAATCAATAGAATCAAAAAGTTGAACTTGTGTGAGTTTCTGTAAAAAAAAAAAATGCAGTCACATACTTCTTCCTTTACTCTCCATTCATTGTTTACTTCTTAATGTAAGAATCCATCTACTCTCTTCATCTCTTTCCAAGACTTAGTTAAGTAATTTGCTTTTGGCAATTTAATTGATTTTAAATTTTAATCATGTAATTAAAAAAACTGGTCGAAAAAAAAATCATGTGATAAAATTATAATTTACTCAACTAAACGTGGGATAATTAGATAAATCCAGTGTTTTTAAAACCGGACCGGACCGACTGGCAGATTCGAACCATGGACCAAATGCAATGTCAAAGAAATAGTTTACCATTGCTACAAGTTAATTTTGATATACAATGACATTAAATATATCTAAAATATGAATATTTGCATATAAATTTTATCCAACAAACCCTTATTACATACTCTAGTATAAAAAGTGGTTTCAATTTTATTTTAATTTTATAATATCATAGTACTACATAAAGTTTTAATATAATTAAATTTTAATAAAACTAAATTAAACGATTATAATTAATTACTCTAAAATAATGAATTTAATGGGACATGCATTTATTTTAAAATATTCTTGTATAATATTGGTTAAAATATTGAATTTAATTAGGATATATGTGTACATATATATATATATATATATATATATATATATATATATTAATTATAATATATCCGAGTCATCCGGTTTTTACACAACGATTCAACCGGTCGAACCAATGACTCGATGACCCAATTAACTATTCGATTTAATGACCGATCCGATTTAAAAAAATAAAGTCTCAATTATTCTATTATATATCCATGAACTTATATATAAAGCCTCAACTCAATCATCATATATTATGAAAGTAACATGGTCCAAACACCATAATAGATCATTGACTCATGTATTACACCGTCTAACACAAAACTCCCTTCTTGATTAAACATTTAATTCTTCAAGAAAATACAATCAAATGCTAGATGAAGCAAATTATTTAAATTCGTTCCATGCATCTTGTTCCAACATCGACCAATTATCTCCCAATTAAAGTCCGCTGAATTTGCGACGACTATAGCGTCATCAACTGTTGGAGGCTACGTTCGTTCTACCGTCGGTATTTTTGATGGTACAAAATGCGAATTTTTGACGGTTTCTAAGCGTCGCCAATTTTCGACGGTAATAACCGTAGAAAATACCGTCACTAAATAGCGATTTATAAAAAAAAAATAGCTCACGGTGGTTCTAACCTGCGCCCCAGGGGCGCCTGAGCGGGCACCGAATCAACCAAGGCATGGACCGTCACTACAAAAAAAATACGAGTTTTAACGATGGTTTTTAGAGATGGTAAGAAAAACCGTCACAAATTGAGCCGGGTTTTTAAGCGGTAAGAATCAAAGCGATCAAAGTCGCCGACTTTAGCGACGGTTTGAGGAATTAAGTAAATAGCGATGATTTCGCTACGATTTCAATGGTCGAGGTCAAATCGGGTTATTTGTCGACGGTTTTGCTACGGTTTAAACTGTCACTAAATTGCGACCCAGAGCACGAAGTGTCTTGTACATTGGGCACCGTAAGGGGTGTAAGTGAGTTGAGTCAACTCGTGAGCTACTCGGGCTCGACTAGTAAAAAGATCAAAATCGACTCGAGTGTAATCGAGTCGAGTCGAGTTTGAGTTACTCGGGTAGCCATCGAGTTCAAATTTGAGTTCCTAAATACTCAGCTCGATGGGCTAACGAGCCTGGTCGGGCTTATATGATAATTACAATTATGCCATTAATGTTATTAATAAAATATATATATATTAATAATATTATACTTAAATTAAATTATAAAGTAAAAAATATGTGGCCTATATTAGTTCTCCCTTTTTAGCCACATCTCGGTTCTCCTCGGCGCCTCCATCCCGTCGACGCGTTTTACTTTTTTTTTTTTTTCGATTATTTTTTATTTTTGTCACTACGGCACCACCATAGTTGATTTGTGCTTCACTCTATGAATGAATTTAATATTTTAATTTGTGCTTCTTTGTGATTTTGATTTGTGCTTTAATATTTATGATCCAACATGAGAATTAATTAGTGATAAATCACGGATAAGCGCTCATTGGATTGGTAATGTGGGAATTACTAGAAATAACAAGAATTAGACACCCTATTTCAAACTAGAATTGAGTCCACCAAATTTTAGCAATACTTGACTCAACTCGACTCATTTACATCCCTATTCATCGATAATACCTAGTAAAAAATGTATGACGGTTTTAACGACCTACAACCATCTAAATGTGTGCCGTTTTAACGACGGCGGTTACGATGGTTGCACCGCCACGAGTCTATTTGAAACGATTCTAATCGTCGTTGATCTCTGACGGTTACCAACTGTCGCACTTCTCAAAAACCCATCGCTAAAGTTAGCGACACTCGTTTTAACGACGGTTTCTCAATCGTCGACAAAATCGTAGCTAAACCATTTAGCTGACGGTTTCTTCCGTCGCTAAAACTATATGTAAACCCATCTTTTTTGTTGTGGGTGGTTAATTAATTATTTGTACTTGAAAATAAATTTCAGTATTTGTTAATTTTTTTTAAAATAATTCTAAATTATATTGGGTTATATCTCAAGATCCTAAAATTATTTTATTCGACTTAAAAAAATTCTTGAATAACAAAATAAAAAATCATAATCTAACAATGTTAATGATAGATTTATTGGGACAATATCAATGAAGTTAGTATTTTTGGGTTCTTGGTTTTGCGAAAAAGTAAAAAGTAATTATGCTACAAAGAATGATTTTATCTCTATCACCAATTAGTGTTAATTATGCATCTCGTCAGCAATTTCACCAATTATTCATTTTGCATGTTTTCAAATATTGTGTTGTCTTTGTAACCAAAATGGGGCCGTCTAAATTTTGAAAATTTGTGTTCAACTTTGCATCCACGTGCTTTTTTGTTTACTTGTAGAATCTAACTTTTCTAATTTTCTATTAATTGTTGGTTCAAAAACAAATTCTATTAATTGTGTTTCATTATTTTATTATTTCATATATACATACGATACGATACGTTTGACAAAATTTTTTTTAATTACAAATTAAATCACCACCTTTAAAATTGTAAATAAATAATCATATTCAAATATTATTACAAATTAAAATTATGGACAATTCTTTTTGTGCCTATGAATGACGTGGCTTGCCGACTTGGCATAGAAAGGACCATCTAGATGACAAATTTATACAAAGAGGTGTCACATCGGGAAGCCACATCACCAGAGGTGGCCCTGGGGCAGCACAAGTGATTCCGCCACACATGGCCCCTTTTCGACGAGGGCCTCCAATCGTTATTTTTAATTATTTAAGTATATATAAAAATAATTATAACTATAATCTTATATATAAGGGGAAAATGTTTAATGGAAACTTGGATAGATGAGATGACTGTAGCAGCGCTTTAGGTTTTTGGAACCAAGTGATTGTAACTTCTTTGAATTTTTCAATTATATTATTTATTATTTTCATTGATGAGTTTAAAACAATTATATTATAATATAGCACATTTTGTTATTATACATTTAATTTTACTTTTTTAATTATGAAATTATTATCTTCATATTAACAATTATATTATATTATTTATTTATTATCTTCATATATATTTTTTGCACTGGACCCCTTAAATCGTTGGACCGGCTCTGCACATGACATGACACAATAATATTTTATAAAATTAGTAATATTTTACAATTATTCAAACTTTTTAAATTAAATTATTACAATTAAATAAAAAGTGGTGATTTAATTTGCAATTAAGCCATTAAAAAAGAGATATTTTTACATTTGTGGTCTACACACAAACAAAATATTCCAACCCTGTGAACAAAATTTCCTGCTACGTCTATTAAATGTTGAAAAACATCTTGGTAAGTTGGAATATTCAACAGTTGTAAATGTGGGTCTCTATAATTTTCCAATATCCATATCGTGTGATGAAGAATTTTAATTACGTGAAGAATAAGCCCACTTGAGGCCATGAATTTTAATTTCCTTCTTTTTATAGGCACAAACGTAACATCATTTTATTCAATTTTAGTCAGGGTTTAGGGTAACAATTATCCTAACTTTTTTTTATTCCTTCAGTTGAGTTAAAATATTATTACAAATTATTATGTGTATATTTTTAATATTATTACAAATTATTATTATGTTTTAGTGATTTTAGTGTGTTGGAACAGTCCCAGCCTCCATAGCAACGAAGTTTCAATCCCGCTTAAGCTTTTTTTTGTAATTTTTTTTATCACTTTGAATACATAGTGCTCAATTAGGCAATCTCTTCTTTTTAATATATTTTAATACTTTTAAATATATGTACCTCAATTTCTTCTCCTTTTTTTATTTTTTTTTATTTTACTCTACTACAACTCTAAATTAAACAAATTGTTTATTTTAATTTCTTTATTATTTCATTATTGATAGTCATGTGTGTGAGAGATTTTTCAAAGTGTTGTTAAAAATGTGTTATGCAACATATAAAACAACATGTAAATAGCAGAAGTCTTAAAAACGCTTTGCAAAAGATTTTAAAATTTTGCATTAGTCTTAATGCAGACTATACGAGCCTCATGGCTAAAAACTTCACTATAACGAGTAGTGACACAAACAATAACCTTTTACAAGACCCCAAAAGGTATAGTGTAAAAACACATTTCCCTAAACAATCCTTTCACACGAATGAGTAGTGATCTTATTCAACCTAACACTCATGCTAGTAAGACAAATATAGTACTGGTAGGAGTGTTTGAATACATTCGACCAACACAAATAAATAGCATCGACCCTCACACTCCTAGATGTACAAAGCACTCAAGGTTGTGTCTTGGATACTACTTTCTGAAATTTAGAGAAGAGTAATTGGAATATCAATCTTGCTCACTTGATTTTGTCCAATGCAGTGTGTACATATAGAACTCGGATTCAACTGCATTGTCCTATCCATTATGCTTGGTTTGGACAGCCTAGAAAGTCTCCATGCACCCATGATCTTTTTACTCTTCACTCTTATCCGCTTGACATATAACTGCTATGTCGTCAACCTGCAAAATAAGAAACATAAAAAGAAACATCTAACAAATGGAAATTAGTATGAGAATTAAAGGAGAATTATTGATGTTGGTCAGAATATTGTTCAACATGTGAAACAACATCTTTACAATACCAACAAACTCCCCCAATTTGGTTTTTCTACTACAACACACCTGATGTTAAAAATAACAAATCAGAACTTGTTTCAGGAAAGAAACAAATATTAGACATTCGCAGAACAACTACTACTTAACCAAATTATATAAAATCATTAAGCACATCAGCAGTGTGCTTAGGCCAAACATAGTATCATCCAAAAGTAAATGATAGAAATGTAAAGTCTAACAACTACAAGTCCATTAACAAAGTTTAAACATAAATAACAGAAACATAAATAAATTACACAACAAATTGAATTTATGTTAATATGTAAGGTGAAGGATTGGGCCATATGAAATGGTTGCATCTCCATAATCTGCATATGCTCTCCCTTTCTGTTATTTGTCTGTTCACCAAGCACACACTCCGTACATCTCATCAAGTATGGCAGCAGTTTCTGGTGACACTAAATCTCTAGTAGATGTAGCCTTCATGGAATCATCAAACTCATCAGAACTTGAACTGTCTTCATTGTCCTCCTTTGGTTCTTGCTCATCATCCACATCTTTACCAGCATCAGCATTGATGGCAGCATCAACAGCCTCATCAACAGTAGCTTCATCAGCTCCTTTAACAGCATCGTCAAACTCAGCATCTTCTCACGCAGCAGTATTTGCTCCATCTTCTTTCTCACCTGCATGCCCTAATGGACCAACTCCATCATCTCCACCATCATCAGAAGATACTCCCCCTGTTGGGGTAGAAAGCAACTTCCTCCAAAAAGTTTGGTGCATGATCAAGGCATCAATCTGATTCTGTAAAGAGTCAATTTGATCATTTATAAAGCCTTGTGAGAAAGTACAACGGGTTTACCACCCTGCCTTGTTGTTTTGTAGGGAATGTTGCCAACAGATTGACAACATCAGGATTCTGTCTTGCTGGACTTGTTAATGGGAGATCAACAAATATTTCCCCACCTTTTAGTACTGAAGAAATTCCAAAGCTTGCAACAAACCCACTAATCTTCTCACAGGCCTCTAGGTCTAGGAAACTCCAAAATTTCCAGAAAATGTGCTATCAGGCTAGGATAAGGTGTTGAACCTTTCTCAGAATGCTTACCCGCATAAGACACCATATGATCAAAGATAGTTTGACCTAAGTTGAACTTATTCAAATGTACTATCTTATAAAGCAGAAAAATGTGTTCCTTAGTCATCACAATAGAGTTCTTAGAGGGCAACCAATTAGAAACAATAAGTTTGTGCATCACAAAGTACAGAGGAGTCAAATGAGCTGCAGGAAATTGTAGAGTCCAGACACCATATGCCTACCACCAGTTAACACTGATATAACCTCATCAATATCATCAACATTATCCTCAATCACAGGTTTAGTTCTTAAAATCTTATTGACTAGGTCAAGGGTAATGTTAATAGTATTTTCCTTAAACCTAACTCTCCTAAAGTTAGATGACATGCGATTTCTAGTGCTCTTTCAAATTAGCATAGAATTCTGCTATCCAATCAATGTAATGTGGTTCAACATATTCTAAGGCATGAATTAATGACCTACTTTGTAGGAAATCTATCATGTTATTTGCCTCAAAATAAGACTTCTTAATCACTCTCTCATCAACTATGAATCTTTTCTTGATTATTTTAAACACCCTACTAGTCTTATCATAGTAGGTTCTATCATTGGGATCAGATTCATACATTGGTAACTCTTCATCTGAAATGGAATTGGATTGATTTGGTTAAGGACTTGCTTCTCTGTCAGATTAAACAACCTCATCTCTTGCATCTACATCAATTTCTTCACCAGGTTCCTCTTTCTCATTAGACTCTTCTGATGTGTCAGTAATATCAGCAACAACACGTTCATTCTTTCTTTTTGTTCGAGAAAAGGTTTGCATTTTTGAGAAAAAAATGATTGAATTTTTGTTGAATTTTTACATTAAGCATGTGTTGTTTATATTTCCCCCTTTTTTTCCTGTGTTTTTTTTTTTTTTTTGGTGTTAGTGGTGAAAAAAAAATTAGTGTGCAGGAAAGCTTTTGATATGGGGAAAAATGTTTGATTGATTTTTTTAGATTTTGATTTTGTATATGTACAAAATCTATGTTTATATGTAATGTATTTTTGGTAATTTTTGTTGATTCCGTTTGCGTGAAGACGATGCAAGAAGTAGATGTGGTGGAATTGAAGATTCAAATTGATTGTGTGTATATGCAACTTTTTTCGAGTGTGTGCAACATTTTTTTACACGTATATGCAATATTTTTTTACGCGTGTATAAAATATTTTTTTTATATGCAATGTTTTTTAGTGTACGCAATGTAATTAAAGTATATTCAATGTAATTTTAATATATGCAGCTTCTTTTTTTCTGAACAATGCGTTTTTATAGGTATATGCATTTTTTATTTTGACATTATTAAAAAAAATGAAATTCTAATCAAAATTATTTTATTAATTTCTAATATAAAGAAGCATGTTTTTCAATTAAAATGGAGATGATATATTAAATGAGAAAAAAATATAAAAAAATTAGATAGGGAAAATAAAATTAAGATTACCACAAAATAAAATACTTATTAATAAAAGGATAAGGAAAATAAATTTTGACAAATTAAAATAAATTGACAAATGAAACAAGAAAACAAATTTTGGGGGCTGATGGGACAGGTGGACAAGACAAAAGAAAAAAGTAGGAAAAGATGGGTACCGTGTTGGGGATTTTGAAATGAAGTAAGAGAGAGGCTGGGTAATTTGAGGGTTTATGGGTCAAAATACATCAAAAGCAAGGGCATATTAGCATTTTCCCACGCTCTGAAACAGTGTTTTGTAGTTAGCTGCTATTTCCAATTTTCGATTGTAGTAGGGTGTTATTGCCCCATGGGGATTTGCTTTGGGAATTATGCAATTTTGGTGCAATGTCCAATTTTGGGGATTCACAGAACTCAAATTTGGGGTGGAGTTTGTGGTTTTGCGATTACAAGGGTTTTAAGTTTTGCAGAACCAATCGACTTTTTGGTGAAGATGCGGCAGTGCAAGGGCGAAGATAAAGGTATTATGTTTTGTGTTCAATATAATAACTCAGGATTAATCGAACACGTAAGAGCGACACGTGTAATATTCATTAAAATAATCATGCTCGGTGGACAAGTGTGCTCGCCGTCCGTTGACCAAACAAGTTTGTTCGACCAGTTCGCCACTTGTCGCCCAAAACAAACATACTCGCCACTCAGATCAGGAAAGAAGGAATCAATTGAGCTAAGTCAAGAGGGCTCGGACAAATCTGAGGACTCAGACGGCCAAAATGCTCAGATATCCCGAGAACTCATCCGAAAAGGCTCGGGATATCCTGAGGGTCAGTATGCTCGCAACTCAGATATCCTGAAAGGCTCAGATATCCTGAGGGTCAAGATGCTTTCGAACTCGAGATATCCTGAAAGGCTCAGATATCCTGAGGGTCAGTATGCTCGCAACTTTCGAGATATCCCGAAAGGCTCGGATATCCGAGGGTCAAGATGCTCAAGAAGACGAACATCCCGAAGACTCGGTGTCTCCCCGGTGGTCGAGGTTTCGCCACTCAGATATCCTGAAGACCCAGACATCCTGAGGGCTCAGTATGCTCGAGGAGGACAGTGTTCCAGCATAAAACTGACATGATTAAAGGGGCGAACAAAGCATCCAACCGAGCAAAAGATTAATTTGGACGACCAAAAAGGTACATTATAGACAAGCAAAAGCGAAGATCAACCTAGAAGACGGAGTTGGAAAAGTGGCCGTATCACAAGAGTTCTTGCATGGCCCGGAGTCTCCAGCTCATGCTTGCCAACCTAGCTCATGCTTGTCGGAGTGCTATAAAAGGAAGAAAAAAGAAGAAGAGAAAGGTTCAGAAAAATTTCCCAGAAAGAGTTATACCCACACATGAAATTCCCCAGAGAGGCAAGGAACATAAGAATTCGAGTGACTATCCACACATACAGAAACCCTAGCACTCATATGCTAACTCTCCATATTACCTTCATCTGTAACGATTCACCTTCATAAGGTGTATCAAATATTGTACGTGTAAAGCTCGCAATACCACATCCTGGCTTGGTATGCCCCCAGAGTAGTCATTTCTTGATTATTTGGGTCAACAAATTCATCTTATTTCTGAGTTTATTTTACACGTGCATGTTTTGTTTGTGAGTTGTTACCAAATTAGCCACATCATATTCCTCAAATAAAATGACTCGCGACAATTGGCGCTAGAAGGAGGGTACTTCACCAAAAAACCAACCCATACACAAACCCTTAGTTAGCCGAGGCAGAAAAAAGAAATAAAATACCTCAATCTAGGAACACACAAACGGAGAGGTCGGGGCAAAGCCGACCTCATGACCGGAAAGAGGCTCAGCGCCAGCCTCATAAAGATCAGATAGGGGAGACCATCAATCTTGAGGATATTGCCAATGATCCGGCGGCCACAACAAAGGCCATCACTTTCTTGTTGCGAGCACAAAAAGAGAGGGCCGAAAAAGAGTTGGCTAAGTTAAAAACTCAGGAGGATGAAGAACGACGCTCGCGTACACCTGATAGCGAGTAAGTTAAAAAAAATTGCGAAGCGGGCGAATAAAAAAAGCCGATGATCGTCGATGTGATGAAACCTCGGGGTCTAGACCTTCAAACATTTGGACGCTTGAGGCTCTCCGCCAAAGACCGAATCGGCAATAATAGGCGACAGGATCCAGGGAAGGAACAACCAATAAACATGCCCGCATACTCAGATCTTCATGATCGTCCGCATGCCGAACAAAAATCGGCGGGAACAAAATTGTCTATCCATCATCGATTGGGTAGTCAAGAACAAGCTTGTAAGGATCGCGCCCATCACGAGCATGACCCGGCTGGGTCCTCATGATGGGAAACGACCCGATCCAAGTCTGTCGGTTCCACAAAATTTGCGAAATGCGAGAAAAGTCATCGAGGATTACAGCCGACTGGCGCGACCAAAGGCCACCCCGGGCGAAAACAATAATACTCTTCGCCACTATCACCAACGATCATGGCGGCCAAAATACAAGAGAAAGTAGCGAAGACCCGACCACCAGTCCCCATGTTCGATGTTGAGTCTGACCCGCATGTCCATCTCAGCAAATATTCGGATATTATGATCGCAATGGGTGCCACAGACGTAACTCAGTGCCGATCATTTCCCATAACTTTGGGTGATCGGGCACATAGATGGTTCTCTAATTTGCTGTTTCGTCCATCACATCTTTTCGCTCAATTGGGACAACAATTTCGTCCCACTTTTCATCCATCCATGTGTGCTCGCCCGGTGCCAAAACAAAGGTTGGTGCATTTTTCCCAACTAAAGGGTGAGTCTGATCGAGCATACATCGAAAGATTTGATAAATGTTTGTATGATGGGGCCCCAGTTGAAGAGGATGCCAAGATCCTCGCGGTGGTCGGGGCACGACTCTAAACTTGATATGTGGAAGGCCATGCATCAAGGCGGCGAACACATATTCGAAATCCGAGAGCGGCGGCCAAAATCATAGCCATGCAAGATTTGCTCGCCCAATCACGATTGGTCGAGGAACCTACAACTAGGAAAGTTTTAGGGGGAAGAAAGTAATGAATGAAGGGGGTACAAACCCCGGGCTCTTTCAAACCATTGAAGAAAGAAGCGAGAAGCAAAACGCCTCTGCGAAGTCTTACAGGCGTTTCATGAAACAATCTTTAACCAAATCAGAGATCGGGACATGTTGGATAGGCCGAGAAGAATCATAATGGACAAGCATCGGCTTAATGCTTCCAAATATTGTAACTATCACGAGTACATCGGCACTGTCTGAAGATTGTCGCAATTTACTCCGCCAACTTTGGAAGCTATCTGAAGATAATCGTCTTACCCAATTCTTAAAAAAGCCGTGAACGAGAGACTCCCTAACGTAAAAACAGAAGATCGAAGGGGTAAACGTAAAGCCGAACAAACATCTGACAGTGATCCCGAAGAATCACGTAAGAGGTCTGAAATACCCAAAAGAGGGCCTCCTACTGTGGGAAGAGGTCGAGAAAGTCAAGAGATTCACATGATACGTCCTGAATATGGTCCAGTGGGTGGATGTTACCAGGCACCAACATTATCGAACAGACGTAAGAAGATGGAGATGCGTGCCATGCAAAGCATTCATCAAGTAAAGGTGGCGAGCACATCAGCTAGCACGCCACCCTCACACCAAATCATGTTTCAGAAGACGATCTCGACGGTATAATAACTCCCCACAATGACTCCTTAACCATTAGTGCTCTTCTCCTCGGGTTGAAGGTGCACCGCCTCCTGGTTGACACCGGAGCTTATGCGAACTTTTGTTCGTCAATACCCTTCACCAGATGGAAAAGCAAGTTGGGGACTTGAGCAGTTATATTGAACCGTGTGATCATACCATAATGGGTTTTGGGGAATCTGTAACCCGACCCTATAGAATGATTAGGTTAGGAGTTGAGTTAGAATCAACTCTGAATCCGGAGATCCGACGAACTAGAATGCTAGATTTTGTAATCGTCGATGCTCCGTCTACTTATAACGGGTTTCTAGGTCGCCCTTTTATTTAGGAATTTAAAGCGGCCTGTTCTACTTACTATTACTGTGTCAAATTTCCAACTCAAGATGGAACAGGTAGCGTAAAAGGAGATCAGAAGAAAGCTCGAGATTGTTTTCTATCATGTGCACCAGAAAAACAAAATATTGTTAACATGATGGAGCAAACATGGGAGATCGGTGAGTCAAGCCAACAGGCAAATATGTTGCCAACATGTTCGAACATATCTTTGACGAACACAAGTTTGACGAGCACAGCTCCCCGCGCAAACACAGAATGCGCGAACACACAATCCCGGAAGGCAACTCATGTCCTAGATCTCCCAGATCTAATGAATATTGATCCGCTAAGCGAGCAAACGGACCTAGAACCTCGCATAGGTTTCGAACCCATGGAGGTTGATGACGAGCACCAAGGGTCCATTCAAGATCCTCGGTGGAAGCAAAAAAGAAAACGAGCAACACCTGTCGAACAACTGGAGCCTATCAACATCGACCCGAATAGACACGAGTTAGAAGTGTTCATTGGTTGAGAATTACGAACCAATTGAGCGAAAATGATTGCTTATCTTCAAGCAAACTTGGATGTGTTCGCATGGTCGCGACGAGGACATGGTTGGAATTGATCCAAAACATGCATGACATTCCTCAACCTTGATCCAATACAAACTCCGGTTATCCGAAGCGAGAAAGTTTAGTCAGGAAAAGTATGTGGTAATGAATAGTGAAATCAAAAAGTTGCTTTCGACAACAAACCGATTCGAGAGGTGAAATGCCCAAGATGGCTTTTTGAACCCCTATGCTCGTCATCGCAAGTCTAATGGATCTTGGAGACTATGTATTGATTTCATCGATTTAAACATGGCATGTCCGAAAAGATAACTTCCCGATGCCGCATATCGATTATTTGGTCGATGTCTGAAAGAGCCATGAACTCATGACTTTCATGGATGCATTTGCTGGTTATCACCAAATACCCATGCATCCGGACGATCAAAAGAATACGGCATTCTGCAGCGAAAAGAATATGTACTATTGGCAACGCATGCCATTCGGATTAAAGAATGCCGGTGCAACATATCAACGTTTGGTGAACAAAATGTTCGACGAACACATCGGCCGAACAATTGAGGTATATATTGATGATATTGTGGTAAAGAGCGAACATAAGGAAGACCACATCACCCACCTCGCACAAACGTTTGATATACTCAGGGAGTACAACATGAAGCTAAATCCGAAGAAATGCAGCTTTGGGGTTCACTCAGGAAAATTCCTCGAACATATGGTCAGTCAACGAGGGATCGAAGCGAACCCATCAAAGATTCAAGCCATGCTCGATATGCAGGCCCCCAGGAGTGTGAAAGAGGTCCAAAAGTTAACCGGACGTTTAGCTTCCGTAAGCGGTTTATATCGAAACGGGGACAAATGCAAACCTTTCTTTGATACATTAAAGAAGGGAAATTTCGATGGACCGAGCATTGCCAAAATGCATTGAATCATTGAAGCGATTACCTTGCGGATACTCGAGACATTGTCTAAGCTTTGCCCCAGGCGAACAACTCTATCGTATCTTCTTTGCATCCGAACATCAATCAGTCTTTGTGCTCAAATGCAGGCGAAGGGACCACACACTTGCGTTTACTATGTAAGCCAAGTGCTTAAAAGCCGAGCTCCGGTACCCTCCTTTGGAAAAATTAGCATATATGCTCGTAATGAGTGTTGAAAATTGCGACCATACTTTTTTGATCACTTTCGATCGAGGTCTTGACCACCTTCCCATTGCGCCAAGTCCTCCACCGCCGAACCTTCGCAGCGTGATTACTCAAATGGGCGGTGGAGTTAGGACAATCGGCATTACGTTAAGCTCATGAAACGGCGATGAAAAGGGCCAAGCTATGGCCGATTTTATGGTTGAGTTGACATATCCACAAATGCCCAAAAACTTTGTCGATCAACCATGGCATATGTATGTTGATGGTTCATCAACAAGTTCAAGAGCCGGAGCAGGCGTAGTTCTCATCAACCCAACGGACAAACATTCACAATGACCATCCGTTTTGACTTCCCAACCTACAAATAATGAAGCCAAGCACTGAAGCTTTGATCATTTGGACTACGATGGCTATGACAATGGGAATTCAGAGGTCGATGATTTCTGGCGATTCTCGGATAATCGTTTATCAAGTAACAAAGTAGTACGAGGCCGAGGCGAACAAATGGCACGATGTCGAAGAACTAGCAAAAGAGTTGCTCGAACATTTCGAACAAGTTTTCATAGAACAATTACCACGATTGGGTAATTCATTCGCTGATGCTTTGGCACGCCTGGCAACAGCAGAAGGAGTGACGACCACAACAGACATTGTGGTCGTCACAACTTGTTCGCCATCGATTCCTCAGAGTTATGATCGCCCAAGTAATAAAGTGAACAAGAAACTTGGATGACTAAATCGAAGTTACTTACAAAAGGGACTTCTCCGCGAAAATAAGGCACTGTTTACTCGCCTCAAATTACAATCTGCTCGTTATACTATCATAGACTAGCATTTGTACAAAGGAAGGTTCTCACTTCCACTATTGAAGTGTATTACTCCTGAAGAGGGTCGTATACTTCTGGAACAAATCCACGATGGAGTATGGAAATCATACAATGTGGGCTCGTCCGGCACATAAAATAATCGAGACAAGGTTATTCTTGGCCAACCCTCAAAAAAAAAGATTTACAGCGTATCTTTGGCGCGTGCCACAAGTGCCGGTACATGCCCCACTTATTCATAGCCCTTTGAAGAATTAGTGTCAGTCTATAGCCCATGGCCATTTGCTAAATGGGGGATCGATTTGATCGGCTCATTTCCTACTGGCACGTCGGGAGTAAAATTTGTTGTGGTTGCCGTTGATTACTATACTAAATGGGCGCGAAGCGAGAGGCCATTGTCAAAATCACCGAACAAAGAATGTGGAACTTTGTTTGGAAAAATATCATTTGTCGTTTTGGGCTTCCCCAATCATTAGTAATCGATAACGGCAAGCAGTTCGATGGAAGTGAATTGAGCACGAAATTGTGCTCATTTGGGGCATAAAAAGCATTACTCAACTCAGATTATCCCCATCAAAACGGACAAGTTGAAGCCGTTAATAAAATTATCAAGCATACCCTCAAGGCGGACTTTGATAATTCGAGGGGGATTTGAAGAGTTGCACGAAATATTATGGGCCTATCGAACAACTTTCGAACATCAACTGCGGAGACCCCGTTTGCCTTGGCATTTGGTGCGGAAAATTTATTATACCATGAAATTAAGATTCCAAGTCATCGAACAATAACTTTTGGAAGCACATTAATGACCGGTAGCACTCGCCCGAAAAGCGAACTGTTGGAAGAAAGAAGGACGGAGGCTGATTTCAAGAATGCCATGTACAAAAAGAGATCAGAGAAGTTCTACAACTCCAAAGTCCGAACACGCAGGTTCAATGTGGGCGAGCTGGTTTTAAGACGAGCAACGGGGGTATCAAGTGGTGTGTTCGGTCGAGCATGGGAAGGTCCGTTCAGAGTTATAGAACGTTTGCTAAACGGGGCATATGACTTAGAAGACCTGAATGGAGTCCCATTGTCCTACTCGTGGAATGCGTCAAATTTGAAAAAATATTATCAATAATTGCGAGCACAGTTGGCCGAACAAAGTTGTCCACACAATTTGCGAGCGAGCATAGTTTGAACAAATGGCACCCTCCTTCTTTGAAGCAATCATAATCATAGTTAGGCAAACATAATTGCCGATGTAGCTGAAACGAACACAAGTGGCCGAACATAATCAGTCGTTCAGTTAAAACGAGTAGGACAATCCTGAAAGAAGAATACATTGTGTTCGACACATATCTTCAGGAAAGAAATGCTGGCCAACACTATCGAAAGACAGAAGATACGTGTCAGAACGAGTTGTCAACGAAGATACGTGTCGAGCGAGTTGACAAGTGGTGGCAACCAAGCGGGGATGAGTCGATCTTTGAGCAAGAGTCAAAAATTTGAACAGGATGTCAAAGGGGGAGCAAAAGTAAAGAGAGCCGAAGACCACTAGCTATGCAAAGACTAGCTTGGGATAGTTCTATAAATAGAGGCATATTGATAGTGAAAAAAAGGAGAAAAAACATATGAAGAAGAAAAAAAAAAAAAAGAAAAATACTACAGTTCTCAGAAAAAAATTGGTTCAGTATGCCTCCAGACGAAGAATCCAAAGACTTATTGACTATCATTCCATTTGAATCGAGCATCCGCCCGCACGAGATTTATACCCCATATGACACTCGAGCACGAGGTTGAAGCTCGTTGCGGACTCAAGATGCTTTCGGCAGAGTCATGGTTGCCACTCCCGTTACTCATTGCTTATGCAATTAGTAAATCACTAGTCCCCTATGCATCCACAAAATCTCCTCCGATGGGGAGGGATGTCATAGTGTCCGCTCAAAGCAATATGCGGACGCTGATGCTTAGGCATCTATTGAAGGGGACAGAATGGTGCGAGCTGAAAGTTTTGCTCGCACCTACTTTAGACGAGCGGTATGGCGCCACATGCTCATGTCATGACCGCCAAGATAATCACGGCTTGTCCGGGGAGGGACAAAAGCTTTATCTTCTTCTTTGCTTGAGCATGTTACTAAAAAAAAAAAGGGTAGACGAGGATGATGTGCCACATCCTTGTCAACATCAATTCATGGACAAGGTGAGGCCAACAGGTGTCTACTCAAAGACAAGGTTTAAATTCAAAACCCTAGTTTGATATCTATAGTTGTGTAATAGATAGTCTTCTTCAGATATAAAGGTTGTAATAGAATACAAAGTGTTGCAAAAAGGAAAAAAATATATGTATTTTTTGTTCGCTAAGATTTTCTAGTTCAAGCCTATTTGAGGTCGCACCTAAAAAGCCGGACGCCCGAACAAAACCTAACGAGCCCAAGTCTATGTTCACCGACGAACAAGTTAAGTACTTTGATTCCCATGACAAAGAAAAAGCGAGTAATGGGTACGTGATCGAAAAGGCGACTCGTACTTTACAGATACCCGTAGCCTTGGCCGGGTGATGAGTCTTGGGTCGCAGCTAAATAAGACGCCCCTAGTACGAAGTGATCGCACCTAAATAAGACTATCATGAACCAAGAAAGGGGGGGTTCATAAAGTAACCCATCTGGTCGCACCTAAATAAGACGATCAACCGATTGCAACGTCAATAAGACAATCAAAAATAGAAAAAAAGTCGGAGGGGCGGGCATAAGCAAACCCAATGTTGAATTCATTGGAAGAAAGGGGCAAAAAAGCGGAAAGCAACAAAGCGAACACAAAGCAACAAAGCAAACATCAAGCAACACAAGTATCAATCATTTATGAACAACCACATTCACCCTCAACAACAATCAGGTTAGAGGAGATAGTTCAATATGTAATTCAACCATTCAGTTTCAAAAGTGTTCGAACAAAAAAGAAGAAGTCAACAAAAAATTACAAGTATGGAAGACATTGTTCGAACAAAAGGTGAAGAAGATAAAAAATTACACAACATATGTTCGACAAAACAAAATAACACTAAGGAGCAAATTCATAATTGGGGGTGGACGGAAGAGAAATGTCGAACAAATCGTGCTCAGCCTCCTCAGCAATAACTCCTTCAGTATGGTCAGGTACCAAATGCTCGCCAGAAGGTACATTCTGCTCGATCACAGGAGGTCCCCTTTGCTCGGCCTGCACCAGATCGGTCCCGAACTCAGTTTGGAGATTTTGGCCAGCAACACCAGCAGTATTCACGTCCGAGCCATCTTCCTCATCCAGAATAGGATCATCAACTTCGATCCCTTCAGGAAGAATGGAGAAATCACACAGATCGTTCAAATCTGACATTGGAAGGTTGCGATCCGGTGGGTTGTCGATCAGGTACTGCTGGAAACTGGATATAAGAGGGGCAATTTGTTCGCCATTGAGTGCATGGCGAGCAGACCGGATAGCATCGGCGAAGGCACAAATGTAGGAGAAGTTGGACATGGAATCAACATACTCTTCATTATGCAGCTTTGAATTTTCGAGACCCAAACGAGTGTTGGTCTCCTCAGCAATGATGAGCTGTTGGCCGAGCACGCTCCTCTCACTTTCCATGGCCTTGACGCCAAATTTTCGGAGTCTCTGGCTCAACATTCATCTCTTCCTGAGCTCTTCGTATGCTGACCACCTCCTCCTGAGAGTGATTCAGTTCCTCCTTCGCCTGGCGGGCATCCTCCTGGGCCTGGCGAGCATTTTCCTGAACTTGGCGAGCATTTTCCTGAGCCTTGCGGGCATCCTCCTGAGCCTGGCGAGCATCAGCTTGTGCCGAGGATGCACGTCACTGAAAGCTAACCTCGGTTCATCGAGTCCTGTTATTTCGCCCACCTTTTCTTGAAGTTCTGATCAAAGCCAAGTAGTTGGCATGGAGGTTAGCCGGACTCAAAGATAGGCTTTCTCAAGAACGACCATAGATTGGCCTGAAGTACCCGGACCCGGGCGCATATTTTCAGAGGAGTGGGACGTAGTGGACTCTTCCATTTCGGTAGTCCATGCTCGAGCGGAGTCCGCACGCTTTACGAACATGCTTAGGAATGCGGAACCTTGCGAACACTCGGCGGTAGTAGTTTTTGATTGGGCATCAAGGCGCCTAACCAACCGCTCAACCTACATATACACCCGAGCAAATAAATATGAAAAAAGCGAACAAAATTAACCAAAGCAGAAGTAAAGCGAACAAAATGTACCTGTTAAGACGAGCGGATCCCATCCCAAGAATGATTTATCCTCGGGGACGAAGCTCGAGGATTCAACGAGTCCATGATCGGGGTCCGGCGGGGAGGTGGAGAAGATGTGCCGACCTCCATCTCAATGATTTCTGAAACTGGACCGACCACGGAGGCGGCCACTTTGATCGCCTCGGCGATGGGGGTCCGAGTCACCCTAACAAAGATTGCTCGTCGAGCACGAGCTGCTTCGCTTGGCGCTCGTGCGGAGTTTGTTCGCTCGGCCTCGCTTTCGGCGATTTCCATCCTCGGTCTCTTCGGTGACCGAGTTTGCTCTCTATTCCCCTGCTCGGCCGAACGAGTACTCCCTTACGGTCGGCTCGATTCCCCAGGACCGGACGTGGATGCTCGATTAGTCCCCGCCCTTCTCCTCTTTTTTGTTATTTGAGCCTCCCTTTCGGCTGAATCGAAAACAAGCTCTGTGGGCTTTTTTCTCCCGAGCCATCTCGGTATGTTCGGATGTACTCACAAAGAACGGTCACAACGGGGAAAGCTATAAACAAAATAATTCATTATGCACAAAAGGATAACAGCGAGCAAAATGGCACAAAGCTAATACAAATAAAAGAGGCAATCCTTACCAGCAGGATTAACAGCAACAAGATGATGAGGGGGCACGAACAAACCTCCTTTCTTCCTCTGATCGGCGGTATTCAGGGTTCTCACAGATCGTTCCGAGCGAGACTCGAGGTCAATTTGCCAAACGCTGCTAAAATAGCCGTCGTTGGTCTCCTTGTCCGTCGCAGCTGGAATCCCTGAAATAAAGGGTAAGTTAAATTAGTTCAAATTGAAGAACAAAAGACACAAAATCACTTACTTCGGTACACCCCGAAGTCAGTGGGGATGTCTAAACGAGCGTTTGGTTCGCTTCCAGAAGCCGGGCTCTTCCAATCGCCCCCAACGAACCAAAATTTTTCCTTCCAATCACTGATTTTGCTCGGCACATCCTCAATGATTTTGCACTTGGCATTAGCTTGCATGAATAGCCACCCATGTTCGCCCTTTGGACGGGTCAAGTGCACCAATCGAGCAAGTTCAGCTACTGAGGGATAGTATCTTGGCTTCATTTTGCCGAACAAGGTCAGGAAACTTATAATCATGTGCCACCCATTCGGCTTCAGCTGCGTGATGGTAATGTTCCATTCCACGAGCAAACGGGTGATGGCCGGATGGAGGGGGAATCGAAGGCCAGCTTCCATTGTGTCCAAGTTCACAGCAACACAACCCTCAGGGGGTTGGTCAGCCCGCTCATCAGGACCCGGTGCCCAGAAAAAGACATCCTTGGGGGTTTCGTAATTTCTATGCAGCTGAGCGAGCATATCTACATCAATTATGCTCGCTATCTTGCTCGCTGGGTACTCATTTTCAACCCTAATCCTATGAGGTTGCTCGGGCCAATCGAAACTATAACGAGCGTTATACTCGTTATATGTTGGACTATGAGGGACACCAACAGGTATATCGAGTTCAGAATTTTGCTCACCACCTACCCCTATGTTCGATTCGGTTACATTCACAGCCATCAAAATTTCCCCCCTCACAACATCGTCATTCCTATCTACATCAACACTATCAACAGCCCTAGACCTAATTTGAGTTTGGGGCAAAGAATCGTCACTTGAATCATCTGAGAAATTGCTACGGACCAAGTCCCTATCTAATTCATTTAGGGCTTCGTCGGAATCGGAGGAAAGAACGGCAAACGGTTGCCGAACTTGCCAGCGAAATCCTGAATCCGAGACATTCGTCTCCGGCGCATTAGCGTCGCTACGGGGGATTCTACTAACAGAGGGGGAAGAAGAACTATGGTGGTCCGATTCTAGGGGAACAGAAGAGTTTGAGCAAGAGGCCATAATCGCAATAAGAGAAAGAATGCAGCGGTTACCTGAGTAAGATTCTTCACCGGAATGATGAAGCCCTCGCGAGGATTTTTTCGAACACGGAAAAAGATTGAAAAGAAGAGGCAAAAAAGAAGAAGGTAGGAGAAAAGGGTTTAAGGCGGTGAAATGTGGTATATATAGATATCGGAATCAATTTTGAAAATCTGGCACAGAATACGAAACGACATCGACTATGGCCCAATAAGATTATAACAGTCGGGCCCCATGTTGAATACAAAGCGACCCGGCTGGGGGGTATTGTTGTGTTCGATATAATAACTCAGGATTAATCGAACACGTAAGAGCGACACGTGTAATATTCATTAAAATAATCATGCCCGGTGGACAAGTGTGCTCGCCGTCCGTTGACCAAACGAGTTTGTTCGACCAGTTCGCCACTTGTCGCCCAAAACAAACATACTCGCCACTCAGATTAGGAAAGAAGGAATCAATTGAGCTAAGTCAAGAGGGCTCGGACAAATCTGAGGACTCAGACGGCCAAAATGCTCAGATATCCTGAGGGTCAGTATGCTCGCAACTCATCCTGAAAGGCTCAGATATCCTGAGGGTCAGTATGCTCGCAACTCATATATCCTGAAAGACTCAGATATCCCGAGGGTCAAGATGCTCGCAACTTCGGATATCCGAAGGCTCGGATATCCCGAGGGTCAAGATGTTTGCAACTTCGATATCCCGAAGGCTCGGATATCCCCGAGGGGATAAGATGCTCGCAACTCAGATATCCTGAAAGGCTCAGATATCCTGAGGGTCAAGATGCTCAAGAAGCCGCGAACATCCCGAAGACTCTGTCTCTCGAAGGGTCAGAGTGCTCGCCACTCAGATATCCCGAAGACTCAGACATCCCGAGGGCTCAGTATGCTCGAGGAGGAAAGTGTTCCAAAGATAAACCGACATGATTAAAGGGGCGAACAAAGCATCCAACCGAGCAAAAGAATAATTTGGACGACCAAAAAGGTGCCTTATAGACAAGCAAAAGCGAAGATCAACCTAGAAGACGGAGTTGGAAAAGTGGCCGTATCACAACAGTTCTTGCATGGCCCGGAGTCTCCAGCTCATGCTTGCCAACCCAGCTCATGCTTGTCGGAGTGCTATAAAAGGAAGAAAAAAGAAGAAGAGAAAGGTTCAGAAAAATTTCCCAGAAAGAGTTATACCCACACATGAAATTCCCCAGAGAGGCAAGGAACAGAAGAATTTGAGTGATTATCCACACATACAAAAACCCTAGCACTCATATGCTAACTCTCCATATTATCTTCATCTGTAACGATTCACCTTCATAAGGTGTATCAAATATTGTACGTGTAAAGCTCGCAATACCACATCCTGGCTTGGTATGCCCCCAGGGTAGTCATTTATTGTTTACAGTTTATTTTACACGTGCATGTTTTGTTTACAAATTCATCTTATTTACAATTTATTTTACACGTGCATGTTTTGTTTGTGAGTTGTTACCAAATTAGCCACATCATATTCCTCAAATAAAACGACTCACGACATTATGAAGATGAACTGTTTGGTTTTTTATTTTTTAATTTATATATATATATATATATATATATATATATATATATATATATATTTAGATTTTAACTTCTTTTAATTATTATTTTTTGTTTTAATTTATATAAAAAAATGTTACTGATAGAGGATGTGTAATATGATATGGAATAATTAAAAAATATTATTTAATATGTATAATCCTAACTAGCAAGTATACACATGCTCCGGTGAGCCACATCACCTCTTCACGTCCGGAGGAAAAAAACGTGTATCGATTTGCAACAATATCAAAGGTTGTGCTTTAATAAAATAATCTTGAATGTCGTGATTAAATTGATATTTGGTCAAAAAGTCATGTATTTATTTAGTTAACCCTAAAAAAGATTGGTATTCATTTGTAAAATACATTACTTCTCTATTAATAAATATATATAGTTACAACTCATGCTTATTATTTGCATTTAATCATTCCAAGAAACATTAATTAATCAATTAAAAAAAATATTGTCGTATTTAACTCATATTAACATTTTATTACATTTTTTATTTTTTCTAATATTAAAGTGGCCAACAAATTACCATTATCACAATATATAAGAAATAAAAAATAATTTACTTATACATATACCTCAAAAGAAAAGGGCAAAAATTGAGATAATAATGTATATATTTAATAATGAACAAGTTAAGTAAATAAAAATATTAAATTAAAAAGAAATTATATTTAGATGATTGTACTCTGAATGTTTGTGTGGGAGATTTGTCTAAAACAAGCACATCCAAAATTATAATAAAGCAATTTTTTTGTTGTGGGTGAAATTTTTGAATATTAATACTTAATTTAATAAAGTTTAAATAAGAATAAAAAAAAAACCTGTAATATTCATTGATTTAACAAGAACATTAAGTATAGCGGCGTCAACACACGTGAAATATAAAAATTAGGCAGAAGTGAACACTCTCATTCATCTCTCTCTACTATAAATAGAGCCTCTGGCCTTCAGTTTTCACATCACCTCCTTCAGCTTTGATATATATATAGCTATGGCCTCTGCACTAATCTCCGTAAACGGAAGCAATCGCCCTTTCTCCAATTTCACTCCCAGTCCCAGCTTGTGGGGTGATCACTTCTTCAACTACATCTCTCATCCTCAGGTACATATAAATTCATTCATCGCAAGAGTAGGCTTATACTTAATTAGTTGTCTTATTACCATTTTGGTATATATATACCGTATTTGGCAAATTCTTTTTATTTTTAATAATTAGTGTTTTTACTTTATAGTATTACTTGTTTTAACTTAAAGATTTTCAGTGAATATAATTACTTGGTCAGATGCCCAATGAATAACATTTCTTCTTGTATTGAACCATAGCAAGTGCACAAGTTGCAATTGGTGCACACCACGTGTTACTCATCGTATTTTATATCGTTTATACATAGATCAAGGAAAAATATTCCAAGGCAATTGAAAAGTTGAAGAATGAAGTTAGGATTATGCTTACAACTCAAGGAGGAAAAATGGTGGACACCATGAATCTGATTGAGACACTTGAGCGCCTTGGCATTTCATATCACTTTGGAAACCAGATTGAAGAGAAGATACAACAGTTTTTCAATCTCAAAACCGATTATTCGGATGAAGACTATGATTTGTACACCGTTGCTCTTCATTTTCGATTGTTCAGGCAGCATGGTTACCCTATATCTTGTGGTACGTACCTACTCTTTAATAGAGAACTATATAAATGATTTAATTCCACATCTCTCTACAAGTTCGTACTTTCAAATCATGAGAGCCTTTGGCTCACGCCCACGTACTGGGTTCAAATCCCGCTGACAACACAACTCCTCAATCCTCCCCGTGATGGGGTTGACAGACAACCCAGAGGATAACTCAGCCCACAAGTGAGAGATAGTATTAGAAAACTATATACATGAATTAATTTCTCACATCTTTACAAGTTCGAATTTTTAAATGAGAGAAAATTCTTTCACTCTCCTTGTCCTATATATAGGCATATTTTATTTCGATATTTTCTTAAAGTATCTTTTTATTTTAAAGAGCCCCTCTATATGTATAAAAAGAGTGAGTCTCATATGCACCAGGGTGCACGTCATAGTGTATTTTAGAATCATGCAACTTGTTTACACTGAACCATGCAACTTGTTTTCTATATTTAAATGACGTCATCTAGGTCAATTTTGAGCGATCTCCGACGGTTTGAGACTAAATTGGATCAAATTGAATACATGTAGAATTAAATTGGAAAAGTTGATAATTATGAGACCATTCAATAAAGATGCAAAGTTAAGGGGCGGTTTTTGTTTAAATCCCAAAAATATTTTATGTTGATACCGGGCTAAGGAATTGAACATTTAGTATATATGGAGTACATATAACTTTTTTTTAACTGCTCGACTACTAATCTCCGCTGAAGCAGACATCTTTGGTAAATGGATCGATGGGAATGGGAAATTCAAGGAGAGCCTAAAGAGTGATGCAAAGGGTTTGTTGAGCTTGTATGAAGCATCGCATTTGAGAATACATGGAGAAACCCTACTCGACGATGCCCTTGATTTTGCTACTGCCAATCTCAAATCAATTGCACCAAACCTCGGATCACCCCTTAGGAAACAAGTCGAGCATGCCCTCGTTCAAAGCTTGCATTATGGCATTCCAAGGTTGGAAGCACGTCATTTCATCTCCATATACGACGAGGATGAACATAAAAACGAAACCCTGCTTAGGTTTGCTAAATTGGACTTCAATCAGTTGCAAATATTGCACAAAGAAGAGCTCCGCAAACTCGCAAGGTAATTAATAATTAACATATAAAATCACATTTCTATATTTTCAAAAACTATGAAGAAAAGTGGGGAAAAATGTTTTTCTAGGACAATAATTTTGGAGGGTTGTGTTTTAAAGACAATAATTCCACGGACTTGGAAATTAGGAAAATATGCTTTAAAATATGTAAATATAGGACAATATGTTGTAAAATCTGTAAATGTAAGACAATTGAGCTGGAACGAGCACAAACCAGGCTGAAATATCATGTGAGGTTCGGACTCGATTGTCTTACATTTACATATTTTTAAAATATATTGTCCTATATTTACAAATTTTAAAACATATTGTCCTATATTTACAAATTTTAAAATATATTGTCCTACATTTCCAAGCCCATAAAATTATTGTCCTTAAAACACAACCCTAAGTTACTGTCCTTAAAAAACGTCCAAGAGAAGTGATCCAATTATGTTTTGTGGAGTTTGCAAACCCCACCTAAGAAAATAGACGAATCACAATTTTTCGAATACAGGATTTGCATTAACAATATGTACATTATAGGTGGTGGAAAGAATTGGACATTATCTCGAAACTTCCATATGTAAGAGATAGAATTGTGGAGGGTTTCTTTTGGAGTGTGGGAGTGTTTTATGAGCCGCAGTACTGTCGTGCCCGTATTATGCTTGCTAAAAGCTTTGCTGTGGCAACTATATTGGATGACACGTATGATTCTTATGGTACAATCGAAGAACTTGAGCTTCTTACCGAGGCAATACAGAGGTAAATTAAAAAACAAATGAAAAAAGCATAATATATATAACAAAATATCATTAACAATAGTAGAATATACTACATACTCCCTCCCATTCTTTTTAAATGTTGTTTCAGTCTTTTAGAATATTTATATAATAAATGTTGTTTTGATATTTTCTCCCTCTATTATCTCATACGTACCCTCCTAATATGGTAATTTAAAATTTAAATTTTTTTAATGTTGTGTGAATAATTTTCCCAAGCAACAGTAATTGCTGCTAAAAATATTTAATTATCATTAATTAAAATTAATTCTGATATAAAAAAATATTCTTAATTTGTTTGGAAAAAAAAATTCAAAATAACATCTAAAAAGAATACATAGGATAATATATATATATATATATAAATAATAGCGGTCATTAAAGATAATTAGTCATCAAATAAGGCTAAATAATTTTGATATAATCTTTTCTTATTAAAAGACGTGCATAAGAAAAAACCACCTATATTGTGAACATGAGGGAGTATAATGTATATCTAGTACCCCTTCCCTCCGCTCCTTTTATTTGAATAATATTTATCATTTGCATAAGTTTTAATGCAAGAGTTATTTATTATTATTAAAAAGGATAAAATTATATTTTTATGAGAGTTAAATGATAAAGTAATAAAATTTGTATAAATTAATGGAGATAAAGGTTATTTAGTATGAAAAAAATAATAATATATAATTTAATATTGAGATATGTATGAAGGGATTTTGTAGAAAAGATAAAATTATTATTATTTTTTCATTTAAAGAAATTTTCAATTAAATAAAAGACATACATTTTAGACAAATATTCAAATAAGAAGAGGACGAAGGGAGTATATTCATTGTAATATATCTTAAAGTGTATCCAATCATGATAAAGTATTGTGTGCACCACTTTCAACTAACACCACTATTACTATTGTTGGTAAGAATCAACACTTAATAACAATAGTAATAGTGGTATAATTCTTACCAATAATAATAATAGTGGTGTACGGTGAAATTGGTGCATTCAATACTTCTCATTAATCATATGTTGGTTTACCAAAAAATAAAAAGTGTATCGACATGCTTCTTATCTTTTCTAATTTATATATATACTAATTAATTAATCAGTTTTATAACTAACTAACCAAGATTTATTTACATGTTTAAAAATAATGTATACATACGCACACATCTATATATAAATATATATGCACACCCATATATATACATATCAAGTAGATATTTTTCTCTTGTACTGTGTGAGATATTATAAATGTCAATATTTTTATATATATATAGTATTAGTTTTTAACAATTTTTTCTAGTGTCAAAATAATTATTATTAAATTATTAATGGAAGAAAAATAAACTTATTCATTTTAATAATAACCATTAAAATTACATAGTTATGATATTTATTCTAATCCATTCTATATAATAATAAATCATATTTTCAAATATATTATAAAAGGTTGACTTAATTTAAATAAATTCATTCGCATTTTAATTTCATATCCATTATATTATGATATAATTACTAAATAAATACCATGGATTTATATTTTCTGTATATATTCTTTGCATAATATGTAAATTTTATGGATTAGAAATAAAGATAATGTCAATACATTATTTTTTAAACCATTTTTTAAGATAATAATATAAATATATAATAAAAAAAGTATGAAAAAACATATGAGCATCAATGAGTGATTAAGAAATTATTATGAGATTCATAATCCCACTTAGATTTTTGTGAATAAAGTAATAATTTAGATATATATAATTAAAATGATAAATTTTTATATGAAATATTTCACGAATCTAGAATCAGTGAAATATGACTCGAGGATCAAAATTAACACAGAGCGAAAAATTTGTGAATCCTATGCGGGTCCAACCGGGTCAAATAAATATATATTTTCTAAAAATTCACGCAAAGGCATAACATCAAAACTCACTCTGTGATTTGTGTTACTATAAAGGTAAACATGTGTTACTGTAAGTACATGTATGTGTTACTACAATGAAGGATCCTTGAAACATGACCCATGGGTCACAAGAAGAAGCACATAAATACAAAGGGAAAAATTTGCGGATTTTGTGTGGGTCGAATTGGGTCAAACTGATTTTTCTATAAAATTCGTGCAAAGACAAAACAACAAAACTTGTTCCGAGATTTGTGTTATTATAAGAACAAACATGTGTTACTGTAAGTACATGTATGTGTTACTGCAATTACAAATAACACATACTTATTTTTTAGTACACATATGTCTGAGAGGTGTTGAAAATTGTGTAATTATATGCACAAAAAATATGTTACTATGAAGAGAAGGGTGTTTTACTGTACGAACAAAACGACACTCCTCTATTTTCATCCCTTTTTCCCTCTATTTTTCATCTCATTCTCCTTCTGATTTGTGACCAACTGTTGTAATTAAAAGCCCAAACAATCATATTACACAATTGAATTAGTAAAAATATATTTTTTTTTTTATCATCACGTAATAACACATAATTGGCCTTACAATAACACATACTTGTCTTTACAGTAACACTGTATGTGAGCGAATTTTCTATTAATTTTGCCTCTGCGCTAATTTTTAAGAAATATCCGCGGATTTTAAATTTTTTCTTATTTTAATTAATATTTCACGGTGAAATATTTCACATGAAAGTGCCCCAATTAAAGTGCATTAATAATTTACAACTCTCTAAATGAATAATTGAGTGATCCAAATCTCAATTTTAGATACCTCTCGACTGTTCTCCCCATTGTATTTTCACCGTTCCTTGCACCTTTTAGGCATTCCTGATGCTCTCTTAATAAGTATTGCCTTTTCCCAAAAAAAAAAAAAGGCTTAATTACTTTATTTATTGATTCACCGATAGGTGGGATATTAAAGAAATTGATAGACTCCCCGAGTACATCAAAGTATTCTATAAAGTAGTGTTGGAACTCCACCAGCAATTTGAGGGAGAATTAGCCAAGGAAGGAAGAGCTTATGCAACAAATTATACAATAGAAGCCGTATATCTTTTGACCCTTGCTCCTAATTTAATTTATCCGTACGTGTCTCTCTTAAATAAGATTACCGTGCGTTTAATGATGTTAATTTTTATTATATAGTTTAAGGAATTGGCGAGGGCCTATTACGTGGAGGCCAAGTGGTTCATACAAGGGTATATGCCACCGTTTGAGGAATACCTAAAGAATGGCCTCATCACCGGTGGTAGCAGATATATCAATATAGTATCGTTTATGGGGATGAAATCCATAACAAAGGAACACTTTGAATTGCTAAGCCCAAAACGTAGAATGGTTGTAGCCACACAGACAATAACTCGACTTATTGATGACATTGCTAGTTATGAGGTACGACACTACTCCCTCTCTTCAGTCCATTTTATTTGTCTTTTTAGAAAATAATTTTAAACCAAAATAATTGGAGAAGGCATTATTGATGTACGGTGAATATAGTGTACAGAACACTTTGCCAATAATTATTATTTTGCATTAATTATATAAAAAAATTTAATATAATATTCTTATCTTTTGTGATACTGTACATTGATGACTATGTAAATAAATAAAAAAGTTAAAACTTATCACATTACTCATATATACTTATTGTTATTTAGTGATTTTCTTAATTCATGTGAAACATTTTTAACAACAAATAAGATTGAGTGGGTCTCTTGTGCACCCAAGTGCACCGTGCACTCATGCAAATGACTCATTTAAAAAAAAATACTTGACCCATTTAATATATTAGACATGTTTTGTGGATACATGAGTAGGGTTGGGGCGAGTGCACGGATCTTAAATGCGTGCACCAGTTACACATAAGACTTATTCAATAAAATTGGTTGGAGGGAATGTCTTGATACTATATATTGATCACCCTGCTCGAGTCTATATATGTGGCGAAACCACGTTAGTCTCTGTAAAGAAAAATTCAACCAGATTATTTTGTTTTAAAATTGTGCATTCTCATTAAAAGTTATTTAAGTTAAGTTCTTAACATATCTAATTAAATTACTTAAAATTTTAATTTCACAATTATTTGTCCCACATCAGTTACATATCATTGCTTAAAGTAGTTATCTTTATCATATAAAACTGTATTAATCATTGATTTGTAACTGCATCAACTTTTCTTCAATCCCCTTATATTTGAAGAATCCTATATTCAAATATCTTAATTTGTAAAATTAAATGAATATTATTTGTAGATACTCTCAATAATCAGAAATAAGTATATTAAAAAAAGTTGGATACTCTCCAATGAAAGTTTCATACAGTTAAAAGGCTAAGATTAAGCCTTATCATTAAAATTTTAAATAGTTACTTAATTTCTTTTTATCTATAACTATATATGTATCTCACATCGATTATATATTAATACTAAAAGTTATGTTTATCATATAAAATTGTATTAAGTATTGATTTGTAATTAGGTCAACTTTTTATCATCTTCTTATATTTGAAGAAACCATGTACTCCCTCTGTCCACAATGATGATATTAAAAAAAAGGGCTTCACAATTAGAATTAAGTACATTAAAAAGTTTTTATTTATTCTATACCATACTTTAGTTATTTAAATAGTTGATGAACTAAGTAACTATTTATCCTACCATAGGTTAGACTATATGATAGCTAAATGTTATTTTATCATATAAAAAGACATTAGGCATTGATTTGTAATTACATCAATTTTTCTCATCTCCTTAAATAGTTGATGAACTTATTAATTATTTATGGCGCATAAATTTTATATCATACCTAAGCGTTACCTTTATCATATAAAACTTTATTAGACACTGATTTGTAAATACATCAAGTTTTTTCCATCTCCTTAATTATATTTGAGGAAATTCTATACTTAAGGATCCTAATTTGTGAATTTTCTCAACAACGAGAATTAAATATATTAAGATAAATTTTAATAAACATATACTAACAATTTAATCTACTAAATTAATTATTTGTGTGTGTGTGTATATATATATATTTCATATCTAATTAGTAATTAGTACAACAAAAAATACGTAATTAACCAATTGACAACATAGACTGTGTGTTAAAATTATCATGTTTAATTATATATACTAAAATTAATGTGAACTTTTAACACGTGTACGTACCTTTATGTATATGATAAATACATGACGTATATATATGCTGTTACTATTTTAAGGTTGAGAAGGAGAGGGGTCAAGTAGCTACTGGAATAGAGTGCCTGATGAAGGAAAAAGGGGTGACAAAAGAAGATGCAATGGACATGTTTTCTAAAATGGCTACGAATGCATGGAAGGATAGTAATGAGGAGTGTTTGGGCTTATCTTCCTACTCGAGGGATGTTTTTATGATTCTCCTAAATTTTAATCGCATTATTGATGTTAGTTACAAAAACAATGAAGATGGATACACTAAACCTGAAAAGGTTCTCAAGCCACATATCATTGCTTTGTTCGTCGATCAAATAGAGATCTAATGAAGCACTTCAATAAGCATACGCCTCACTAATGTACTTCAATATATGGTTCTTGTTTATGGTGTATCGAGAATTTTAATTATTTCAATAACAATTTTATGTGCATGTGACACATAATTTTCTTAGGGCTATAGCTAGTTTGTGTTAGGATTTGGTAATTTATCCCATGTAATCTGCTACCCAAAAATAATTGTTAAGGGAATAATATAAATGAATTAATTCCACACCTATATCTCTACAAATTCGAGCTTTTAGATGAGACGAAATTCTTTTATGGTATCAGAGCCTTCAGACTCACGCTCACGTCCTGGGTCGATTCCCGCTGAAAGCAACTCCACCCATATTAAATTGTCCACTCAATGGGCCTCCGCCCAGTTAGAGATGCTAAAAAAAACCAGAACCGGAACTGAAACCGCCTTGACCGTGGTTCGGTTCTGGTTCCACCTTCAAAAATTTTGGAACCGCCGGTTTCGGAACCATGAGCATCTCTACTCCAGTGATGGAGTAAGAGAATTCCACACATGAGTGAGAGGGAGTGTTAAGGATACATAGTAGAGGTATTGAGTTTTATATTTTTGTGAAACAACAATTTAATTAAAAAAATGAGTACAAGGAATACTCAATCGTTACAGAAAATTACAAACAAAGAGAAAGAAGGCTTTCCTAATGCCAGGTCTCTACTAACTCAACCTTCTAAGCAAGATATCCATTCATTGAGCGAAAAAAGTGTTGGGATTGTTGGAGCCTGAGTGAACGGGGAAGTCAGAGAATGGGAGGCGCTCGACCAAGCATTGTGGTCGAGCACATCTGCTCGATCGAGCACCTCGATTTCCAGAGCCGAGCAAGCGCTCGAGCAGGCAACGTGATCGAGAGGAACCGCTCGACCAAGGCCCGTGGTCGACAGGGTTCCGCAGCCAGTTCGCGGGATTAGGGCTTCGGCCCATATATTTGTTTAAATACCTTGACTCATTCTATTTGCCTCTTTGTACGAAAATAACACACGAAAAGAGTGAATCTCCTGGCTTGGTAGTGCCCCAAACGTAGTCATTCCTGACGAACTGGGTAACTAAATTGTTTGTCTCTAAATTCCTAGTTCTATTATTTTCTCCATAATTACTTGTTTAATTCCTAACAAAAAGGACGGGCAATTTCCTATAATCCTAAACTAATTCCACGTTCTGGTGCAAAACAAATCGCATTTCTCCACACAAGGAAACACATTATAGAAGATGACTTGATTTCTACATTTAGGAAGATTTGACAAGAGATTTTTAACCTAAACAAATTAGGACCTCTATTGTCAATAAATACCCCATATTTTCAATTCATGTATACTTGCTTTTCAATTCATTGTTAGGTTCATATTGGACGTGGCACACTTGTGTGAGACCGTCTCATGATGAAACGAGTTATAATGTAAACATTGATTCTTAAACATTTTGAAAGAGGTGGGTGTTAATTAATTTGTGTTAAGTTGTATTCTGTCTCATGCATGAGTCCGTCTCATACGAGTGTTTGTCATTTTTTTTCCTTTTCTTGTTTCATTTAAACCTTAACTTCGGGCTGTGATCCCCCTTTTTCATTTGACTTTTAATAATATACGTGCTCCCTGCTTTTTCATTTGACTTTTAATAATTGTACGCTCTTCAAAATTGAAAACTATTGTTATTCTATTCTATGTGGGTGCTTTATTTACTTCTAATTTATTATATTTATACATTTTTTCGTATTTGTTTATTGTTATTTTGTCCATAAATTTCAGTAATCAAATCGTGGGCTAATTATTTCCTAGTGCCATGGTATTTCAAATGATATGAAAATCTTATATTATATAAAAGGAAGAAGCTTTCAACCAGCTTTTGACATGTGTCAATTTGAAGTTACAATTTGAATTTACACATGTGTCATTCACCATAAGTCGTGAAGCCGCCAAGTGTACTTAGTTGCCAAGTGTAGTTTTACATCCAAATTTAATATTACTACTTGCCTACCACTTGCGTTGCACGTTATACGTGAATCATCAGTATTAATAAAACATGGTTTAGTAGAAAAAAATTGTTTTAAGAATCCGTACATTTCCTGTCAAGAGAGACAAGTCTTTGATAAAAGACTACAACACTGCTAATTTGTACATAATACATTATCCGTAAAAAATGGTACTAACCGACTTTCACGTTTAAAATCCTCATAAATAAATGTCATTCCCTCCAACCAAAACTCTTCACAGTTGTATAGCTTTGGCTTGAGAAGATGTAAACCATGCATGTTGATCTGATGAAGTATGGTGACTCTTTAGGGTGTTGCTGCTGGTAATATAATTTGAACATTCATTTCCCCCCCAATATCTAACACAAGGTGTGCTTAGATGGATTTTTGCGGCTCCAGTATGACTGTCACCTAGGTATTCTTCATCAGATAAATTGCTACAAGAAAGATGTAATGAGAATAAGAGCCTGTTTGGATTAGCTTTAAGGGGGTGTTTTCAAACTCCTTTTGAACTCTAGAAGCACTTTTTTTTTTTGAAAAAGTTGGGTCTTACCAACTTAAAAGAAAAGTGCTTCTCACTATTCTAAAAGAGTTTCAAAACACCCTCTAATTTTCTTAAGTCGGCTTATAAATAGTCTAGAAAAAGCTCTGTGAATTCGTTTGGAAGAAAAGCATTGTAAAAGTAAAAGATATTTGTCAAGCATATATTTCAATCTCAAACAGTCTTTACAATTGATAAGAATCTTAATTAGTTTTTGGTGCACGTGCCCCATGTTTAGTGTCCCAAAAAAGTCAATTACTTTTGGATCAAAGTCCAATGTATATGATACTGCACTGCACCTAAGTTAAGTACTCAATTAAAAGGATTCAATATAAGAGGAAAGAAACAATATCCAGTAATGTAGAGCAACCTAGTCGTAATGACAAGAAAGAAAGACCTGGAGTAGAAATAGTTTTTGTTAAATCAGCAGAAAAAAAATCCATAAGATCCTAATGAACCGTAACCAAGAAGCATCAACAAATAAATCACGTTATCAGATATGTATACAAAATTAGAGAACTCCAGAAGGATGGTTTAAAGTAGTTTCAAATTTTTAGCTTCAATTCATATTGAGCAGAGATGCCTAACAACTTCATTATAGACGTCAAAAGTCTAGAGCAACAACAACAAATTTCATATAAACAAATTTATTTAATTCAAAAGATCAAAAACATAAAAATATTAAACCATAAGATAAAAAGTTACAGCATTAGACAATGCCAGGTTGTAGAGCTGTTAACCGAAGGAAAATCTATAGAACCTCTAATTCCTTCGAAATTCAAATTTCACATAAACACCGGTATCCAAATAAAAAAAGCACAGAATAGTAGATACTGAGTACAGTTATAGAAATTTGTATTTTAAAATCTAATAACGCACTTCGAAAGTTTCTAAATAATTAATTATATCATATATCCGAACTAACTAAATCTACCTTAGCTGAATTTTTCCTTCTGAAACAGCTCTTAGTGATTGCCATTGTTGACTCTTCAACCACTCTTGTGGTTCGTGTTAGTTTGTGGATATACTCACACACTTTGTTCTCACTCCCTATCTCAAAACTAACCTTCAAAAGCACAAAATAGTTCATCAATATTAAAAGTGTCCAAGGCTTTTTCAGATAAACTAATCAAAGGGTCTTAAAATACCTTATTTAGATTATTAAGAAAGACGGAAAATAAATATTTTTCACATACATCACAATATCAAAATTCATTATAAATAAGCACTATACATTATAAATTTCCAAATAGCATGACAAGGACGCTCATGATCAATTCAAATGGGCAAGTAGTAGACATCATATATAAATTTAATCAGAGGAAACCATTTAACATATATTAGAACAATTCATAATCTCTCATTTAATAAACACTACTTTTTACCTCTAGCAAAACTGCGAGTTCAGATTCCTCTAAGGACAATCCCACCCACTGACTCCACATATTCATCGACTTGGTACGCATTTTTTGCAGCTCCAGAACCACAACATTTGTAAAATGAAACCCATCATAGAAGCTTATCAAACTAAACTTTTCCAGGATAGAGACACGGGACAACATCGCACCAAGCAGATACATAGAAATATCAATCAATCATCTGAGGCCAAACACCTTCATGGTAGAGGCAACCAGGAACAACGGATATAGTTTCCACCAAACTCCTGAATAGTCCATCTATTGTTCTTTTCTGTAAGGAATTCCAAGATAAAGATTAGAGGGAATTACAACTTACATGCTATTACAGACTCAATTTCTACTGGATATGAGCTCAACTTGAATATCTCCTTTGCACCCTGGATGGAAAATGGTATGATTCGGAGAAAAAATAGCATACAGATCTCTTCACCAAAACATCAAACTATTAAAACATGAAATTTGGAAAGAAAGTGTATCGACAAAAAAAATGATATATCCATTATAAGTGCACTTGAAAAACATTTTGAGCATAATATATTGTTTGTTGCATGCAGCCGCATCATTACGTTATACCTAAACTAACGAACCTGAGATTTCCATTGAAAATATAGCGAACAACAACATTAAAAACGAGGCAACTTCATGCCTCAATCTCGGAGACTATGATCGCTCTTTCGCTTCCCCAGAAATGTACTTCACGAGGCCGCCTAGGCGCCTCTAGGAGACTCACAACCAAGCATTCTTTGCAAAATTTTAATGTTCACAGGAATGAAGAATAGCAACCAAGCATTACTACAAATATCTATTTTTTAATGTTCACAACCAAGCAAATCCTACAAACAAGGAGGTGCAACTGAAATTCTGTAAACTATAATGAATTTTGGTTTAAATTATGCAAATATGTCAATTGTTGTTGTGATAAATATTATTGAGATTCTGCAAACTATATATATTAATCAAGCAACTGAATCGTTTAGTTAATTTTTTTTTTTTTTTTAAAAGAAGTAACATTTTACTCTAAGATGTGCCTGAGCGGAGGAGGTGGAGCTACGTGAGGGTAATCAAGAGATGGTGGCATCTATCTCATGCATTATCTTGTTGTTCCTCATTAACTTTCAATGTTGGAAGCAACCTAAATATTGTTCTTTTAAGGAAAGAAATGAAGTAATGAAACCCAAGAATATGAGAGAGAGATGAGAAGTACTATGTACCTACAGAATTTTAGTTCAGCCACCTACTACTTCTGGTTGGCACTAACACACACCATGGGAATGAGGACCTCACATTCTATATCTCATCTTTGTTCTGTACAATAGCTCAACACAATCTTTAGAAGGCTAGAATGCAGAATTATAATTATCCACACAAAGTGTGGCAGAAACAAAGCAAAATAATGATCCAAGTCATTCTCCATTTCAAAAATATAAACAGATGAGAAGAGGGTGTGGCCACTGCCCATAAAACTTCTGCATGCATCAGCATCAGTATTATACTCAAGATCAAGGGGAAATTAATTTTTGTAACACTGAAAAAAATTGCAATCTATATGTTTAAATGAGTAAATGTACACAGGTCGTTAACGTATTTATAAATAGGAACTAAAATTGGTAACACCAGCAGCCCTACAGATTATATGCAATTGAACGCAAGATGGAACATACAAACAGCCAAAGATTTGAAAAATTCACAAAGAAACACAAGGTAATCATTCAGTAAATCACAGTTTGCGAACCTTTTAATTTGTGGGTATAGGATTAACTTTTACAACAAATTGCTCCTAGATCATGCAAAAAAAACAATGTCAGCATTGGACTAAACACAGATAATTTAATTTAGAGACAAATAAATAAACTAAAACACACAAAATACTATAATCAATAAATAGTTTCCATCCAAATTAAACAATGTAATATAACAAACCTGTAACCTAAGTTAGATAGGCGAAAGTGTTTGGGCTGCAAATAAATTTTTTTAATCTCCAGATATAGATTTGATACGGCATGCCCGTGCAAAAATAAGAAGATACGAACTCAAGTTCTTATCCAGCGTCTTGAAGAACTGATGAATCGATGATGGAACTTTCAACATCTGTTTCAGGGTCATCTTCTTTCTTTGGGGGCAATTACTATAAACTACAATTGTAAATGGAAAATAGCTGTTGGGTACAAAATGAAAGAAATCTTGCTGCCCAATACAAAAAGTTTACTATTTTACCCTTACCTTTATTTCTTTTCACTTTCTATTATAATGTATCTTCTTTAAGTCTTGTCCCACTCCCACGTGATTTCACTTTTTGTGTGGTGGGCCACGACTTCTTTTTTAATCGATTAGTCATAATTTAATTGAAACTATTTTTCTGATTTCTTATTTTTTAATATATATAACAAAAATGTTAACTTTCATTTAATTGATAATATGTCTCTCATTTATCATTTAAAACACCGTGTCCACTTTTAATTAAAAAAAAAACTTTTTATATTTTAGTAACTAATACAATAACTTTATTGGAATTTATTTTTCCATTGTTCGCAGCTTGTTATTCGAATCCAGAAAGTGCACACGCCCAATAAAAATTGCATCGGGCGTTTAAAAGATGCACATAGGAAAACAAATGCATATATGCACAAGTATTGCATTGTTTATATAAAATATGCATTATTCAATATAAAAATGCATTATTCATATAAAAATGCATTTTTCAGATAAAAATGCATTCTTGAAGAAAAAAAAAAGAGCAAAAATCAAAAGTAATTTACGGCGGTTCAGCCTTTCATGTCACTTGCTCATTTATCAATTATCATACATAAAAGCAGCAAAAAATGTCTATAAATAGATACACAAAAACTCCACAATATATGACAAATCAGAATACAAATTCAAAATCCTACATCCTTGACATTGACAAGGCTGAACTAATTCCTATTCCTACCTTTAGAATCCCGATTAAAAAAAAAAGTTTCTACCTTTAGAATGGCTGAGCGTGGTGGAACATTTGAACACACAACAATTTTGATACAGAGAAGTAATTAAACAACCCAACCTGGGCAGAATACATATAGTGGAGAACCAACATTAAACTATAAAATTTACACATTTGGTACACAAATTCATGTACAGAACATGATAAATTCATATACCCAATTAAGAGTTCAAAAATTTAAACTTGAACAGAGCTGAAATTCAGCAGAACAGATCTGAAAAAGTTCAAATTAGACTCAGCGAACTCGGGGCGACTCAACGACTCGGAACCCGCCGCCGTCGACACTAATCGATCCTGCCAGAGGCATCGACGATAGGAAACTCAATAAAAAATTCGAATCGAGAAGAGTAAAGAGGAGGCGACGCGATCAGATTCGCGGTTGGAGGTGGCGTCTGTGCCTAGTCGGAACCCACTTCAGCTTCGGCTTGAAAACAATCGTCTTACCTCGTCCGGCGCCACCGGCGATGAGTCGATCTTGTAAGGTGGACTGGATGAACATGGATGGGTTGGAAAGATTGTGATTCACAGAAAGAAAGAGAAGAGAGAGACGGTTTGAGAAATTTGATTGGAGAGAGAAACTAAATTTGAAATACAATATTCAATACATTTGGGTAGGATGGTATAAGAGATTAGATTTTATTTTCAAATTAAAGTTAAAAGGTTATAATTGGTTTTTTAACTTCGTTTTGTAGTTGGCAGCAATTGCACTAAAAAAATGTATCTCACAGTAATTACCCCTTTCTTTATATCCTGCGAACTTGCGGCCACTTCTCAAACCTGTGAAGATCCTTCTTCGGCGGTCCGGATCGGTGCCGTAATCCCGGCCCCAGCCCGACAGATCTCCAGCCGCTTCTCCTCCCTCAAGCTCTCTCGTTAGCCGTCGTCGCGCCATACCTGGCCTCCCTCAAGCGCTCTCGACGCCCTTACGATGTAGGACGGCGGCGGTGGGAGAACCTAGCGCCGTGCGCCTACCGCCATCAACCGTCGCCGCACCCTCCCCTCCCACATACAATCTCGCCTATCTCGTCGATCCGTATTCGTTCAATTGAGTTTGCTTTAATGTTTCTCATCTAATGATAATGATAATGAACCGTGTACGTAGAAATTTAGTGGGGCTTAATTTGCACACATGAAAGTATTAGAGGGGTAATATCAGCTAAAAATGTTTCTGATTGTTAAGCCACTTTTTAATTAGTAATAAAATAATAATAATAATAATTAGTAATAATTAGTAATTAGTAATTAGTAATAAATGTTATATGATTAGTCTAAAAATCCATACGTTTTCAAGGAAACCTATAGTCTTCACTTTTCGAGTTCGGCGCTTCATGTGCTTTCTCCGCCGTTAGAGTTCCGGCACTACCGCGCTGAACAGAGCCCCGCCATTAACGCGTCCAGTGACAGACGCCATTGTGGTTAGAAAGCAGAATCGACGCCGGGCTGCCTTTCAGGCGTTAAGGCCAATTTCAGATCGACCGTCACTGTACAGAGTACCTCTTCCCTTTTGAGCCACCACTGTGTTCCCGATCGCATCGCTTGGGTCTGCTGTCTGGGGAAACAGAAGGCCACCGCGTCACCTTCGCGAGACTTTGTCACCAATTCGCTTCTTGCCAACATTTGAATAATTGAGGTCAGTGCAATCGTGAAACCTCTTGATAATTTTGAATGGCTTCAGATATACATGTTACAAATGATTGTGTGATGGTGGTGTTGAGAGCTTGCAGTAATATAGTAGAATAGTTATGTCCTTGAGGTGTTTGATATAATGTCCATGAGAGTTGATGTTAGTGGATTGAATTTTTTCTAGAATTGGTGTGAGTGGGAAATTGAATATATATATAGATGGACATTTCTTAATGAGAATTCAAGAGAATGAAGAAATGCAAAAACTTCGGGGATGTATATGATGGTCAGAGGCGATATGTAGAGTTAGAGGTGAAGATATTAATTCAAATGCTTTATGAATTGCTGCAAATTGATTTTTAATTACTCTGCTGCAAATGATTTTTGATTCTAGCAGTTTACTTGAATTTCTGAAGTGAATGAACATGGTTTATGAGTTGTTGCAAGTTTATTTTTGATTGCTCTGCTGCAAGTGATTTCTGATTCAAACAATTTACTTGAATTTGTAAAATTAATGAAAATGGTTTATGAGTCGCTGCAAATGATTTCTTTATCACGTTAATTTGCTGCAAATGGTCTACCCCTTTTATACTTGCATTGAAATTGAAATATTTTTTGAAAAAGAATTGATTACTGAGATATGCAGAATTAATTTGAAAAGTTAGTTTGTACAAAGAATATGAACAAATGTGCAACTTCTTCACTAGTTAATTGATGTCATTGTGGAATTATCATTCTCATCAAGCTTCATTCATTTTACCTGCTATGATTATTTGTACCCTCCCCTTCTCACTCACTCATTTGGCTAATGATAATCATTAAAGTTCAGAATGCTATGCATGTTCTGTTAGTAGTTGTTACATATGTTGTTATTTTCTGTTTAGGCTGAAGTTTTGGGAGTTGATTTGGATGGGTAAGACATTTCAATTGTCAAGGCTGGACAACAGCAAATTGCTTGTAGGAAGAAGATGAGATGCTGGTCTGTCGAGTTGCATCACCCAAATTATTGCCTTCAAATCAGGTCTACTTTCTCTGCATCTTTTTCTTTGCTCCAGTTTTGTTTACATTTGGTGATGTTTGTGACATGATCCATTTATGATTTATGTGGTATGTATGATGATTTTAACTTTCTGTAAATTTTAGAATTTTATGTAGAAGATTATATATGTAAAAAAATTGTTGCTGAATCTTTTGTGCTTGGGTGTCGCAACTCATCTAGATCATTTATAATTTTAAAGATTGACCTTCACTTTTGGGTATTGTTCAGCCTTTTTGCATTTAGTAGTTATATTGTACATGTAAAAAATACAAATTTGGTTGAATGCAGCTTTAAAACAAATAGCAGGTTTTTCTTCAAGTATTTTTATTTGGTTGTGTATATTATGCATTGATTAACCGATTATGTGGCCCATGCATATGGCCATATTTATATCAAGAAATGTGTATATATGCCTGTAAACAATAAGTAAGTGAATTCAAAGGTATCAAATTGACTTCTATGGGAACCCTTAAATTTGTGATCTTTCTGCGTTTGACCTGTGTTAATGATAGACGTCTTATAAGTTATCTTTATTATTTTAGTTATGGGCTTTATTTAAGTTAAGAGTCTTTATTTTAATTATATAAATTTAGAATAAATAAATGGGCCGCAGACCTTATTTCTTAGGGCATAAGTTAGGGTTAGTCTATTTATATTAGCCGTTCTCTAAGACTGAGATTATCAGGAAAATACTTATATTGTGGCAACTACGGTTGTGGCAGAGATTTATCTTTGAGGCCTCTTTGAGGAGCCTCGTTTTTGAGGATTTATTTATCGTATTACTATTATTTCGTGTCTCCCTTGTCTTAACTCTATCAATTTGGTCCGACCTGCCGAATATCACCTCGATGGCTTCAGCAAAGGACCGGTGTGACGCGATAGAGAAGACATTGGGGGAATTTAAGTCCGCCCTCGCTGAAAACCAGTAAGCGCACGAAGAAAATAAGGCCAAAATCGCCGAGGTACGTGATTCCCTCGCCAAAATTATGACACAATTTCATGTTATCACGGCCGCTATGGTGAAGCCGGGTGATTCGGGAAAACTTCACATGATGCAGCCCGATCTCGTACAGCAACCGCATACTCCTTTCCTAGGATTTCACAACTCATCCAGTTCAGTCAAAGGTGGAATTGGCAAGGACTCAATGCCAGCTGTTGGTTCTGCGTGGGGAGGGCCCACTCATTCAACCCTAGCGCCATCAGGATTGACCACGATTCCTGCAGTATCACTGCACCGAATGGAAATACCTTTGTTTGATGGGAATGATCCCGTGGCATGGTTGGCACAGGCTGAGAAATATTTCTTGTTGCACCATACGCCTATCAGTGACCGTGTACAAGTGGCCCTCTAATAGGGAAAATAAAGAAAATATACGGTAGTTTTTTTTTAATTCAATTCTTGTAATTATATATTAGGTAACTTTCCATCTTGTTGTATTTTGTTGTAATCTTCTCCTATAATTAAGGAGACAACCGTTGTACTCTTTCTTTAAAATAGAAATACATCCATCACCAAAAACATCGGTGATTTTTTCTAATCACACATGGTATCAGCCATATCGGTCCACACCCAAAATTAATTATCTTCTCTCTTCCTCAAATTCATCGTTTTCAATTCTCTCTGCAAAAAATCTCGACCTAGACACCGTCGGATTTTCTCATCGCCTGCCTTTTGTGACCGAGTCCCCGTCACAAATCACTCTCTTCTCCCTTATTTCTCAAAGATCGGCTTTCAGACTCTTGTCGTCGCCTCTGTAATGGCCGCCAACCCCACTGATCCGATCCCAATTACAGCGATGAGCGCCATGATTCACATCCATCTTTTATCCACAAATTACTTAGCCTGGAAAATGCAAGCTTTACCAATAATTGAAGCGTTTGATCTCCTCGAATTCATTGATGGCACGACGGTCGCGCCATCCCCCACCCTCACCGCCGACAATGGCAACATCACCCCGAACTCAGAATACGCCGTTTGGCGAAAGAAAGGTCAAAAACTTCTCTTTGTAATCGTTTCAACCATAGTTATTAATGGCGCAAGGCGCCACAAGGTGCGAAGCAGCGCCTAGCGCCTTAGGCGCGCCTGGCGCCTTAGGCGCGCGTGCCTTGCATCCCTGGAAAAAACAACATAAGACCTTGAAAATTTCTTAGTAAACCTAACCATGGAAGTAAACCTAAGTTAATCATACTAACATATAATTAACTAACAAGTTGAAGGTTAAAAACATATAAATCACACAAAATAAAGAGTAAAGACATAAACTTCAAACCATAGAAGTACGATAATAACAAACAGTAAATATATAGCTTAATCACGAAATTAAAGACATAAATAGCAAACTAATCATCTCCATCAACGAATTCATCAAAAGCAAACTCCTCCTCCTCCTCCTCCTCCTCATCATCATCATCATAACGTGGATCGTCCTCACGAAATTCTTCTTCCTCCACATCTTCACCTTCTAAGTTAAATTCAATTTCATCTTCATTTTCATCTTCATCTCTAAGGCCGCTAAAAGATGATCCTCTCACACTCACACCCACACCCTTGCCCTTGCCCTAAAAAGTGAATCTTGAAACTCTAGATGTGATTCACTCAAATATTAAGACTTAAGAGATAGTATTTTTTATAATTATGATGTTATTTGACAAATAAAAAGATGTTTTTTTATTTCAAACCCTAGATGTATGCAAGGCACGCCTTAGGCGCGCCTTTTGTCCCAAGTCGAGGCGTCGAAAGGCGCTACCAGGCGAGCGCCCAGAAAATCCCAACCGCCTGGGCCTATGGCAGGCGAGATGGTTGGCGCCCCGAGTGCCTGGCGCCTTAGGCGCGCCTCTGGCGCGCCTTTAATAACTATGGTTTCAACACTAACCGAAGAGGCCGTCGCCGAAGTCCACGATTGCACCACTGCTCGGGCAGCGTGGTTAGCCTTGGAGGAAGCCTTTTCTCATTCATCCACGTCCAGGGCGAATCAACTCCGGGAGCAGCTTCTCTCATTACGACGTGACAATATGTCAGTCGAGGAATATGGGCGCCGATTCAAGTCCTTATGCGATTAACAGGCCGCCATTAAACGCCCTGTTCCAGAATCAGACAAGTCACATTGGTTCCTTCATGGATTGGGGCTTCAGTTCGCCGGTTTCGCGGACACTCGTATGGCTATGGAGTCCGTCCCTTCTTTTCGTAACATTCTTCACCAAGCGATCCAGTACGATATCATGCTCAAATCGATGGAAGGCACCGCTCACTCTGTACCGGCTGCCTTCGTCGCTAGTGGTAATGGGTCGCACTCCCAGCAATCCCGCGAAGGTGGTGGTTCGAACAATCAGTCGCATCCCAATCGTGGAACAGGTTCATACAATCAGCAGCGCACCGACACCCCTTTTGGTTCATTTAGTCAGCACGCTCGTGGTTCTTCGTCCCATGGTTTCAGCGGTAACACTCATAACGGGGGGTGTGGGGGTCGCAAACCTTATGTACCCCGTTGTCAACTTTGTCGGGGAGAACACTATACCGACAAATGCCCAATTTTCCTAAATTCCAGGGCCTCGCCTACTGCTCAACTTGCTCAGGCGTTCAATGCCTCCGGCAACGTCACTGAACCCGTATTCGACTGGTATCTGGACTCTGGAGCATAAGCTCACATGACTTCTCAGCAAACTGCATTGGACAAATTCGAACCCTATATTGGTAACGGTTCTGTCATCGTTGGTAACAGTGACTCTTTACAAATTTCTCATATTGGTACTAGCAAGTTAACAAATGATGTGAATTTACTTGACGTATAGTTGTTCCCCATATTATGAAAAATCTTTTGTCTATTAGCAAACTCACCGCTGATTATCCTATTGATGTTGTTTTTTCTGACACACATTTTACCATTCAGAATTGAGCCACATAGGATTCTTGCACATGGTAGATGTGATAAAGGCCTTTATGTCCTTGATCGGGCGATACCTGCTTTAGTTGCTGCTGTTCGATCCAGAGGTCTAAAAGCTAGTTATAATTTATGGCACTTACGTTTGGGGCATGTCCCATTTTCAGTTATTTCTCGTTTAAATAAACTAGGGAACTTAACTGTTTCATCTGTGTTACTTGACCCTACTATCTGCTCCTCTTGCCAGATGGCAAAGAGCAAACGTTTATCCTTTCCTTTGAATGAAAAACGTGTTATATCTGTTTTAGATTTAATTCACTGTGATATGTGGGGACCTGCTCCAGTAAATACTAGTCATGGTTTTCGTTATTATGCTGCTTTTGCTGATGATTTCTCTCGCTTTACATGGTTGTTCCCATTACGTGCGAAGTCTGAATTTTTTGATGTTTTAGTACGTTTTCACACCTTTGTTTGCAACCAATTCTCTACTACTGTGAAAATCTTTCAAAGTGATGGGGGTACTGAGTTTGTTAATAATCGTGTTGCTGAATTCATAACCTCTCACGGAATCCATCACCGGATTTCTTGCCCTTATACACCTCAACAAAACGGAAGGGCCGAAAGGAAGCATCGCCACATTACCGAAACGGGTTTGTCCATGATGTTTCATGCTAAAGCTCCTACCTCTCTATGGTTTGATGCTTTTACAACCGTTGTTTTTGTGATTAACCGCTTACCCTCTTCCATTTTGGGTGACAAATCTCCTTTTGAACTTTTATTTCATAGTTCCCCGAATTACGCCCTTTTCAAGCCTTTTGGTTGCAGGGTGTTTCCATACCTAAGGGACTACGCGGCGAACAAGTCAGCTCCTCGCAGTCGTCCATGCATCTTCCTCGGCTACAATAGCATTCAGAAAGGGTTTCAGTGTTATGACCCAGAATCGACTCGTGTGTTTGTCACTCGCCACACTCAATTTGATGAAACAAACTTTCCTTTCTCTGTGTCCGCACAACCATCATCTTCTCCAGACACTGAGCTCAATACTTTCTTTGATGTTGCTTGGTCACCCCAACGTACGATCTCTCAACCTTCCACTACCATCCCAAATCTTGCACCTCTCAACCCATCCAGGTTACCCTCTACCCCTTTGATCCTGTTGGAAGACGAAACACCTGCTCTGGTTCACAATCCCACTCCAACACCACCCCTATCGCCATAGCCGGAACCACCACAACCGGCACCACAAAACCCGGTCCCACCACTAGCACCACCTGGTCCATCTCACCATATGGTTACTCGGGCTCGTACTGGCATCTTCAAGCCCCGTTACCCGGTCGACCTAGCCTCCACTACTTTGCTCTCCGCTCTTGTCGCCGCCTCGGAACCTCGTGGATTCAAGTCCGCAGCCAAATCACCACACTGGCTAGCCGCCATGCAAGAAGAGATAGATGCCCTTCGTACAAATGACACTTGGTATTTGGTCCCTCGTCCTCCACACACGAACATTGTTGGCTCAAAATGGGTCTTTCGTACAAAATTTCATGCGGATGGTTCTATCGAACGCCACAAGGCCCGTCTGGTTGCTCAAGGTTTCACTCAGGTACCCGGCACTGACTTTCATCACACTTTCAGCCCCGTGGTCAAAGCATCAACCGTTCGAGTAATCTTGTCCATCTCGGTTCACCGAAATTGGTCCCTCCACCAACTAGACGTAAAAAATGCATTTCTCAATGGTATTATAGAAAAACCAGTTTTCATGGCTCAACCTCCAGGTTTCATGGATACTCAATTTCCTGATCACGTATGTCGATTAAAGAAAGCTCTCTACTATCTTCGTCAAGCTCCGTTTGCTTGGTTTCAAAGGTTCAGTAACTTCCTTATTGGTCTCAGCTTTTGTCAAAGTCGTTCTGATTCTTCCTTGTTTTGCTTTCATCAAGGAACCACAACTATATTTTTGCTACTTTATGTCGACGACATTATTGTCACCGGAAATGATCCTGCTCCTATTCAGAAATTTATAAAGCACGCGCATCACAAATTTGCTATTAAGGACTTGGGAAAATTAAGTTACTTTCTCGGTTTGGAAATTTCCTACACATCAAATGGTTTGTTCATCGGTCAAGCCAAATATGCTCTTGACATTCTTGAACGCACAGAGCTCTTGGAGGCTAAACCAGTCAGCACCCCTTTGGCTGCCGGTGAAGCTCTCGTTTCTGAAGGGAGTCCCTTTCGTGATCCTACGCTCTATCGTTTGCTTGTGGGGGCCCTGCAATACTTAACAATCACACGTCCATACCTCTCATTTGCAGTCAATCATGTTAGTCAATTTTTGCAATCTCCGACTGACGATCACTTTTCCGCTGTCAAACGGATTCTACGTTATGTCAAGGGCACAGTCAACTTCGGTCTATCTTTTGTCCGCCGTCCGGACCTCTCTGTCATTGGTTATTCTGATGCCAATTGGGCTCGTTGCACCGAAACACATCGCTCCACTTACGGGTACTCGATCTTTCTTGGAGGCAACTTAGTATCTTGGAGTGCGAAGAAACAACCTACCGTTGCTCGATCGAGTTGCGAATCTGAATATCAGGGCATGGCAAATGCTGCTGCTGAACTAGTTTGGTCATCCAACTTGCTACAGAAGCTCAAATTCTTCCCTCTGTCCAACCTCAACTACTGTGCGATAACAAGAGCGCTATCTTCCTCAGTCAAAACCCGATAGCTCACAATCGGGCAAAACACATCGACCTCGATTATCATTTTGTACGAGAATTAGTTTCCTCCGGAAAATTACTAAATCGCTTTGTTCCTTCTCATCTACAGTTAGATGATGTTTTCACCAAAAGTCTACCTCGCCCAACTTTCGAATTTCTACGGTCCAAGCTTTGCATCGGCTTTCATCCCACGCAGCGCTTGACGGGGGGTAATAGGGAAAATAAAGAAAATATACGGTAGTTTTTTTTTAATTCAATTCTTGTAATTATATATTAGGTAACTTCCCATCTTGTTGTATGTTGTTGTAATCTTCTCCTATAATTAAGGAGACAAGCGTTGTACTCTTTCTTTAAAATAGGAATACATCCATCACCAAAAGCATCGGTGATTTTCTCCAATCAAACACCCTCATTGCCATGTCGGGCCGGGCCATGTTCTGGGCCCAGTGGGTACTCCGCAGAACTCCTAACGTCCCATGGGCCCAATTTACACAGGATTTGGTTGAACGGTTTGGAGATGCTTCAGCGATCAATGCATACGAAGCTATGCATAACACTGTCCAAACAGGGAGTCTCGAAGACTATCTGGCCTTGTTTGAGGAACGAGTTATCCAATTACCCTCACTTCCGCAGGCCCAATATTTGGGAATGTTTCTTGGGGGTCTGTAGCAATCTGTTCGCGAACGTCTGCCAGACTCTGAGATGACAGACGTCTTTGCTGCCATCAGGGCAGCCCGGTGCATTGCTCGTGTCCACAAACCTCCATCGTTTCAACGGACCCCCTTCACTTCAGCGTCCTCGGGTCGCAGCAGCGGGGCCTTAAATAATGGGCAGCAGACCATTGGCAGTGAGCCCAACTCTACTGCTTCGTCCCTAGCTTTCCCACAATCTGCAATCTCGGGTTCGTCTGCCCCCCATCCGAATTGAGCGACACGTTGTCTCACAGCAGAGGAAGTTCGTGAATATAGGGCAAAGGGCAAGTGCTACCGCTGCAGTCAGCCGTATGGGCCCTTACACAAGTGTTCCACCAAATATTTGACCATTATTGAGGTGGATGATGATGAAATCGGGGTGGAGGTCGATTATCAGTTCGAGGAAGCCAGGGATGATCAGCTCAAGCCTTGAGGACAAGGCTGTTTCGCCGTAGGGAGCAATTGATAGACGTCTTATAAGTTATCTTTATTATTTTAGTTATGGGCTTTATTTAAGTTAAGAGTTTTTATTTTAATTATATAAATCTAGAATAAATAAATGGGTCAAAGGCATTATTTCTTAGGGCATAAGTTAGGGTTAGTCAATTTATATTAGCCGTTCTCTAAGACTGAGATTATCAGGAAAATAATTATATTGTGGCAACTACGGTTGTGGTAGAGATTTATCTCTGTGGCCTCTTTGAGGAGCCTCGTTTTTGAGGATTTATTTATCGTATTACTATTATTTCGTGTCTCCCCTGTCTTAACTCTATCAGTTAATAACAAAGCGGCACATTTTGTCCTACGAAGATAATAAAAAAACAAAGGGATACAGAAGCTAAAGGTTGATTGGGGTTTGATTCACAATTTAATTGTTGTTTCTGTCCGTGAGTTCTTTTTTAACCTACTTATACTTTGAAATGAAGAATCTTTTTCACTTAAGGGCAATAGGTATGGGCTGGTAGGGTGTTTTAATATATCTATGTATATGCACTCACAAATTACAAAAAAAAAAAAAAAAAACACAAAATTACACTCCTGCTTTTGCCAAGTGACACTCACCCCCTTCTTCCACGTGTCATATTACATTATTTACTAATTGTTTACTGTTTATTTATTGTATAGTTTATCTGATTTGAGTATTGGTTAAATAAGGACTCTTTATTTGTAACGCATGTGAAAGAAAACAACAGCTCATTGATGCAACATTTACGTTTATTTAGAATCCATTTCTCCAACCCGTGCCTTTTTAAGTTACCTGAATTAAACCCTTTTTTATTATAATCTTCAGAACGTTGCTCTGGTGGTGCCAGTGCAGTTTCTCGATGAGTAAAAATGGTCCGAGGATCTTCCAACATCATTGAAGCACACATTTCCCACTGTAGTTGCAGATCATCCTTGCATGGTAAAAGCATTTGGTTTGTTTCACTCAAATTGATTATTGATTTGACGATTTGAATTCTATTAGTGCTTCATATTAAATGATGATTTGTTATACTACCCAGATATACTGTAACGTCGTCCACAAGATTTCTTACATGCATTGTAAACAAAGCTGGCACTACTTTCCTTTTTCTATTTTATTTTTATTGTTCTGATGGTTTAGTTGAACTTAAGAAATGCATAAAGTTGATTGCGGAACTTTATTCTAAATTTTCAGATGACTTTCACTATTGCCTTTGTGGGTGTTTTTTCAGTTGGTGCAGCTTTCTTGAAGGCTTCTGAAGATTAGAGCAACAATTTAAGGCGATAGAGAGATAAGAGAATTTTAATTGCAACAGGGAGGGAATAATTAGTTGATAAAATTATTTCCAAATGTTAAAAAGTTAAATATGATCGGGTAAAGATGGACAAATAAATAAGTTTAGGCCATGAGGCCATGAGCGAGGATTATTGACCAGTTAAATTGAACCTTCAGTCACTTCACAAAAAATAGAGTTTACTTTGGAGAGCATGATTTATTTATTTTTTGTGTGAATTGAGGTGATTATCAATTAATTAGTCGCTCTTCGATTTGGTTATATGGTGAACATAAACAAGCCTATTAGGTCGAATTCATGAATAGTGCATATAGTTAGAGACAGGTACAAAATTATTAGATGTAGTGGATGCAACGTGCCTCTGATTTTAATTAAGGTTGTGTTCGGATTGAAGGTTTGTTTTTTCATGAATTAACTGCTTATTTTGTTCCCTGTATAATAGTATGAACTATGAATTGATACGTTTCACCTGCATATATATATATACATTAATAATTGTTTACATACTACTAAAAAATGCCTATGTTTTGAAGATCATACTCTCCTAAATGTGTACTGCTTGGTTGCATAATCTATTGCATTTTAAAAAGAAAGGCGTACCTTTCAAGCCTGGAAACTAAACGTGGTGCGATTGCATTAATTGTTTTAAAAGATAGGGATTTGCTAGCATATGATCGCCAACTCCAAGAAACTTATTAAAAATCCCAAATTTGCGTCAAGTTTTTCAGTCTAACTACTTCTTCCATAGTTTGTTTGTACAACTACGTAGACATGGAATAAAGAGAGAACCAATATCTTTCTTTTTTAATTTTGTCATATATCCACAGTTAATTTAATATTTTAATTTTTATGAATTTACGTTAAATTTAAATAATATTAAAAGAGTAACAAGTTTTAAAGTTTGTTAAAGAGAATATTATAATAGGCCCGTGCATCGCACGGACAAAAAACTAGTTTTATAAATGGTTTAGTTTAGGGTTAGCCACTTCTAATCACCTTGGATCGATTGAGAGACGGAGCTACGTGCACCGTCTTAGGGGCACATGTCCCCAGTTTTTTTTTAGTACTAATATTTTATTGTATAAATTATTATTAATATTAATTATATTAGAAAAAATTATTTATTATTATATTATATAATTACATTTAGTACTCAACCCGTCTTAAATTATTGACGAAATTGATCCCTACATATTTAATTCATGGAGTCTTCCTAGTTTTATAACCTATATGTTATCATTTTACATTTATCATGAAGTAGATATTTGATTTATAGAATAAATATGAAGTAACATAAAATGAGTTTATAAAAATTAGTAATAATCTTGTACAAAATGTATTAGCTGGAATGAGATCACCTATTTCATAATTAGCGTTCCACTTTATATTCTATAATATGGATGGATGGCACGTGGAATAATAAAAAATATCCAACGAACCACCATACTCTGGGTCCATGTGTTAAAAATCCAGAAGGGTGAAACACCAATGGAATACGAAAAGGGGAACTGAGGAATTGAACCGGTATTAGCTATACTAAATTCCATATTTAATTTATGAGATCTTTTGGCTTTTAAGAAAAAATGGGATTATGGTTACTAATATTTGAAAGTCATGATAACTACATATCTCAATCCTATAAGAGTATTGAAATCACCATTTGTTATTGAAAAAATGGATAATAGTGTCAAATTAAGTATGAACAATTTAGACGTAAAAACACTTCCTATGGAATCAAGATTAAAAATTCTCAATTTTGTGCCCCCGTCATAAAAAATTCTGGGTCCGTTTAGGCATGCATGCAAACAACTAACTCCATGTCACTAAATAATGTTTGGTTCTGTTGGTGGTTCTTGTCTCCAGTGTGTCATTGTTGGTCCCGGTGCTAACGAGTCTTACACGTGTATGGGGGGGGGAATACACGTGTTCAGTGATTTTTAAAACTTTTCTTCTTCGAGGTCGGATGGGTGGGGTTGTCACGATGGTTTGGCCTGAGAAGCCTGATCGCTCGAGTCAAAGTCTACGAGACAATGATCCGAGTTTTTTGAAGCCTCGGATAATCCCAACCGAGCTCGAGTTTTTGAGAGATCTGAGTTGCTTGGATTAGATAACTATCTTACTGAACCCTCAGTAGAGTGAGTTCAGTTTGGTAACTATCTGTTCTAGCTACTCAGATGTGCGGAATGGTTGGCCCTAAGTTTGTACTCGTTTTTAGCTTTGCTGAAAACCTTCCTTTTAATGAAACAGTGATTAAAGCTGTGATTCAGTTAGATGCAAGTTCAGTGGATTGATTCCAACTAAATATCAGTGAAAATATGCTTTTCGGTTAAAGATATGCAATGAGATAATCAATGCAAAGATGAAAGCAAAACAACACAACAAGTTATAGTGGTTCGGAGACTCAAGCTCCTACGTCCCGCTCTCTCGACCTTCGAGAGAAATTCTTAACCACTTCCTAAGGTTTTTCGACTACCTCAATGTAGTTTACTAACCTTTCTATTTTGAGCTTTCTGACTACCTCAATGTAGTTTACTTACTCAAAACACACACAAGCTTTCTGACTATCCAAGATAGTTTACTCACTTCTTCTCTAGAGTTTTCTGACTACCTCAATGTAGTTTACTAACTCTTTACAACTCCAACTCACCAACAATCACACTCAAACTACCTTACAAAGGGTTTGGGGTTTCTTGGTTGGTTTCCAACTAGGATGAGATATCCTTTACAATAAGTACAATGCAAAGGCAAGGATATCTCTACTAAGCTTTGGATATATCTTATCAAACTAGGCTTAGTGAATGAGCTCTCTTCGATGTAAAGCACTTGGGAAATTCTTGGGTTTTCGAGTGCTTCAATTTGCAAGAATAAGATTGAGCTCTTGAGTTGCTTACAAATTTCCCGTAACCTTCAATGTAGAGGTCACTAATATTTATAGTTAATCACCAAGGTCACTCTTGAAAACTATCCGTTGGAAGAGATAGTTTCATGAGTTTCCTCTTATGGTGTGTGATGAACGGCTATTTTTAGGGTTTGAATACTCCCTTGCATGTTTTAGGCAATATGCTTTTCATGCAGCCACTCACCACTTTTTGCAGTCTGGAACATAGTACTACTGACATGCTTCAGTGACCTGTCGCTTTCAGTGTCAGTAAAGTACAGTGCTGTCTTCCTCTGATTGGCTCTTGTCTTCAGTAAATGTAGACACACATAACGACTCTTTTTGGTCAATATCTCTGAGTGATATAACCTTAACAACACTTAGTTTTAGTTCCTTTTGTCTGCATGTGAATGTCTTGGGCAATATTTATTTTTCTGAGTATTCGCGTTTTTCTCAGTATTGTAGCCTTCAGATAGATATTATTCAGTGCCTCGGAACATTCAGGTTATACTGAGCATTCAGTAGATTACTGAGTCTTCAGTAACTACTGTGTCTTCAGTATCTTCTTTGTCTTCAGTATCTTCAGTCTTCAGTCTTCTGAGTCTTCTGAGTCTTCAGTGTCTTCTGAGTCTTCAGTATCTTCTGAGTCTTCAGTGTCTTCTGAGTCTTCAGAGATATACTGACTGTTATACTGAGTCTTCAGTTTCTCAGTTTCATACTGAGTCTTCAGTTTCTCAGTTTCATACTGAGACTTCAGTTTCTCAGTTTCATACTGAAACTTCAGTTTCTCAGTTTCATACTGAAAACTTCAGAAACTTCAGAAACTTACTGAGACTTCAGAATCTTCAGAATCTAACCTGATCTATATCTGCTGACTATACATGGTGCAGATAACATCCTGAACATTCTAAAACTGAATCCTGACTCAACTATCAAGATTATCATGAACATGTCATACTCAGGGGTTTTGGGATCTAATCAAAATCTTCTTTATTAAATTCATCTCCCAACAATTTCCCTCTTTTTGATGATGCCAAAACCATCTTGTTACAAAAACACTTAACCTATACTCAGGTTCAGTTTTCTATTACAATCCAAGAATGACAAATCTCCCAACAATTCTCCCAACAATTTCATCACAGAGGCATATCAAAATATAAAAGACATGTAAAAAGATAATGAGATATTATCTTTGAGCATAAAGATAAAGTTTCATTTATTGTAGGAATAAAAGTTACAGAGTACAATGAACTTATCAGAAACATAAACAAAAACAAAAAAAATAAAAAGAGTCTTCAGTCTTTAGTCTTCAGTCTTCTTCAATCTTCAGCTTCAGCTCTTCAATCCTCTTCAACCTCATCCTCAGGCACTTCCAGGTTGAACATCCCATAATATCTCTTCTTCAATGCATCTCTCTCTTTGATGATATCTGGGTTGTTTCCTGTCAGTCCTAATTGGATGGCATACTGAGCAATTTCTTGAGATATGGTTGTCTCATTCACCAGGCCATTCTCTAGTCTAGGAGCAGGGTAGGTATATGGGCCAGGGGCAACAATTTGTGTATTACCTACATCTGCAAGATTAATCCAACTCTGCAGGTACTTTGGATAGAAAGTTAATAGGTAATCAATGAAGGCTTCATTTGGGTCTGAGCTTGTCCCCCTCCATTCCCTCAGAACTTCGTAATAGAACTAGAAGGTTCTCTTTATTTCTTCCCAGGCATCATTAAATTGGATAGACATCCATTTATCAATGTGCGGCCACTTCTGAGCTTTAGCCGTACGCCTCCTTTTGCTCAGGAATTTCTTGAAACCACTTCTGCGCTTCTGCTCTTCTTCTTTCTTCTTCCTTATTAAAGGAACTCCTGATACTGAAGCAGCAGTTTTCTTCGCTTGTTCCACCTGAAGTGATTTCAGAGCTTTCCTAGTGTTGAAGACTTCCTTCTCAGCTTCTTCTTCAGATTCTTCAAAATCCATTATCAGTTTTCTTTGAGTAGCTTTAGAAGCTTTAGCTCTCTTCTTTTCAGGTTCAACAAATGCCACAACCTTTCTCTTGATAGCTTGCTCTGCACCGGCTTGGCTTGTTTCCACCCTTCTTCTACCACTCAGTTTTTCAGCAATAACTTTCTGCATTGTTTCCTCAGAAACATGAGTGTAGATTGGCTCTTCCACTTGCTTGGACTTGAGCTTTTCAGTGGCTTCAATTTCTTTTAGGGCATCTGCAAGATTTTTCTTTTCAGCTTCTTTGTCTGCCTTTCTCTTCAAGGTGTGTGCCAATAACTCCTTTAGCTCGGCTCCAGGCCTTTCCCCCTTCTTGGCACCATACCTTGGAAGAAGTTGAGACAGTGCGGTGTCCATGTGATATTGTTCTTTGCTGACACTCCACACTTCTCCAGCCAACTGGTCATGCTCTTCCTCCAGCCTCATCAAGTGGTTCTTAGCCACTGAGAACTCTTCAGACAAAGGTGCAAAATGGTTGGAGAATACATCTTTCAGCATCTCTGTCATCTTGGTCATGAGTAGGGAGCCCATTTCCTCAACAGTACTTCTGATCAGTTGATCATTCTTCTCCACCAGCTTGGCTTCAAGAAATGAAGTCCTCTCCTGATACATTTGCTTCATCTCTGTGCTCAGTTCAGCCTTGACTCCATCTACCTTCCCTTCCATGGCAGTCATTTTGTCATTCAGAGATGTCTGAAGCTGCATCAGGTCTGAAGTAGAACTCAGGTTCTCTAGCTTTTGGGATTGGTTGGCCAATGTCTGTTCAATCTGAGCAACTTTCTCCACAATTAGCACAACCTTATCCAGGTTGTCCACTATGGGACTGAAGTCAATCTCTGGAGCATATATGACTTGTTGTTTCTCCTGAGCTGGTTGCTCCGCCTGAGCTTCAGTCTCCACCTGGGCTTCAGTCTCCACCTGAGCCTCAGTCTGAACATCAGACATAACAGAATTAAAGATAGAAACTTCAGTAGCCTTGGCATAATGTTTAGTAGTGCCAAAAGTTACCTGAAGAGTACTAACTTCAGTCTGAGGATGTGAGATATCAGGCTGTCCAGCATCAGTATCCTTCTCCAATTGAGATTGCTTCTCAGCATTTCCTTGTTGATCCCCTTCATGATCTTTATCTTTTGAGCTCGGGGCACCAACATCAGCTTCCCTCCTTTCAACAACCTTTTTCCTGACCAGCTCATCAAAATCTGAAACTTTCATCCGGAGCTTGGTCTTCCTGAACCCGGAGAACTCAGTTAATACTGCAGTCTCTTCATTCCACCAGTCCTCTCCTCTGAATGAGGCAATGTTGAGCATCTCTGGCAGAGTCTGGTTCAGAATGTAGACTGTGGTCCTCAGTCTAAAGAAGAGATCCTGAAGGTCAGGATATGAGCTCAGCTCAGGGTACCTGTCCAAAATGAACCGTTCCCCCTTGCTGCGCCACTCAGTCTCTTCTGCCTCGCCCTTCTTCAGCTTCGGGCTCTCAGGTTCAGTAGAAATGGCTTCAGGTGCTGAGGGATCAAAGAATGGTTCACTCAGGAGCATGTCAAGATTCAGCAGCTCCTGAGGCTCAGCTTGGTCTGAGGTCTGAGCAGGCATTTCCTCAGTAGAAACCTGAGGTCCCTTGAATATCTCCTGAGAACATTTGTCTGAGCTCAGAGATGTTTCAAGAACCTCAGAGAACACATGTTCCTCAGTTTGCTCTTCTGCGGTAGACACAACCTGAGTCAGTACTTGCAATGGCGATTTCTGACCTTGCTGGCCCTCAGGTTGGACTTCCTCAGGTTCACTCATCTCCTCCTCAGTGGAAATTAGAACTCTTCTGCGCTTAGGAGCCAGAGGTTTCTTCTTCAGGGCTTCTCCCTTCTCCCTCTTCACCTCCATCAAAGCCTTCCCCCTGGCTTGATGGGCTTCCTCAGCAGCTCCTTCTGCAGCAGTTTCCACTTTCTTCTCTTTCTTTCCCTTCAAAGTCTTCCTTGTTGTAGTTGGCTTGAAAAGGATCTTAGACTTTGGAAAGGGTGAGGAGTTGGCAAAAATATCTTCTTCTTCTCGGCACATCTCCAAGATAAAAGCTATCTTGGTTGCATGAAGGATTTTGCCTTTGATTACAACCGAACCATCCTCCTTCTTGACTTGTTTTGCTTGGTCACTCACCACTCTGATTAGATATCGCAACCAGTTGAAATCAGTGGTGGGTGAGTCTTCTATAGCCGCCATCAATCTCAACTTTGGCGTACTTATTTGCTCAAAACTGACGGACATTTACTTACAATATCCAGCAAAACTCTATATTTAGGATTTAAATGCCTTTTATTTAGAGTAGCCTCAAACTTAACAGGATGCTCTGTAATCCTATCAAGATATTCCTGTTCCCTACCCATCATATACATCGTAGGGTCTTCTCCTCTATTACACAACTCATATACATCATTTAAATTTTTAGGAATTATATACAACTCCCTCACAAAATCGACGTATTTTGAGCTATGCTCCAAGTGAGAAACTGTAATTTGAGATTCAATACAGTCCTCCTCGTCTATTTTCAAATTTGAGATAAATTCAATTACCTCCTTTGAATATTCCGCCTCTGGTTGATTTGCAACCAGGTTTGTAAGCTTTGCGACCCGTATCATATGCAACGCCTCTTCTTCGTGGGTTGCATTTGATGAGCTCTCGAGCGACACAACATACTCGTACCATGGCTTGTTCGAAATGGCAAGTTTATCATAAATGGAGAAAGTCATTTTGAAGGATTTTTTGAGTGAAGGGTTTTTGAGAATGATGAGGAATTTCTGGGCAAATGAAGGATTTTTGAGTTGCAGAGTGTTGAAGACGAAGGTTTATGAAAATTGGGGCTTTGAATGAATTCTCAATGAATATATAGGAATGATTCGTGGGAAATCGTATAGATTGAATAAATCAACGGTTGAGATTAAACACCGACTAATCGGGTATATGAAAGGACGATTTCACGAATAATACACCGCCAATTTAACCTTATTGGTGATTAATGAACAGTGCAATTAATTACTGTTCCTGCAGACCATTGACCTCCTTCGGATATTTCAAAGGTCCCGCCCAAATATTCCCTTTAGGTGTTTTGTTATTAATTGCCAATGATTACCGAGATTCAGTTAGGCAATAAATGAGTTGCATGAGTCATTACTTCTTCAGACTAATTTCCCTCTATCAGTCTTACTGAGTTTTGACCTTGATAAAATGTCAGTATAATACTGAGTACTGAACGCGTTCAGTATGATACTGAGTACTGAGCCAGATCAGTAAAATACTGAGTACTGATCTTCAGTATATCTGAGTTTCCCAAGACTCAGATTTCAGTACTTCCAATTTTATCCTGAGTTTCTCAGTGGAATCCTGAGAAAACTTCATGCATCTGAAAACCTTCAATTTTTCAGATTTGCTCTATACACCTGGATCCAACATCCCTAATTCAACTGATAGTTCCTGAAATCTTGATTCAGCCAAAGGTTTAGTCATGATATCAGCTCTTTGTTTATCAGTATGAATCTTCTCCATCCTGATGTCTTTCTTCTCAACATGATCTCTGATGAAGTGATGTCTGATATCCACATGCTTACATCTGGTGTGCAATACCGGATTTTGTGTAATAGCAATATCACTATTATTATCACAAAATATAGGTACTTCATTGGCTATAATCTTATAATCCCTTAATTGTTGTCTGAGCCAAAGAATCTGTGCACAACAGCTTCCTGCAGCCATGTATTCAGCTTCAGTAGTACTGGTTGCTACTGAGGTCTGTTTCTTTGAAAACCATGATATCAACTTACTTCCAAGAAATTGACAAGTTCCTGTGGTAGACTTCCTATCAATTCTACATCCTCCATAATCAGCATCTGAATAACCAGTTAATTCAAGGTTATCATCAACTGGATACCATAATTCTCTATTCACAGTGCCCTTAAGATATTTCAGTACCTTTTTGGCAGCCTCCATGTGACTAGCCTTAGGATTAGCTTGGTATCTTGCACATATCCCAACAGCAAATGTTATATCAGGCCTACTTGCTGTGAGATATAGCAGTGATCCAATGATCCCTCTATAATCAGTGTGACTTACTGATTTGCCTTCAGGATCAGGATCCATCTTGTAGTTAGTATTCATGAGAATTCTAACTGCATTGCAATTATGTACACCATACTTTGCAATCAGATCTCTGGTGTACTTTGCTTGGTTGATGAAAATTCCTTCTTTAGTCTGTTTCACCTGAAGTCCAAGAAAGAAATTCATCTCCCCCATCATTGACATCTCAAACTTTCCTTTCATCAGTGTAGAAAACTTTTCACACAACTGATGAATTGGAGATCCAAATATGATGTCATCTACATAAATCTGAACAAGTAAGATATTTTTCCCATCTTCTATCCTGAACAAAGTTCTATCAACAGTTCCTTTGATAAAACCATGGTCAGTAAGAAATTGAGAAAGGGTGTCATACCATGCTCTGGGTGCTTGCTTAAGACCATACAAGGCTTTTCTGAGCCAGTAAACTTGGTCATTCTGTCTGAAACCAGGAGGTTGTTCCACATAAACCTCTTCCTTAAGCACACCATTCAGAAATGCACTTTTCACATCCATCTGATAGACTGTGAATTTTATGTGGGCAGCATATGCAAGAAACAATCTGATGGCTTCTAGTCTTGCAACAGGTGCAAAGGTTTCATCATAATCCAAGCCTTCTTCTTGGGAATAACCTTGTGCAACTAGCCTTGCCTTGTTTCTTACATTGTTGTTGTTCTCATCTCTCTTATTCTTGAACACCCACTTGGTTCCAATCACATTGTGCCTCTCAGGCCTATCCACTAGCTCCCAAACTTCATTCCTTGAGAATTGATTAAGCTCTTCTTCCATAGCAGTAATCCAAAATGAATCTTGTGGAGCTTCTTCAATCTCAGTAGGTTCTTTCTCAGATAGGAAGCAGCAGAATATTGCACTTTCACCATGGAACCTTCTTGTTTTGACACCATCTGTTGGATCACCCACAATCTGACTTGTAGGATGACTATCCAACCATCTTCTTCTGGATGTTCCCCCTTCAATTGTATCCTCAACATTAGAAATGTTAGGTTCAGGCAGTTCATTAAATTCAGGGAACAACAGAAAAGGAGAAAGGGAATTATCTTCCTCAGGGGAAATTCCATTCAGAACATTGTCAGAGACATTTGTTCCCCTTCGGTTGATAGATTCAGAGTTTGCCTCAGCTGTGACCACATCTTCATTGGCATTACATACCTGAGTCTGAACTGGTGTCTGTTCAGATTGGTCAGCTTTAGTGTGTTGGCTTTCCTTCAGTGGAGAATTTCCATCCTGAACTTCTTTGTCTGAGTCTGATTCACTCCATTCATAAAAAGTGACTGACTTCTTCTTTTCAGGTTCAGAGCATGTTTTGTCATTCTTTTTCAGGCTAAGTCTGGTGATTCTCTTGGTCAGTTCTCCTGTTTCATGTTCCTGTTTCTTCTGAACACAAGTAGATTCATCAAAAACAATTTTGGAAAAATATTCCAAGGCAATTGAAATGGTGAAGAATGAAGTTAGGATTATGCTTACAACTGAAGGAGGAAAAATGGTGGACACCATGAATCTGATTGAGACACTTGAGCGCCTTGGCATTTCATATCACTTTGGAAACCAGATTGAAGAGAAGATACAACAGTTTTTCAATCTCAATACCGATTATTCGGATGAAGCCTATGATTTGTACACCGTTGCTCTTCATTTTCGATTGTTCAGTAATCACGGTTACCCTATATCTTGTGGTACGTTCCGTGCCCTATATATATAATTTTGTATCGATATTTAATTCCTAAAGTATATTTTTCTTTTAAAGAGCACTTGTATTTTTCTCTCATCATCCGTTAGTTAACTTTTTTTATTGAATTTTGGCAGAAATTTTCACCACTTGTCAACTTTGTCACTAAAATATATTACGTTGATCAGGATTAATTTTGAACATTTATTATATGGACTACATATAATATATATTTTTTAATTCTATTTTATTTTGCCAATGAATAATACTGTTAATTTTAACTACTCGACAACTAATTTCCTCTCAAGCAGACATCTTCCGTAAATGGATAGATGGGAATGGGAAATTCCAGGAGAGCCTAAAGAGAGATGCAAAGGGTTTGTTGAGCTTGTACGAAGCATCGCATTTGAGAATACACGGGGAAACCCTACTCGATGATGCCCTTGATTTTGCTAGGACTAATCTAAAATCCATGGCACCAAACCTCGGATCGCCTCTTAGGAAGCAAGTTGAGCATGCCCTCTTTCAAAGCTTGCATTTTGGCTTTCGAAGAGTGGAATCACGCCATTTCATCTCCATATACGAAGAGGAACAACACAAAAACGAAAACCTGCTTAGGTTCGCTAAGTTAGACTTTAACCTATTGCAAATACTGCACAAAGAAGAGCTCCGTGAAGTCTCAAGGTAAATAACTAATATATCGTTGAAAATATTGGACTAATTAGATTGTGGTAATCCGATGAAAAGGGTCTATTTCCAGACTCCATTAACCATTCTAGAATCATATGTTTTTCAAACGATAGGAATAGAAAAAAAATGATTCAACCATTTTGTGGAGTTTGAAAACACCATCCAATATAATTAAGGGGGTTTTTTTTTTTTTGTTGGACAATATGTTTTCAGTTTGGCAAAATTAGAACATTAACTTTTTATTTTTTTGGCAAATCATTGTTCCCACAGTGACGAACCTAAATTTGTGAAAATTAATTTCTTACGGACCTAAATTTAAATGAAAATAACTTTAGACCTACATTTGTTAAAATGAAAACTTAGTGTCCTTCACCCCATAGTTATGGTCTTAAAAATATATTTTCCCCCAAAATAGCAGATGAACAATCTTTCTAATAGAGGATTTGCATTATAAAATCTAATTACAATTACTCATTTGGAATTTTAGGTGGTGGAAAGAATTGGACCTGATCTCGAAACTTCCATATACAAGAGATAGAATTGTGGAGGGTTTCTTTTGGAGTGTCGGACTACACCATGAGCCGCAGTATTCTCGTATTCGTATTATGCTTGCTAAAACCGTTGCTATGCTAACTATATTGGATGACACTATTGATTCATATGGTACAATTGAAGAACTTGATCTTCTTAACGAGGCAATACAGAGGTAAATTAAAAGACAAATAAACAAGCATTAATATATGTGATGATAAAATTTAAATATATAATTGTATACAATATTGTGTGTTAGAATGCATCAATATTCATTACAAAATACAGAATATTTTATTATGTCTATACTTTCAAAACATAATAACGTTTCTTTTTCATTCTAATATTGTGTGTTAGAATGCACTCTAATTATGTCTATACAGAATGCACTTAATTGTCTATACTTTATTATGGGATCCGTGAATCCGTCTTACCTAGATATGTTTGTGAATAAAGTAATGATGAAGATAATTAGAGTGCAATATTTTACAACTTAATTTATTTATGTATTGATTCATCAATTAGGTGGGATATTAAAGAAATTGATAGGCTCCCGGAGTATATCAAACCATTCTATAAAGCACTACTGAAACTCTACCAGCAGTTTGAGGAAGAATTAGCCAAGGAAGGAAGAGCTTATGCAGCACACTATGTAATAGATGCTGTATGCCTTTTGACCCCTACTCCTTAATTAATTTACTTGTGTCTTTTCATGGAGTCTCTTAGAAGACACTTTGTTCAAATTCTTTAATGAAAATGTGGAAATAATTTTTTTAAGGACAGTAACTTAAGGGGGTTGTGGTTTAAGGACATAATTTTACGGGTTTGGAAATGTAGGACAATATGTTTTAAAATTTTTAAATATAGGAAAATATGTTTTAAAATCTGTAAATATAGGAGAATCGAGCCCTAATAAGCCAAAATATCATGTGACTGAACATTTTGCTTATTCGGGCTCGATTGTCCTACATTTATAGATTTCAAAACATATTGTCCTACATTTCTAGGTTTGTAAAATTATTATTTTTAAAAAACAACACCCCCCCAAGTCACTGTCCTAAAAAAAACATTTTTCCCATGAAAATACTATTGAGAATCGATTTCTTCACTGTACAGCCCCGTAATGAAATGAAAGCGATATGTTGGAGGAAAGTTGTCCCATTCGTGGTTACATTGTTTTGGTTTTGCTTAATTTTGAAATAATAATTGGTTGAAAAATAGTGGAATGATATGAGGGGAAATAATTATAGGGGAAGGTAGTTAGTTAATCAAAATAGCCCAATGTTCATTAATTTTCATTATTATTCCCATTAAAGAGTTTTGAACCAAGCGCCCTCTTAAATAATATTATTGTGTGTTTAATGTTGCTTGTTTATAGCTTAAGGAAACGACAACGAGCTACTGTGTGGAGGCCAAGTGGTTCAAACAAGGATACGTGCCTCCATTTGAGGAATACCTAAACAATGGTCTCATCACCGCTGCTAGCAAATATATGAATGTAACATCAATGATGGGGATGGAATCCATAATAAAGGAAGACTTTGAATGGCTAAGAGAAAAACATAAAATAATTGTAGCCACACAGACAATAACTCGGCTCATTAATGACATTGGTAGTTATGAGGTACGTCCTATATATGTATTTATTTGATTTGTGTTTAACGACATATATAATAGATTTTTTCAATTTTCCAAGTTCTATCATATATACCACTATCTGAACTTTTAACGAGTGTAGTTAGTTGTACACGGAAAATTTCAAAACTAGTTCTGTAACTTAAGTCGATTCCATTTTTAGTTCTGTAACTTTTCATTTTTCGATTTTAGTTTTGAAGGTGTTAATTTTAGTCATTTTTTGTCGGAAAAATTGAATTTGCCAAAATGATATGTGAGGCCCACAAGACCAACTTAAAATTGAGGAATTTTAATTTGCCGACCAATTCACGCACGTGGAGTGCTATTCAACCCAAAAGTAAAACCCAATTAAAAATCTTCAAGGCAAAATTGGTCAGATGTTTTTTTGGTAGGTGGCACTCTAAGTGTGCGAATTGGCCGGAAAATTGAAAATCCCCAAATTTTAATTGGTTATGTGAAAAATTTTAAAAAATCCAACCAAAAAGGACTAAAATTGAAACCTTCACGCCTGAAATTGAAAAAATGAAAAGTTACAGTACTAAAAGTGGAATAGACCTAAGTTACAGGACTAGTTTTGAAACTTTCCTCAGCTGTGTATATGAGACATATTGGACGTTGATTGGTTCATCATAAATTCCCAACTTGTGTGGGCTGTTGACATTTTAGGTTGAGAAGGAGAAAGGTCAGGTTGGTAGTGGAATAGAGTGCTACATGAAGGATAAAGGGGTGACAAAAGAAGAGGCAATGAAAAAGTTTTTAGAAATGGCTACAAATGCATGGAAGGATACTAATGAGGAGTGTCTACACTTATCTTCCAACTCGAGGGATGCTTTTATGGTCTCTGATTTCCTAAATTTTAATCGCCTTATGGATGTTAGTTACAAGAACGAGGAAGATGGTTACACTAAACCTGATAAGGTTTTGAAGCCTCTTATCATTGCTTTGCTCGTCGATCAAATAGAGATCTAAGAACTTCAATATATGGTTCTTGTTTATGGTGTATCAGGTTATGAAGTTTATTTTAAGAATAACATGTTCATGTGTATCTTAACACATGAGTGTGAGGACTAGTTGATTCAAGAGATTGGCTAGGATTTGATAATTTACTCTATATATGTAATATGTTGTTTAATTGGTTCAATGGATTGACAAAAGCCCATGAAAGATTAGCAACCCGGGCTACTTTCCAAATTAAGTCTTCTAAAGGCTCTTTAACTATATATATAGCATGTTTACAATTTCGGAAGACCGTAAAACTATATATTTTAATAGCCAAACAAATTAAAGATAGTGTGGCTGACTCAAGCCTAGACTCTTTCTTTTGATAGCCAAACTACTATTAATTATGTGCAGAAAGAAATCCTATCCGATATAATGAGATTGATGAAGCCGGCGAGAAGGATTTTTGATAATCTTTTTTTGTATCTTTTTGCAAACCGAGTCAAAATTACAATCAATGAGGCAGCCAAGGCTGCAAGCGAGAGAGATATGTTATTCAACCACAAGTCCTTGACCAATTCTCTACATTATCAAAGGATTAATGACCATAATAAATAATTAAACATCTTTTTTATATTAAAATTTGATTTATAATCAGTTTGTAAATTAAATTTAACCCACATGCTGGCCACCCCATTATCATTAACACATCAAGTTGCCGAACCCAAAACACCGATGAAATAAAATAAATAAAAAAATTCCAAAAATATGGGAGTGGATAATGGAAATCACTTCTATTGATGTTGTTTGTTAGTTTTAACATATACAAGTAATGGGAATAGAAGTAAGCAATTGATTACCCTCAATCACTCAATCCACCTCACATGATACCCATTGTTGATGTTCTAACCAAGCAATAACAATGCAATCAATAACCCTTAGTGATTGACCCCTCAATGATACCCATTACCAATACAATGAATGTTCTTCAACAAATGCTAAAAGATAAATTTAAGGGAGTAAAGACTAGTAATTTCGGGATCCTTTATTATGGCCCAAATGCTTCTATTTATAATACATTTTGGGAGAGTGAATCTCACTCTCCAGCTAGGCCTAGGTCGAACATTAAATGCACAAGTACTTTTCATTTAATGTTCTTGATACTACTTTGGACTCTATATCCTAGCTATAGAGCTATCCAGCAGGACTACAATCATCCGACCTTTAATGGACGCCTTTGCCTGTCACTTCGCCGTTTGAGATGAGATCTTCCCCTTTAAGGAAGAGTTTATGCTCTGACCTTCTGCTCTTGTACCTACTCGTACTAAACTCTTGTCACCCTAGCTCGTCGATTTTCTCTCTGCACGACTTATTTCCAAAGTTGTGGGGTATAATTAGTCGAGGTCTCCGAACACTTAATCTTGCTCTGATCTCCTCGATCTCCTCGGGATTCTTGTCGAGGTTTCTTTTGAGGTGAAAGTCTTCACTAGTTTTGATCTCACACAACAATTGCCCCCAAATTAATCACATATTTTGTCTCACTTCAAAATGTGCAAGCTGTATTTCGAAAAAATCTTAAATGGATTTGAATGGATTTCATCTTTGAGACGCTTCGGGGTGATACCTCAAACTCCGCGAAAAGTAACCGTTAAAGATTGCCTCATCTTCCGCACCCTAGGTCATAAGGCATGATGGTTTTGTAATTTGTGGGAAGTTGATGCGAACGAGGGTTTTTGGACCCCATAATACTTGCAAGATTATATGGCAAGGAATTGTCCTACTTTTGCAACTAAAGTTAATGGGCAAGATTTTCCAAGATATATTCCAAGATTTGACAAGATTCACATGGAAGATCAAGATTATCATATCTTTGCAATTTTTATTTATTTTATAGGCTAGATTTCGTTTTTGTCCTTTAATTTTCGTTCAAGTATATCACTTATAGATTTAGGGTGAGATTTAGTCCTTTTTTGGGCAGATTTGGTCCTGTTTCTGTTCTATAAATACTTAGGACGTTTTTTATTGTTTTTCAAGCAGAAAATTAATAAATAACCCTTGACAACTTTGTCAAAACCTAATTGTTTCTTGCCAACCTGAGTTGGGGCAACAATTATTATCGTTCTTTGCGTATTATTTGTGTTTTGCGATCGCGGTTCTCATCAAATTGGTGCTTTCATTGAGAGTAGACGAGAATCGCGAGAGGTACACGAGCAATGGCGGGAACTCACAAGGAGCGAATTGGAGCGTTGGAATCTGATGTAGCAGACATCAAAGCCAACTTGAAGGACATCAAAGCCAACGTGAAGGACATCAACGTCAAGCTTGACGCTGTGTGTGCAACGCTGGCGGAACAGGGACACAAATCTAGGAAGTTTTCACGTCATCGGAGAAGGAGGTACGAAAGCAGCTCGTCATCCGACGAACCTGCCTCACCATCATCACGGACAATCCTCACCGCCGTACCGAATCATCATCAACAACCACAACCAATTCACGATCCACAACCGCCTGTCACACCTCCACATTCAGATCGCGTAGATACCATCCACCACCACACGCCGCCATCGCCACTTGCGCACCACAAATCGACCACCGCCTCTAAAACCCACGCTGACCATAGAGTTGATATCGATGCCGCCCCCTTGAAAAGTCGCGCCGCTTCACACTCTTTAGAAGAAGACGTTGAACCCCATGGAGAGCAGCCCGAGCTTGATTGTGTGCATCCTATTTTTGAAGATGAGTCCAAAGACGATCCTTGCCAATTATTTGATAAGGAAGATGATTACAATGCAAATTTTTGGGGTCTTACTATGGCTTCTGACGAACCACTCCTTGGTGATCATGAAGGTTTTGGCTCCCATAATAATTATTGTTATTTTATAATTAATGATAGTTATTTTGTTGGTAGTACTATGAAAAAGTCGCACTATCGCCTAAAGATTTTTTGCCACACCCGAACAGCTGATAATTTTGAGCTAAATAATTTGGTGGCAATAAGTCGGCAATTAGATGAAGGGGAGAATTTAGGTTCGATGAGAGAGCGTTTCCAAAATTGGTCCTTGAGGACAAGGACAATCTTGAAGGGGACGGGAATGATGCGAACGAGGGTTTTTGGACCCGATAATACGTGCAAGATTATATGGCAAGGAGTTGTCCTACTTTTGCAACTAAAGTTAATGGGCAAGATTTTCCAAGATATATTCCAAGATTTGGCAAGATTCACATGGAAGATCAAGATTATCCATATCTTTGCTATTTTTATTTATTTTATAGGCTATATTTCGTTTTTGTCCTTTAATTTTCGTTCAAGTATATCACTTATAGATTTAGGGTGAGATTTAGTCCTTTTTTGGGCAGATTTGGTCCTGTTTTTGTCCTATAAATACTTAGGACGTTTTTTATTGTTTTTCATGCAGAAAATTAATAAAAAACCCTTGGCACCTTTGTCAAAACCTAATTGTTTCTTGCCAACCTAAGTTAGGGCAACAATTATTATCGTTCTTTGAGTATTATTTGTGTTTTGCGATCGCGGTTCTCATCAGCAGTTTGTGACATCAGAAAAGAATAAAAATTAAGAAAGAACAAAAAAAACACAAATTTCTTGACCCAGTTCGTCAAGTGACTACGTCTGGGGGAAGTACCAAGCCAAGAGTTTTCTCTATTCTATCTAAGTCCCCGGCAACACAATAACAAAATCTATTTATACTGGTACTTGGGTTGTAGCCCTAAAGACCATTAGAGACCTAAACCCAACAAGAATAATTTCTTGCAAGTAATCTCCACAATAATTAATATATTTACAACAATTTTTGTCGAACCCCCAAAATTGAAATTTTAGATCCGTCCTTAGATAATGTTTATGTAGGACAAGTCGACCGAAATCTGTATACACACTAAAAAAAAATATTAAATACCAAGGATTTTACCGACAGTCATAAATCCGTCACAATTACTGACGGATATCCGACGGATAGTAAAAACTAATAAATTACTACTAAATTACTGACAAAAATATTTCCGTCGGTAATAAAGGATAAGTGCATTCGGGCTAGGCGAGGCCTGCATAAGGAGGTGGTGGGCCAAAGTCAGGCCCATAGGAGTCGAGAAAGGACAATAATCGGCCAACTAGAATGTGGAGTGGGCGGCAAGATAGTTTGAGAGGATATGGTCCTATTTTGCAAAGATATGGTCCTATTTTCAAGATGTGGCAAGATTGACAAGAATATTTACAAGATTGGCAAGGATACCTTCAAGATTGGCAAGATATGCGAGGAAGTCCACAATTTACAGCTTCATTATTATAATTTCTATTATTATCCTTTATTTTAGAATATCTCAAAGATTTTGTTAGATTTAGTCCTTTTTTGATTAGGTTTAGTCATTTTCTCTATATATAGGTTTCTGGACGTTTTTTTCTTCATGAATTAATAAAATAACTTTTGTCTTGGCTATTTTGCCAAACAACCAATTGTTTCTTGCCAACCTGCGTTGGGCAATAATTAATTATCTTTCTTTGCTTATTATTTGTGTTATGCGATCCCGGTTCTCATCAAATTGGTGCTTTCATTGAGAGTAGACGAGAATCGTGAAAGGAATACAAGCAATGGTGGGAACTCACAAGGATCGGATTGAAGCGTTGGAAACCGAGGTCACCGAAATCAAGACCGAGGTGACGAACATCAAGGCAGGCATGAGGGACATCAATGTCAAGTTAGACGCGATGTGTTCATCGATTGCTGAGTTGGCACGTAAGTCCGGGAAATCTTCACGTCACCGTGGAAGGAAGCACGAAAGCAGTTCATTATCCGATGAAACTGATTCGTCCGAGACGGAATCGGAGGGCGTTAATCCAACGAGGCACAACGAATTCGATGAGGCTGGACAAAAGGGTGACCGAAGTTCAAATCGGCCCAAACTTACCTGTCTAACATTCAATGGGGACGATCCGGTATCATGGTTAAGCCGAGCAATTCAGTACTTCGCTTTGCAGGATATCAAACGGGATGATAAGGTACATTATGCTTCTTATTATATGGAAGGAGAGGCTAATATTTGGTGGCAATGGATTAGCAGGGTTTACCGAAAGAAGGGGAGAATTGTTCGTTGAAAGAATTTTGAAAAGGAGCTTATGGCAAGATTCGGGCCAATAGAATATAACGACTACGACGAGGCATTGTCCCATATCAAACAGATCGGCACTTTGAGAGAATATCAGAAAGAATTTGAGAAGCTCGCAAGCCGGGTTCATGATTGGCCGGAGAAGGCCTTGGTCGGAGTGTTCGGCGGGTTGAAGCCTGAACTTGCAACGGAGGTTCGCGTATATCGTTCGAAGACGTATGCTTTATGATATTTTGGTTCAATTATTGTTTCGCATAATGTGAAATGTGCTTTTCCCTTTTTGTGCCTCTGCTTTTTAATTATTTTGCTTTTTTTTTTTGGTATCTAGGCAAATGATTGGATGGCATTTTGTGTTGTAGGAGGAAACTATGAAAAGAAATTTATATACATTTTGGTTTTTCCCTTGATATGACTTCTAAATAAGAAAATTATGATAAGGAAAAGAGAACGAGCATGTTTAATTTGATTATTGTTTTAGGAGTACTATTTAATTACTTATTGCAAATACTTATTAAATAAACATGTGAAATTTTCACCAAAGTCATACTTATTGAATACCTTTGTGTTTTAATTACATATTAATAAAGACATTCTCAAGTTTTGATTTATTTGCATTAAAAAAAATCAATCAAGGTTAGAGATTATAGATACTCTTTGTCTACTCCCAGTGTGAGATATCTTTCTCGTAATTAGTTTGAGATATAACCATTTATGTACATATATTTTAATACTATATATTGGTAAACTTGATTCAAAATTTTATGTGGATTAAAAACCACGTAAAACGTCAAAAGCAAAGCTCAATTCAACCAGACTATTTCGTTTCAAAATCATGCACTCTCATTACAAGTTATTTAAATTAAAATTTTAATCTATTTAATTAAATTAAAACTTTTATTTTTAACATATTATTCATAATTGAGCGCAATACATATTGATTCAAATCGTTCATTTCCGGACGCAATTCATAATCTTTTAAGATCTATAAAATATGAAATTATTTAACTACGGTAATATAATAATTTAGGATTGTATTAATAGTAGAAACTAATTGAATAATGGTGGGACCTTGCATATGTGGCAATAATTCACAATAATTAAAACTATATCACAACTAATACTCTTTTATAATATAAGTCATACCCTTTAGTTATCACGACTAACACCCTTTTGTGATATTAGCCATACTATTCAGTATCACGACTAATACCCCTTTGTGATAGAGTTCATGCATAGACCTGGTTCACAGGAGTGTTACTCAATAAAGAATGTGATATAGCATTTAAATTAAATTATAATTACAGTTTAGTGTATCGAGTCTTCATTTTTTTAAAGCGGTCTATAACATTATAATCAAAATCTTTTAGAATTGACTTTTTTAAAATGCATCATTCTCAATAAAAGAATAAATTACAATCGAAAGAACAAATGATAATAATTATTATAAATTCATTTAATACAAATGTAGCATGAATAAAATAAAATTATAAGAGTGTGATTAATTTGATTTACAAACCTAGGGTTAAAATTGTAAGTTTTTCCACATTCGTTGTAATTTTGGAATTATGTCCGGAGCAAGATGTCAAGCCCGCCCATTAATTTTCAATGAATTGGGTCTGGAGCCCAAAAAGGGCCACTGGCGGGTCGTAAATTTTTTTAAATGAGATTTGAAAACGTGAAGTAGTAGAAAAAATCTTAACTGATATCCTATTCCAAATTTGATTATAAAATATTCCATTCTTATTCAGAGATATTCACGTACGTACCCACGCTTATTTATACTCGATCAAACCAAAAACCTCTCACCCTTCTTTTTAATATCGTGAATCTTCAACCCTCTCTTCAATCGTTTCCTCTCTCCTCTCATCAACAAAGTTTCTGGTAACTATTCCCCTTCTTGTATTCATATATATGTGGTTCTTGAATTGCTAGTTGTTATGCTACTTGTTCATAATAATATGTGGTGTTTGATTGTTGTACTATTTTCACTGTATTTTCATAAATATTCTTGCTCCATTTTTTTCAGAATAACCAAATAACTGCAGCAAGTTTTCCCTATTTCCCTGATTAAAGAGAACATGTAGTGTTAACAATGCTGATTTGAGAAATTTAACCTGATATTATTTCGAGTCTTTGAGGCATAAAATCGAACACTTATAGTGCACTTAACTTGGAATAGAATTTTGATTAAACAGCAGAACAAACAAACAAGGAAACAAAATCCAAACCTTAAAATAACTAATCAGATTCTGAAAATAAACAGATGCTGATTCTAGTGCATTTGATCCAACCTTAATGAGCAAAAAATTAAGCAACAAATATTGATGGGGGCTCTAATAACGCAGAGTCAAAACTAGTTGATTAAAAAGAATTAATGCAAGAAACAGAGTGATGAAAGTCGTTGAATTGTAGCAAAAAGTTGATGTTACCTGCTTCTTTTTGTGGATTAACACACTGAGTTTTTTAGTTGAAAATTAAAATGATACTCTAGGCAAATGTCAAGTGAGACTTTGAGATGAAATGGACCGCAATGAATGGGAGAAGATAAGGTAAGGAAAACTAGACAGATGGAAAAAGACAAAAACTTGAGGATATTGGGGACTTGCTCTGATGGACTTAAGACTTTGAGAGCCCCGTCTCGTTATAGTTTGAGTATGCGAAGAATGACTTAAATATTTGTACATGATAAGAAACGAGTTTGTTATTCAGTATTTGAATACTCAAATTTCTGCTCATTACGGAATAAAAGTTAATTGTTATTGTTCTGTTTATTTGCATTTATGTTGTCTCTGCGTGCTTTATGTATATGTAGGATAGGAGGATTATTGATTGGGAGTCAATTCATTTGTTTCTTCTAATAATGTCAGAAAGTTCGAAAAATATCGTAATCATGTTAGCTAATCAACTCTTATAATTCTAAGGGCTCGTTTGGATTAAAGGAAAAGGCAACTTTCTTGTTGTCTGGTGACCCTTGCACATTAGATGTAATAAAACATGAATTTCACTAAAAATAATGGTTTGTCTGGAGTCCAAATCAACCACTGTAGTTGAATTTACCAATAATTATATATACTTTGTTGATTACTATATACTTTGCTGTAATTCAATGCACCCTGAGTTGTCAAAGATTGAACCATTCGTGTGTATGTGATTAGCTAGATTACTATGCCAATAATTATATATACTTTGTTGATTACTAATTGCTGTAATTTAGTATTTAAGGTGCAATTGATTCATGATTGTTGTAATTTAGTCTTAAGATTAGTGGGTTCCTCAGCTTTTGCTTGCACGGCTAATATGGTTATCCCAATCTTTAATTTATATCAGCCATTTAAGATTTGTTATATGACTGTGGTAGTTAACGGTTGTCTGTAACTGAATTTTTGTTTTTGGTTCTTTGGATCTGCTGAAGTTTATTTTTACAGTGGAAGCTATATAATAACCTTTCTTAATAGTTGTTCTACTTGTTTTCTTTAGTTGTTGATTGATAATGATAATCTACTTCAAATATTTTATGCTAGTTTCCTTCAAACTTTTTTCCTATAATCATATTTTTCAAATTAGTATAAAATACATTTAATATATTTATATGCAAATTCCACGCACTCTAAGTTGTCAAAGATTAAACCATTCGTGTGAATGTTATTAGCTAGATTAGACATATGACCTACGCCAATAATGTTAGACATCAATTGTTGCACATGATATTAAAAACATCAGTTGCCTGAAAATTTGATGAGCTAAACCACTGTAATTTGTAGATTAATGAATATAAAGGGTGAAGTCTTTATGGCTTGCTTTACTTTGGTGTCTTAGGTTGGTTTATACTATTAGTACAAATTATGGGTTTTATGAATTTTTTATTTCAATCTTGGGTATGGTGATGAAGTAGTTGATTTTTTATAATTTTTTGTAGTCTCTTGAACTTAAAGAACCGTGCGATAGGATTTACTTGTATGAGAAAACCCACAGTACAGAGGAAAATGGGTGGAAATCCGATAAGGCAAAATAAAACTGGGTAAGTCGTGTAGACATTTATGATATTTGATTATGTTATTATTGAAGTAATTTACTTCCTTTTCAATTCAGTTGAGCAATTTATTTACTTTATTTATGCTTAAATACCAGGAAACGATGAAACGTAAGCGAGAGAAATATTTGGAGCTCGGAATAGAGAAGACCGAAGCTGACATAGCTTTGGAGGTGTTGGGCCATGGAGCTGGATATACCAAAGGTTATGGTTACGGTTCAAAGCCTCCAAGTAAACGGAGTTCATTGTACAATTCTTCTGCTGAATATGAAGATGAACTAAGAGAAACAACGGAAGAGTTGCAATAGTCTAGAGCTCAAGTGGAAGAACTACAAACTCAAGTAACTAGCTTGAAAGAGGACCTGGCTACACAAAATGAAAATCTGACTGCAAAACTCTCTGAGCAAAATGACATTCTCTCTGCAAAACTCTCTGAGCAAAGTGCAACTATGAACAAACTAATGGCTTTTATGAGGGATAAGGGGATTGACATATAATTAAGGTTAGCTTCTATTTTTTTATGAGTTTTTGGGTCTTCTTGTTTTTCTTTAGCCTTTACTTTATTACTTTCATTTTTCTTTAATAGTACTACTCATATGTGTAGCTTTAAAGTTGGCTATGTTAGAAGAGGGCAGATATGATGAGTTATTTGTGTTCAACACGTATAATAGATAAGGGAATGTGGTTCGCTAGTTTCTCACTCTCGAGATTAGGTCTTGTAGATGTTATTTCGAAGTGCAATTAGGTCTTGTAGATGCTGTAATTGCTGATTTTTTGGAGCATTGCAACTGCTGATTTGATTCAAACATAAATGTGGATATGTGCGATACAATTTATATTTTTAGCTAAGAAATACGTTAATTGCATTTAAACATTTCAAAATTTGGGTTTGGTGCTAGGATTAATTCTACTGTTATGTCGAATGGTGCATTCTCTGGTTTGAATTTCTGTTAACGTGCTTATTCCTTCTGTGATTTCTAAGGATTTGCCTAAATCTGGTTTTGAACTTTCGAAGTTGGGGCCTGATTCTGGTTTGCAGAATGCTGCATATATTGAAAACTTGAATTCTGGTGCATTGAGTATGAAACCTTCTGAATTTGGGGATGGTTTCTGAACCCAACCATGCTACTGTTTCAACCTCCAATGCCTTGGATTTTAATGCTAAATCATTTAATTGTTTTTGGTTTAATTGTTTGTGTTGTTTCTTACTGTTGGGGAAACCGTTTGTCGTGTAGGTTACAAGTTGCAAGCATGATTTCCACCTCCAATGCATTCTTGAATGGTAAGTGTATTTGTGCATTTAAAGTTTAGGATTATCGTTTTCTTGATACTTTACGGAGTTATGCTTTCTTATAAATTCATCTGATATGATTTTTTTTATAGGTGATATCTACAGAGGAGAAGATTTCATCATCGTAGTTTGAAGTGAAAAAGGAATAATAGCATGAAAATTAGTTTTGGAGACGTATAAGACATTGATTTTTTTTATTTTATTGTTTCATGTAGTATTGATATTGTTGATTGGTTTCTAATTGTTTGAAGGAGTTTTTTTTTTAATTCAAATTATTTTTTTTATCTTTAATTAATTTAGTTTTTGTTGTAATATTTATTATTTAGTATTATTATTGATTTAATATATATAAAAATTCAAATAAATTGATAATAAAAGTAATTATTTTACAATAAAATAAATGTGTCACAATCTGTATCTTTTTATGACGAAATAATAATCAAGGTATGTTAACTAATCATAACGAAATATGTTGTTACTGTATCAATTTTGTTAGCGATGATGATCATCATCGTCACTGAAAAATATTTTTAATGACAAAAAATATGTTGTCACCATTTTTACATCTTTTAACCACGACGAATATTTTGTCACTAAAGTTCAATTTTTTGTGACGAAATTTAGTTGTCATTATATCTATATATTTATAAAAAATATCATTTTTTTCGTCATTTTTTGCAATTCTTTCATGACGAAAAATGTGAAATATGACGAACGATATATTGTCACCAATTAATACCCTTTTAGTGATGATTATTATTTTCGTCACTAAATAATATATTATAGTGACAAAAATAATTTGTCACAATTTCCACATCATTTTGCGACAATAAAAATTGTCACTAAATCATACTAAATCAGTGACAAATTTTATCGTCATTTTATATGAACACATATAACGACGATCAACATTTCATCACCGAATAGCAACTCTTTCTTGACGAATATAGAAAATGTGACGAAATAACCTAGCTAATTGTGACAAAATTAACGTCACTAAAGTAACTTTTTTTGTGACAATTATTTATATCGTCACGTAAAATTGAACTTTAATGACGAAACGTCATATTAAGTGACAAATTTTTTATGCCTAAAGTGACAATTTATGCGTCACAATAGATGGAAACATATAGGGACGATTGCCTTTTTCGTCACCAAATGATGCCCTTTTCATGACGAATTAATATCTCGTCACATTTTTCATAATACCACGCACATTAAATGACGATCTAAGCCTCTAAGCCACAAAAAAATTTGTCACGAATTATCAATTGTGATGAAAAATGATGTTTCGGTAACGAATTTTTTCGTCGCGATTTCTCGAATTTCCTGTAGTGGTCATCCACCTGGATGGGATCATCAGAACCACCATCAGTTCTCTTTGGACGTTTTCTAGTGTAGTCAACCTTTTTGTCTAGGTTTCTCTGTGACATTCTCCTCTTTCCCCATCTACCAATACCTCTTTTGGGAGCCAACTGCTTCTTCCTCAGCCTAATGTTCTTAAATTTCTCCCCCATTCCTTCTGAATCAGAGGAGTCAGCAGCTTTCATGTCAACATCGGCTGTTTGAGTAGGGTTTTCAGAAACAGGTTCAGAAACAGGGGTTTCTGAGGGTATTTTTGGAGCGAGTTCTTCAGCCAAAGGTCTGGCTGAGAGATCAACATAGTCAGAAACATTTACTAAGTTAGAACCAAAGTAAATGTCAGGTAAAACGATCAGGTTCTGCTCAACGACTTGTTTTACAATGAGAGCAACAAGAGATTTTGGAGCGGATTCAGGAATATGTAGTGCAGGAGGTTTAGGAATGGAAGAATAAGATGATCCACCAACATTTGTGGAATCATAATCTGGGTTCATTGTGGCCATTTCGGCGACAAGGTTTAAAGGGTTTGAATTTGCCGGAGAAGAAGGTTTCGAGTGAGAAGGGTTTGCGTGAGTTTGTGAATGATCAGGAGTGACCGATGGGTTTTGTTTTTCAGCCATTTCATCGTCTTTCTGTCCAATCAAATTAAGGCACAGGCAATTAAAATAGTGAAATGAGAAAATAGGAGGGAAAAGTATAGTATGTGACTGAAAATATAGAAATAACATAAGTAACAACAACAAACCTCGAATCCAATATGCAACAATAATGTTTTCAGCTTTCAATATTAAACATCACAAACAAATCGATCATAAATAGAGATCAAAGTGGAGGTTATTACACACACCCACAAAAAACGATCAGGAGTGGGAACAAAAGGTAACCACCCACTAAAATGTAAGTTGTGACCGTGTGCTGTGTAAGAAAGCCGCCACATTTTCAAAACCAGAAAACCATATAAAAAATTAAATAAACACAAATCATTCCAAATAACTTGTTTAAACCGCGAATTCAATTTATCCAGAACTTTAAACAAATCATGTATGATAGATAAAGTTCGAATCACTTAAGGTTTCACAAAATGTCGGCACAGATATATATCAACACTCAATTTTGCATGAAATTCATCATCAAAGTGTTGCATATTTTGAATTTTTTCTTTAAACACATGTTCACATTGATCCATCTTTTCAAGAGAGTGCATCGTAGGGAGTACAATTACTACCAGAACGAATGTATACAATATCATCAACATATATTTGATGCATTCTCAGAATCTCATAGGGAGTACAATTACTACCAGAACGAATGTACACTCTATTCACAATGTGACAAGCAGTATTTAAAGCTTCAGCCCAGAATTTCTTAGAAAGACTCTTTGAGGTTAGCATATGTAACGCCCCGAATTCAGAATGTCGGCTCTTGCACCTTCGACACTCTAAACTCAGGTCGCCACTTAGTGATTGTAAAATCTGAGCTTAAAAATTTATTTTTAAAATATAACGACAAGCACAAGTATTACATTTTGCAGTGGAAAGTATTAATGACAAATATAAATTATGAAAAAACAGTGTGGGCCCGTTTATTAAAACTAGATCATTGATAAGTATTAGTTAATTTTAAGGATATCTTACAAGATAAACATCTAGCAACTTTTAAGAGGAGGTTCATTACTCGACATACAAATATATCATCAGGTGTTTAGAGTGATAACATTTATTTAAAGAGTCATATCTATATAATAATATCATTAACCTGGGGAAACTCCGTGTCATCCCTGCTGCAGCTCCGACCCCTCTCGATTCATGTCCTGAAAATATCAAACTGTGAGGGGTGAGATAAAAATCTCAGCGGGCAACTTGTATACTGTTACTCATACTGGTCACCGAAATATAATTATCTTGGTATTTTATTAAAGATTATTCATACGCTTTTGCGTAGATGATGTTTGGTATTCATGGTAGATTCATAGTACATTCACATTCATAGCTTGAATTCCTAATAGCACACTCTTGTTCATAGTTCGAATAATAACAACTAAGAATCTCCTTTATCAATAGTGGAACAACATTGGTAACGACTTGTAACATGAAATCCACATCGTATCTTTTACATCATAGTGGGACCACACTGCCACGTGCAATCCCCATTGTCTCCTTTTCATTATAGTGGGACCACATTGGTAACGACTTACCACATGCAATCCCCATCGTCTCATTTTCATCATAGTAGGACCACACTGGTAACAACTTACCACATGCAATCCCCATTGTCTCCTTTTCATTATAGTGGGACCACACTGGTAACGACTTACCACATGTAATCCCCATCGTCTCCTTTATCGTATATCATATATCTCATATCATCATATCATAATCATAATCATAATCATAATCTTATTTTGGAAACTTTATATTCTTATATACTTGTGTTCTTTGGTTATAGATTTGTGTTTGTTTTAGTCGAGTTCAGAATACACCAACAATCACTGTAACATAAACCACTGCATACAAATAATGTCACCCAACTTATTAACTTTTAAGAAAAGTTACAAACTTTGAAACCGGTTTGAGAGTTTGAGGGTGACAGTGATCGTCCGAGCTTTGATTCGAGCAGCATTTCCCCTAGCACAATATTTTCACGTTCTCGTCATTAATTACTTTTGATTGAAGTAAGTTATTCGTAAGTTTATCGGCGACGTTAAACTCGATTCTTTAGATTTCCTTACTCGTGAGTTTTTGTCGAACTTTTACTTTAAACGTCTATTGAATTTTATTAATGAAAGTCCTAAATTTATTTCTCGAAAATAGATCTCAAAGGACTTAAAGTTTGAGGCATAAAAGAAATTATAAAGCACATAAGGTTCGTGAAAGAAAAAATTATCCAAATAATCATAAATGACTCTATCCAAATAATTTAAAAGTTTGAATTTAAAATACTCTATGAATTTTAAAAGTTTTCATCTAAAGGTTTTAATAAAATTTCTAGAAAAAAATTGGAAAATCTGAACATTTTTTGGTTAAAAGTGTTGAAAATTAGGTATTTGAAACACATTGAAAAAAAAAATTAATCAAAGAAAAAAAATCAAATCATTTAAATGACCATTTTTGTTTCAGTTATCAAATAATTTATCACTTTTTGAAATAAATCATAATTCTATACGATAATTTATACGAATACAGTAGACTCTATGAATTTTAACTTGCCGCTGGTTTCATCTCAAAATGATTTCTAGAACTCGAGATCTGAATTTTTTAAGTTATTATTTAGGAATTTCAAGTAGCAGTTTTTCTGGAAATTCCAGTTTTCGAGCGATCATGTTTAATCGTAAAAACGAGCAGCGTAACGACACCAGAATTGAGTACCGAGACTACGATCACATATTACACATATAAGGGAGCACAACGGTGTTTTAAAACACAAATTTCCAGTAAAAAACAGTAGTTTCGACGGCGAATAAAAATCAGTCGGAAACAGTTTTGACGTTTCAACTTGACATATTTGAGCGTAAATTTCGGCAGCATAACGGTACAATTTTTGAAAACCAAAATACGAGCATGACGTATGCACTTCAATCAACATGTAGAAGTCCTAAGCTATCAATTTCCATCACGTTTAAGCACTCAACAATCTCACCAAAAATTATATGAACACAGTTTCGAGTTTGGTGATTACCTTCGTTATTTCCATCACAAAACTGAATGTTAGACGATGGATGAAGCTCCTCCTTGCTGCTGGAATAAAGAAATTGCTCGATCAAAAAGAATGGTTGGAGGGAAGTTTCCTTACTTGCTTGAAGATGATGGTGGCAGATGGATTTGGAAAAGAGAGTGAATTTTGAGAAAGTTGGATATGATTCTTGTTGGTTTATTTGCTTGCTCTTGGTTGATAATAAGTTGAAGAAATAAAATGGCAGGGTTTCGGCACTTTGGGAATTTAGAAATGGAAAATTTAGAGTTGGGAGGGAGTCTATTTATAGGAAGAAGAGTGGTGTTGGGAGAAAAATAAGAGTGAATGGTGGCCAACTGTTTCATGTGGCCACAAATTTACTTTGTTAGATATTTTGTTTCCTACAACTTTTATTACCACTTGGTATTTACTACACAGTATATCTGTATTATAAACTCGTGATTTTGCTAATTAAAATTCACGGCTTCGTTGGAATTAATTATTTAAAACTTTTAGCAATAAAATCGTCACGTTCCGAGACGAAAATTATTTATTTAATTATTTACTTAAAAATTCAATTTTTCTTAAATTTCTCAATAATTCTAATTTAGTTAGACAAAGTAGATTTTCCATCGTCGTATTTATTATTCATCAGATTTCCAATTTTTATATCGAAAATCCTAATTCGTTGATAATATTGAATTTCCTTTCTTTATATTGAAATTAAATATTATTATTAAATATTTTATGACCAAACCTTAATCAAATATTTTGTTACAGTGTTAGGAGTGCTCTTGCTCGAAATACTCGTTCGATCCCTGAAAAATCAAAATCTTTGCAAATATATACGCTCTAAAATCATTAGGAAAAACCTTAAATCAAACATTCATTTTATTAAACTCATTTCTTTTATTATTCTTATTAAAACTGAGACGGGGTATTACAACATAACTCTTGCCATTTCTTGCAAAGTTCTATTCTTTCTTTCAGCAATCCCATTTTGTTGAGGAGTTTTAGGAGAAGAAAACTCTTGCAAAATACCTTTCTTTTCATAAAAATTAGTAAACAAACTGTTTTCAAATTCTCTTCCATGATCAGACCTTATCCTACTGATCTTTAAACATAAAACAGTTTTAAACCTTTTGTAAAGAATTTTAAACTCAGAAAAGGTATCAGATTTTTCTTTCGAAAATATAACCCAAGTATACCTAGAAAAATCATCTACAAGAACATAAGAATACCTCTTTCCACCTAAACTTTCAGTTTCCATAGGACCCATTAGATCCATATGAATCAACTCACAACACCTGTTTGTTGTACATGCTGACAACATTTGATGTGTTGTCCTTACTTGCTTACCTTTCTGGCATGGTCCACAGATTTTTCCTTTTTAAAAGTAAAGATTAGGTAAACCAACAACAGCACCTAGTTTATGCAATTTCTGAATACTTCTGTAATTAGCATGACCAAGTTTTTGATGCCACAAAGTAATATCACCTCCTTTAGCACTTTTACAAGTATGGTTTGAACCAATCAAATAACAATTAACAACAGATCTATTGCCAGTCATTAAGCATTCTGTTGGTCCCAAAAAATAATTTAATTTTAAGAAAAAAAAGGGAAGGGGGGAATGGTGATTTAAAAAAATTTCTTTTAAACGATGTGTTTTGCTTATAACCAAATGCATATGGCAAGTAAGAACATAAAGCAATAAAGAACACAACAAAGTATAGTGGTTCGGAGACTCAAGCTCCTACGTCCACTCTCCCTTATCCGCAGGGAAATTCCTTCAACTCACTCGACTAGTTTATTGTGTTAGTCAACACAGTACAATCAGATATTTATAGAGCTCTCACTCAAACGAGACTTATCACCCTCCACGGGATTGCCTAAAGATGTTTAATGAGTTCTCACTCAACAGGACTTATCACCCTCACAAGTTCGCCTCTGGACTTATCACCCTCACGGGTTCGCCTCTGGACTTATCACCCTCCACGGGATTGCCTCTTCAACTACCTCACTTCACCACTAATTCTCTCTCAAGAATGGGGTTTAGGTTTGGTGTTGTCTCCAACTAGGTTGAGATTTTCCCTTACAATGGTTTAGCCTTGATGCTAAGGTTGGGAAAATCTTTCTAAGCTTAGGATATATCATGTGTTGCTTAGATTGGGTTTAGAACACTCTTGAATATAGTTTGGATATCTACAAATTTGTGTTCTGTGGTGGGAATGCTTGAGTATATGGCTCTTACCTCTATAGCATTTTTCCACACTTAAAATGATGGAAGAGCTTGTATTTATAGTGTGGATTTGAATGTTACCGTTGGAGAAAGTCACATTCAAATCCATACTATTCTGTAATTTCTGCAGCATTTTGTCAGGCCTTTTGACCACCTCTGATTGGTCCACATCAGCATTCAGCATTCTGATTTCAGCCTTCTGAACTCAGGCCTTCTGACATTCAGCGGTCTTGGACTCAAGCATTCTGACATTCTGCGGTCTTGGATTCAGGCCTTCTGACATTCAGCGTTTCAGCATTCAGCATTCAGCATTCAACAATTCAGCATTCATCATTTAGCATTCAGCATTCAGCAATTCAGCATTCAGCATTCAGCATTCAAAGATTCAAACAATTCAAGATTCAACATTGACAAAGATTCGAATTCAAACATTTCAAAGATTCGGATTTACGGTTCAAAGCTATTCTAACATTCAGAGGTATTGAACTTCAGCCTTCTTCCATTCAGGCCACTTTTCCTCAGGCCTACTTTTCATTCAGGCCACTTATCTTCAGACCTATTTTCTCAGGAAACTTCAGATCAGTTCCCCCTCAACTTGTCACCTGTAGAAATGAACTTAAACAATACAAGTTGACAAATACATAATGTTTTGGCATAAATAATCAAAACTAAAATATCCCAACAATTTCCCCCTATTTGATAATGATGCCAAAACCATTAAAAATGCTTCCAAAAAAATATCTTCCCCCTTTTTAAAAAGAACCTGTTCAGGTGACCACAAATAATTTTTTTCTTTAAAAGAAAAACAATAACTATCAAAATCAGTGGTCTTTAGAACATGCTCTGATACCAGTTGTTGGTCCCAAAAAATAATTTAATTTTAAGAAAAAAAAGGGGAGGGGGGAATGGTGATTTAAATTTTTTTTCTTTTAAACGATGTGTTTTGCTTATAACCAAACGCATATGACAAGTAAGAACATAAAGCAATAAAGAACACAACAAAGTATAGTGGTTCGGAGACTCAAGCTCCTACGTCCCCTCTCCCTTATCCGCAGGGAAATTCCTTCAACTCACTCGACTAGTTTATTGTGTTAGTCAACACAGTACAATCAAATATTTATAGAGCTCTCACTCAAAAAAGACTTATCACCCTCCACGGGATTGCCTACAGATGTTTAATGAGTTCTCACTCAACTGGACGTATCACCCTCACGGGTTCGTTTCTAAACTTTTCACCCTCACGGGTTCGCCTCTGGACTTATCACCCTCCACGGGATTGCCTCTTCAACTACCTCACTGCACCACTAATTCTCTCTCAAGAATGGGGTTTAGGTTTGGTGTTGTCTCCAACTAGGTTGAGATTTTCCCTTACAATGGTTTAGCCTTGATGCTAAGGTTGGAAAAATCTCTCTAAGCTTAGGATATATCATGTGTTGCTTAGATTGAGTATAGAACACTCTTGAATATAGTTTGGATATCTATAGATTTGTGTTCTATGGTGGGAATGCTTGAGTATATGGCTCTTAGCTCTATAGCATTTTTCCACACTTAAAATGATGGAAGAGCTTGTATTTATAGTGTGGATTTGAATGTTACCGTTGGAGAAAATCACATTCAAATCCATATTATTCTGTAATTTCTGCAGCTTTTTGTCAGGCTTTTTGACCACCTCTGATTGGTCCACATCAGCATTCAGCATTCTGATTTCAGCCTTCTGAACTCAAGCCTTTTGACATTCAGCGGTCTTGGACTCAGGCCTTCTGACATTCAGCGGTCTTGGATTCAGCCTTCGACATTCAAACATTCAAGCATTTTTCAAGATTCAAGATTCAAAATTCAGCAATTCAGCATTCAACATTCAACATTCAAAGATTCAACATTCAACATTGACATTCAACAATCAAAGATTCAACATTCAACATTCGAATTCACATTTCAAAGATTCAGGATTTCTGGTTCATGCCATTCTAACATTCAACGGTATTGAACTTCAGCCTTCTTCCATTCAAAGGCCACTTTTTCCTCAGCCTATTTTTTCATTTCAGTCACTTATCTTCAGACCTATTTTCTCAGGAAACTTCAGATCAGTTCTCCCTCAACTTGTTACCTGTAGAAATGAACTTAAACAATACAAGTTGACAAATACATAATATTTTGGCATAAATAATCAAAACTAAAATATCCCAATACATTCATCATTCTTATCAAACACATAGCATGAATTCTTGTCAAATTTCACATGTAAATCATCATCACATAACTGACTAATACTAATCAGATTAGCAAGTAATCCTTTTACATGTAAAACATTTGTCAACTTTGGAAAACCAGGAACATTCAAGGTTCCTATACCAACAATGTTACCTTTTAAACCACCACCATAGGTAACATGACCACCATCACCAGTCATGTGTCTAGAACAACCACTATCAAAGTACCAAGATCCAAGAACACAAGCTTTCAAAGATGTATACACAACATTACATGACATGTTCTTATGAATCAACTTTTTAGTGTTGTTAACCTGTTTTATAGGGTATTCAACTTTATCAGGTAAAACAATTCCAGCTTTTAAGTCTCTTCTTAACTTAGAACAATATGGACGAATGTGACCTACTCCAGCACAATAAAAACAGACATACTCTTTAAACAAACCATCATATTTCTTTTGTTTACCTTTAAAAGATTTTGGTAAAGAAGTTCCAGCTTTTACAAAAGAAATAGGTTCACAGGATATAGGAGTATTCTCAAAAGTTTTCTCAAAACCAAGTCCAGCATTACCATATCTACCAATCATTAATGTTTCATTCAATTCAGTAGTGCTAGCTGAAAACTTTTTAAAACTAAGAGTCGTGCACTTGAGTTCATCTTTCAAAGCAGAAATTTCCACATCTTTTCTAGTTAAAAGAACTTCAAGCTTTACAAGATTTTCTTTCAAATCTGAATTTTCTAAAGATAAGGAACTCAACACCTGTTTTTGAGTTTCTAAATCAGATTTAAAGTTCAGATATTCAGAGTTATAATCAACAGAACTTGATGTTTCTGCATTCAGAATAGTTCCAGCAAAACAATTAATCTCTTAATCATAATTACTAAATGTTGTTTCAGATGTTTTGAGAACATCTGAATCTGTTTCAGACCAATAATCATCGAGATCATCATCAAATGTGTCATCATAAACTGTTCTAGCAGACATAACACTTAATTCACATTTACCAGCATCGGTTTCATCATCAGAATCATCACTTAAGGTAGCATTAAAGTTCATCATCTTCCTAAGCATAATATTAGCACATTCATTAGCATAATGACCATATCTAGAACGTGCATCACATTTAACTTTTTTTCTGTACTCAGGATCATATTTGAACTTGTTATCCTTAGAAAATTGTCTAGATTGATTGAAACTGGAAGACTGACTAGGAACAAGCTTTTTATCAGAATGAGAAGTATTCTGATTATTTTTGTCTTTTGGTTGAAAATTACCATTTGGTTTTCTGAACTTTCCTTTTAGAAAAGATTTGAATTGCTTAGTGATAAGAGCAAATTGTTCAGAAATATCTTCATCACATAAATTAGAAACATCATCATCAGAATCAACTTCAGTTACAAAAGGATGTTTACCAACATTTTCAGAAGTTTCACCTCTAAAAACAAGTACTTTCTTGTCTCTATCTTTCTCATGTTTATCATCATATAACATATTTGAGTTTATCTCATAAGTTTTCAAAATACTGACCAACTCATTTTAACTCAATAAATCGGTGTTCTTAGCCTCTTCTATTGCACATATTTTAGCATCAAATTGTTTAGGAACAGTTCTAAGTATCTTATTGACTAACAAAGTGTTGGAAATTGGATCACCAAGTGAGTGTGACTCATTAGCAATCTCACTTATCCTTTCATTGTATGATGAAATGGTTTCATCATCTTTCATCCTCAAGTTTTCAAACTTGGTTCCCAGCATTCTGAGTCTAGTCCTTCGAACACTTTCTGATCCTTCACAATGTTCTTGCAATATTTCCCATGCATCCTTAGAAGAAACACAGTTAGATATCAGTTTAAACATAGAAACATCAATAGCAGCAAATATCGCATTAAGCGCTTTAGAATTGAAATTGGTCGATGTGCATTCATCATTGGACCATTCAATTTCCTTTTTGACTTGCGATTCTCCATATTTATCATCAAATGTCCATGGTGGATTTCAACCAGATATCACACTACGCCATGCTCTATCATCTATAGACTTAATGTACATGCGCATTTTAGGTTTCCAGTATGGGTAATTTGATTCATCCAAAATTGGAGGTTTTAAAGAAGGAGTCAGTGGTATGTTGGGGAATAAGTTGCACGGATCTATTCGGGATGAATATTTAAATACAAATTTAATTCTTATAATTATTACTAGCATGAATTAATCCTATATTAATTCAAATAATAATCCAACAACAAATCATGCATATAATCAATTCAAATAAAACCTACGCATGCGGAAATTCTACGAGTTTACGTGAACATACCTCTCGGGACGGCAATGGTCTTGTTGATTAGACTCACCAAAAGAACTTCCCAAGTATTCCCTTAATCCTTGCTCGACTATCCGGTGGTAGGACACTTGCGAACAATTAACAAAAGGAAAAAATAAACTTTGTTGCACCACTTTCGTGGATTTGCTAATTTTTCCAGCACATGGAATTGCACTTGGGAATGAAAGAATCATCCCCTATTTATAGATAGGTGTTGGGCGAAAATTTGGGAAGAAAAACAATGTGGGAAAATCTTTTCTTGATCTCCAAGAAATCTTGAATATATCTCCTATATTCTTTTCTCCACAATTAAAATATTCCACAAAAAATCCCACCTCATCAAGTTATGGATTTTTCGAAATTTTTAGGTCAAGAATCCAAGATTTGGATCTTCTTGAATTTATGAGATATTCTTGTATTTCAAGAAATACATATCTTTCATAATATCTTTTCAAGAAAATCAAGAAAATCTTTCTTGCCCTTTATATTTTAATATTTTCGAAAATACTTATATGGATAACCAAGTGGGAGATTTCTTGAATTTAATGAGATAATCTTGTATTCCAAGAATACATATCTTCATTCCATAACAAAATTCAAAGAAAATATTTCTCCCCTTTTAATCCATAATTTTCGAAATTCATGGAAAAATAAGACAACAATATTTATTTTATTTTAAGCACCTTTTCAGTTATTGGACTATATGTTGGGCTACTTAGGGGGCCTTTAGGAGAATTAAGATTGGACCTTCCAATGGATCTTGAATTATCAATATTGAGCCACAATATTATTCAAGCCCATAAATATTAATTAATCCCACTACATAATTAATATTGCACTATCCATCTTAACCCATATTACAGTCAATATGGCTCCCGATTATTATTTCCCGTGTTTAAGATTATCAAGCCCATTAATTAATTCCAGCCACTGAAATAGCTTTCCGTTAATTAATATCTTTTGTCCTTGGTTAAGGAACGGTTCAACATTATTACTCATACCGGAAACTAGTTCCACTTGCAAGATTTGGTATGATAAAACTTATGAACCTCTCAAGGGGGCAAATCGAACAAACGTACTTGCACACGATTCTCCGTATTAAATCTTAGCAATCACATGTGACCAATAATATTGCCCAAGTTAAAAAGTATTGAATCTCGTTGATTCTCTACCCATGATAAGTCAAAGAAATAGTTACCAACCACACGTGATCCTATTTAAGGAACGAAGATTAAGAAATAACGAACCACTGAGGTCTAATTCTTCCTTGTTCAGTTCTGAAGAATTTGTCCTCCTGTAGGTCCTATTCAGTGCATCAGTCATGCACTAGTGTAATCTCTTGGTCAAGACAAGCCCTGAGCCTTACACTTCAACCTTTCACGATGGATTGTTCATGTCCATCTAGGTCGTGAATGGTGTATTTTTAGTTACAAGGGAGTGTTAATTTCATCTTCTGTGATCTGGTATCACTAAATTAACTACAATGTAACACGTATTATTTATTGAACAGTTATGCAGTAAATATATGTAACATTCAATGATATTTAAAGCATCAGTGATAAACAATTTATTTTAGTAAATAAGTCCGAAATTCAGTTTTGATTATACAAAGTAAAAGTATACTTTCCAGTATAATCCCAACATGGTAATCCATTGCAAAAACACACTTTAAAACACAAGACCTTTAACTTAGTGTATCAAGTTTATGGCTCTGGCGCCAACTGACAGTGTGTGTGCATGTATTTTTCAGAGTGTTGTTGAAAATGTTATGCAACATGTAAAACAACATATGACAGCGGAAGTATAAAAACGCAGTGCAAAGGATTTCAAAATTTTGTATAGTCTGTAATCCAGTCTACACGAACCTCATGGTTAAAAACATCACTATAACAAGTAGTGAGATACACAAGAACCTCTTACAAGATCCTAAAAGGTGTAGTGAAAAACCACACACCAAAAATCAATCTATTAAATCAAGTAACTAGATATCTTATTCAACCTAAAACTTGATCTAATACGATAAAATCAATACTGATGGGAAATGTTGGGATACACTCGACCAGTACAAATAGACATAGCATCGACCTTCACACTCCACTCATGGTTGTGTCTTGGATGCTACTCTCTTAAGTTTGGAGTAGAGCAAATGGTATTTCACTTTAACTCAAACTTGAATGTCGACCAATGCAGTCTATTTATAGACTTTCGGACCAACTGCATTGTCCTATCCACTAGGCTTGGATAGCCTTGAAAATCTCTTCCACTATGTCCATGGTCTTGGTATAACTACCCATGATCTTTCTATTGTCACTCCATTCCCGTGCAACCGCTTGACAATATCCCAAATTGTCTTCAACCTGCAATGTAGGAAACATAGAAAAACACATCTGTTAAAACGGAGTCAGTGTTAGGAGAAAGGGCAAATTTATGATGTTGTGCAGAATGTTGTCCAACATCTGGAACAACATCCATGCAACACCAACAACCACATTTACAAAACTTGTAGAATTTCGAAACAGGTGCGTGTTTGGTGGGACCAAAAATGCAATTCCCTCACATATCCCTCCATGGAGGGATTTGATACATTTTCTACCCGGGCTTGAAGCATGTCATGGGCCCTCATCCCACAAATCAAACGGTAGATTAGTTGGGATTAAAATCTTAATCCTAGCCTATCCCAATTAATCCCGCAAATCAAACTGGGCCTAATTGCATATTCATGGGTTGAGAGAACTTAACCTTATATTTTTTAACTTACTAGTTCTTAAAAAGAAGTCGAAGTACTTGGTAAATTGGTGTGTATCAAAAGAACAATATTAATGAAGTCATCACTATAGAATTTCATTATTGCCTAAGTAGATTTCTTTTGTTAATGAAACTGAGTTACGAGTCATGATTATCTGGTCAGTTTTCCCTTTTCTTGGTATGTTCTTGTTTTTGCTTTTGATTTTGTGACAGGAGGGTCTCCTCATCAGGCTCGGGCACATGTGCAACTTCTCATTTGTGTGTGCAAATATAATTTCAGATGTGTAAAGTTTACTAGGCCCGAGAATAGGTGAAGGAGAGATGAATGTTGTAAAAGAAAAATTGATTTTGAGATTAGGATTTTGTAAGTTTATTTATTTGACTATTTTTTGTAAATTCATTGAATGTATTGTAAGTCTAAATATATTGCAATTATGTGCAAATGTGTAACTTTTAGTGCTAATGTGCATCTGTTTGTGTGAATATGTAAATTTTGTGCGAATGTGTATCCATTTGTGCGAATGTGCACCCAATGTGCGAAAAGGGACCCAAAAAATAGAAAGAAGGTTTTGGGAGAAAATGAGATTCAAAAACTCTTGCGGGGTGAAATAGGGTGAGTAGGGGGTATTTTGGCAAGCCTACACCCCACTTTGTAGTTCCTAGTAATTACTTCAACAGGTTTTATCTCATAGTTATTAATTGGTACTTACACTTTGTAACTCTAAGTAATGATATACTATCTTCGTCCCAACTCTTTGTTCACAGTTACTGTTTTCTCATATTTTAGCGAGCGGGTTTAGTATTTGAAATGATAAAATAATTTTTAAGGAGACATATAATAGAGGAGAGATAGATCTATCATATCCCTTCTTAAAAATTATTTTATAAATTTAAATACTAATAAACAACTCGCTCGTTAGAACCCGAGAAAAAAAGTGGTGTGAAGAATTAAAGAGTTGAGACGGAGGAAATATATTATTATGAGTATTCGACCAGAATAAGCCTCTAGTGAAAGTTGTTCACATTATGAAATTTTTAATATTATACTTGTAAATTAATAGCATAACACTTATTAATTGATATAATTACTCTTATAAACTAGTCCCTCCAACCCAATTATATAGACTTGTTTTCCTTTTATGGATGTCCCAAATATATAGGTTTGTTTCTACATAAAGTAACTTTTTCTAATTAACTTACTAATATAACCTTATACATTAATTATATTGGAAACTATAACAATCATTAAATAGGGGTATAATAGAAATTTGACTTGTTTAATTTACTTTTTAAATACAATTTTTTAATCTGTGTGAAAAGTCAAACAAGCCTTGGGACTTAGGGAGTAGTATCATGACATTGTATGAATATTAATTTATAAGAATAATGGTATAAATTTATAAATGTAATGATTTCAATTGCACACTGAAAGTTTTTTGTTCGACCAATACATCTTATGATATTATCAAAAATCTTTAATTAATGTCTTCAACTATTTCGATTTTGTGTATAATAAATTAAATAATATAAAATGTTAGGTAGACACTTTAGGAAATTATAGCTTGATAAAATTCGTAAACGTAGCATCACTTGAGAAAGGAGTTCAAAATGTAAGTTATTATAAATGAATTTTATGAATTCGAGGTCTGAAAATTAATAAAACTATCAAGTTAAAGATTTTTTTTTATTACCTGTAAAATAGAAAACTAACTATTAATTTAAAACTTAACATTTAAGATTATGTTTGACATCTTATAATCCATTTTTATCCAAAAATATGTTTATAAATCACATTTTAAAAACATAAAAGGTATATTATAATTTTACATGAGCGGAAGGAAAAAAAATTAGGAATGATAAAATAATATTGTATATAATTAATAAATAAATAACAATGCCAAACTTGGCGTTAATATTTCTGAGTCATGAAATTTATAGTTTCTATCTTTCAGACTTCTAATTGATAGTTTCTTATTTATTAGGTTTTGAATCGACATGAAAAATCTATAATAATGAAAAATAAATAAATAAAATAATAATAATAGAATACTTACCAATATTACTTACATGTAAATGCTTGTATGTATACATATGGGAAAATATCTTAGATGTATATTGAAATCTAAGTAAATATACGTAAATCATCAAACCCTGTAGCAATCTTGAGAGACAAGATTTACCGAAACTTCCCGAACTACATCTTGATTTTTTAACCACATGTTGAGATTAAAATATTTATAGCTAAACCTAGGATAAGCTATAGGATTAATGATATTAGACTACATAAACTGCTATAAATAGGAGCTCTATCAGGATAACACACACAAAGCCTACTGCAAACTGCAAGCAGGTAAGCTTCCACAGGCAAACTATTCATTCATAAATTTCTCATACTCATAAACTCAACCATCCTACTTAACCATTTGCCGTCATCACTTTTCGATAAGCCGATTATTCAACTTTTTGACATCCTTGTGATCCCCTCGTAGCATAGATCATTGATATACCTTCGAATCGTACAACCGACCCTCTAATCACCGTGTAATTTATGTTAAAATTTAGCATTTTAATCCGTCGAAAAACCGAAAAATTTCCAACACTCTTCTTTCATTTTCTTTAAGCACTGTTCAGTCATGTATAAAGGTTAGAGGAGCATTTTTACGTTGTATTAGATAGTAATAGGCATGAAAGGAGGTATATGTACTTCCGATGCCGGCGTCGTGTTGTGTAGATAGGTGTGTTGTTTTGAAAATATGAAAGATTAGAGTAACTGAGGTCGTTCATGGGTAGTGGTGTTTACGGGGGTTAACGTCTTGCCTTTGAGTCAAAGAATGGAGAGGCATGGAGCCTCGCCGGAAAAACTGAATTTTTTCATGTAAAGAAAGTATGCAGCGTCTATAACTCGATTTTTGAAAATTTTAAAGTGTTATTTTGGGTCGAATTTTACTTCAACTCTTTATTGAGTTTTAACAATATAATTGTTATAATTGCCTTATTAATATTTCATTATGTTTTTAATATAATTAAGTCTAACCTCGCCAGCATCATTACAGTTATTTCCGTCAGTTTGGCTATGCCAACATGGATTCATTGCTCTAAGCCTGGCCCAGCTAGCACCATTATATTATGTAAAATCTGGCACAGCCAGCACCATTATATTATGTCAAGTTTGGCCCAGACAGCGCTATTATAATTATTTCAAGTCTGGCCCAGCCAGCATCACTACAGTTACATTTTCGACAGTCTGGCTATGCCAACACGGATTCATTATATTAAGACAGGCCCAGCCAGCACCATTTACATTTCCGATAGTTTGGCTCTGCCAATGCGGAATCATTATACTCAGTCTGGTTCAACCAGCGCCATTACTTAGGCCTTAGCCTACACTTCTTATATTATTTATATTTTGTTATTTAATTTGTGCAATTATGAAGTTACCTCACTAAGTGTTTTTCACACTCACCCCAATTATTTTACCATTTTCAGATCAGGAGTTTGACAAGGAAGGATGATCCATGATGCTAAGGCCAAGAAATAAAAGAATAGAATTATAAAATTATTTAAGTTAATTTTCTTATTGTAATGCCAAAAGAATTCATACCATATTTTTATATGAATATTATGAAATATTTAAATAAAATTTGCTGCACCTTTACAATATTGTTGCTTAAATTTTTTTTTATTAAATATTAATTACGTGATAATTAATTTACTAAAATAAATAAATAAATAAATAGTTAATAATAATAAAATAAAATAAAATATAATATAATAAGAAAAAAAGGATTTACACTTCGCTTTCTTATCGAATCTTTTCGTGGATGCATTTTTTTTCAATTGAGTAGCGTCTCGTGAATAAATAATATTAATAACTAACTTATTTAAAAATTGGGGCGTTACACGAACGATTCGCTAATTTTATGGAGAAGAATTTGAAGTTTTTGTAACGGTTTTTTTTTTTTTTTTATAATTCGGTATCCGGCCCAAGGATCGACTAATCAGGGGGACCAAAACCCATTGTCCACTAGCGGGAGCCCCACTTCAAGCCAGAGTTAAACTCTATATGGACTGGTCCATCTCAAGAGTTGATCGCACTTGAAAGGGTTCGAACCTGAGACCTAGAGAGGACCACACTCCTAATACATATTTATTCCAAAGATTTTTCTCAATCCATTATATTTTATTCCAAATTTTATTTTTCAATTTAACAATAGAGTTTATAGAAATATATTACATATTTTTTTCATAGATTTTTCCTAATCTGTTATAATTTGTTAATATTTATTTCAATGATTCGTTGCTAAGATTTTTTTTCATTATTATTTGTTAATAGTTATTTTAAACATTTTTTCTATTTTTTAAAAAGTTTTTTTCTCAATTCACTATTATTTATTAATATTTTTTTCATAAATTCGTTCTAAATTTTGCAATAATTTTTAGTGGAAAAATCCAATAGTTTCTAAATTTGGCGCGGTTTCTGCTATTATATATATAGACAAAAACTCATATGAGACGGTCTCATGTATAAGACGAGATACAACCTATTACAAATCACACTCATCCCTCCCAAAGTGCTAAAGCGTCAATGCTAATTTATACCCTGTCTCATCATAAGAATGTCTCATGCAATATAGATTTGATCATGATCATATTTTGACTTTTTTGTTCTTTTGACTTTTAAATTCCTGTTTTTAGTTTACATAAAATTACAAGATAAAAGTTAAAGTTCGAAAAATCAATAGAATCAAAAAGTTGAACTTGTGTGAGTTTCTGTACAAAAAAAAAAATGCAGTCACATACTTCTTCCTTTACTCTCCATTCATTGTTTACTTCTTAATGTAAGAATCCATCTACTCTCTTCATCTCTTTCCAAGACTTAGTTAAGTAATTTGCTTTTGGCAATTTAATTGCTTTTAAATTTTAATCATGTAATTAAAAAAACTGGTCGAAAAAAAAATCATGTAATAAAATTATAATTTACTCAACTAAACGTGGGATAATTAGATTATTAAGGATAATTGTTTTGTATATTAAGGATAATTAATATGTAATTAATAGATTAGATCTTGGTCATTATTGGTCATTAATATGTAATTAATAGATTAGATCTTGGTCATTATTAGTCATTAATATGTAATTAATAGATTAGATCTTGGTCATTATTGATCATTTATTGTATCCTTATTTATAGTGGAATTCTTCCAATCACCTCATTAACGGTGATATTCTAATTATCATCACATGGTATCACGATCCTAAACACGATCCTAACCCTACTTTTCTGCTGCCGCCGATCATCTCTTCCGCTCGCCGGCTCTCTTCGTTGGACTGGTCCCCTCCAACTCCTCGACTAATTTCTGAACAGGTCCCCTCCAGTATCATTGTCTCGCAACTCTACATCAGGTTTTTCAATGGCGGCATCATCCTCTTCCACCACCGATCCGCTCCCTGTCAATACCATGCTCTCAATGGTACTGATCAAACGTGAACCCTCTACTTACTTGATGTGGTATCGTCAAGTCATTCATATGGCCGAGTGCTTCGACCTAATGGGATTTCTTGATGGATCAGTCGTGGCCCCATCCCCTACAATCACGATTGATGGCGCCCATCAACCAAATCCGGCGTTTCTTGCATGGCGTATGAAAGACAAGAAATTACTCAGCGTCGTCTTCACGTCGCTCACTCCGGATGCGGCATCGGAGGTTCTGGATTGTCAAACCTCTCATTCGGCGTTCTCCGACTCATCCGCTTCTCACACCCATCAGCTACGTGAGGAGTTGCTTTCTCTTCGGAAGGGTGATCTCTCGGTGGATGACTATGGCCGGAAATTTAAGAACTTGTGTGATCAACTTTCGGCAATTGGTCGCCCTATTGATGAAACTGATAAAAGCCATTGGTTCTTACGAGGGTTAGGCATTCAATTTGCCTCGTTTGCTGACACTCGAATGGCGCTAACCACATTGCCTGTGTTTCGTACCTTGCTTCATCAAGCTCGTCAGTTTGAGATGATGTTGCGTGCTATGGAAGGTGGTTCTCCATCTTCGGCGGCGTTCACGGCTTCAAACCCGGGCAATGGTCGTGCAGGTGGTGGCCGTTCCTCAGGTGGACAAGGTCAGCCTAAGGGCGACTCCGGTTTCTCTTCGGGCAATCAGGGGTTCAACAACAGAGGCCAAAATTTTCAGCACTCTAACAATCGTCCGCAGTCTACAGGGTTTCGTGGTAATTCGGGTAGCAAACCGGGTAATCAGGGTGGAAACGGGGGTCGTCATACCTATACTCCTCGTTGTCAGATATGCAGCGGTGAACATTTGGCGAATAAATGCCCTCAATTTATTGATGCTCGGAATGCTGCTTCTTCTGCCAATCTTACTCAGGCCTTTAATCACTCATGTCAGATTTCTGATTCCACTCCTGATTGGTATTTGGACTCTGGTGCTTCTGCGCATATGACGAATCATACATCTGCTCTTGAATCCTTCGGGCCTTACACTGGTAACGGTTCTGTTATTGTTGGTAATGGTTCTGCTTTAAATATTTCGCATATTGGCACTTCTAAATTATCTGGGGATGTTAAATTGTTGGATGTACTGGTTGTGCCACATATTACTAAGAACTTATTGTCTATTTCTAAGTTGACTGCTGATTACCCTGTTGACGTTGTGTTCTCTGATAAGTTCTTTGCCATTCAGAACCGGGTGACAAAGAAAATTATGGCTCAGGGAAGGGTTGATAAAGGTTTATATTTGCTTGATCGGGGTGTGTCCCTTAGTTAAAACAATTAGGAATAAAGACTTGAAGGCCAGTTTTGATTTATGGCATCTTCGTTTTGGGGCATGTCCGTTTACTATTATTTCTTTATTGCAAAAGATAGGCCAATTATCTATTACTTCTCTATTACCGACTCCTACACTTTGTTCCTCTTGTCAGTTGGCTAAGAGCAAACGTGTACCTTTTTTGTTGAATGAAAAAACGTGCTGATGACTTGACTTAGTCCATTGTGATCTGTGGGGCCCGGCCCCAGTTATTTCGTCTGATGGGTTTAAATATTATGTCGCTTTTGTGGATGATCATTCTCGTTTCTCTTGGATTTATCCCCTTCGTGCTAAGTCTGAATTTTATGATATTTTGGTGAAATTTCATGCTTTTGTCTGCACTCAGTTTTCCAGAAAAATCAAGGTTTTCCAAAGTGATGGTGGCGAAATTTGTGAATTCTAGAGTCCGTGAATTTATGTCACTACATGGCATTCTTCATCGTCTCTCGTGTCCATACACTCCTCAGCAGAATGGGCGGGCAGAACGCAAGCATAGACATATTTCTGAAACAGGTCTTTCTATGTTATTTCATTCACATGCTCCTGTATCGTTGTGGTTTGATGCTTTTGCCACTGCAGTTTATGTTATTAATCGTCTGCCCTCATCTGTACTGTCTAACAAGTCTCCCTTTGAGCTTCTTTTTGGATCAATTCCAAACTATGCCAATTTTAAACCGTTCGGTTGTCGAGTTTATCCATTTTTGAGGGACTATGCTGAACACAAATTGGCACCCAAAAGTCGACCTTGCATCTTTCTTGGGTACAATAGCACAGATAAGGGATTTTGTTGCCTCGATCCAGCTACTTCTCGGGTCTTTTTATCGAGGCATGCTCAATTTGATGAACTATGTTTTCCTTTCTTTGAGAACTTCAAATGCGCAACACCGATGTCCAATTTGGATTTCTCAAGTTTTTTGGATGGTACTATCATCGTGCCCATGCCTCTGCCGCCATCCATCCGTCCCGTGTCATCGCCGCCTGTTTCTCGTCCTCACATCATTCCTTTGGACGATGAGGAACAGCTCCCACTGCATACGGCACCTCCGGCGCCGCCGCCCCCAGCCCCACCGTTGGGACCACTAGCCGATCCGGCCCCAGAACCCGCTCATTGCGGTCCACGATCCACGATCTGGTCGCAGGGCCGTCCATCCTATGGTAAAGCGTGCCCGTGCGGGGGTGTTCAAGCCTCGTTACGGTTGATCTTTCTTGCCTTTGCCTTCTTTATCCTCTCATTGCTAGCTCACGAACCTAGAGGTTTCAAATCATTTGTCAAATCTCGAATGGTTTATGCGCTATGTAGGAAGAGATAGATGCTCTCGTCAAAATAATATCGTGGGATCTTGTACCTTGTCCTTCACGTACTAATATTGTTGGTTGAAGGGGTTTTTGGACCAAGTTTCATTCGATGGTACTATTGAGTGTCATATAAAGCTCCTCGTGTACGAGGGGTTCACTCGGGGTTCGGGGCTGATTTTCATCATACATTACGTTGGGAAATTTATAGTTTTGATGAAAGTTCCAAAAACACATGTAATAGGACCGGTCGGACACATTGGTAGTGATGTTTACATTCTTGCTATAGGAGACCGGTTGATAATGATTGTATAGAACAACCGATGTAATAGATAGGTCACATATTGAGGGGGAACTCAATATATACAGTCGAATCTGAAGAATCGAGAAGAAAGTCGATATCCGATGAGCGAGAATGCTAAACCGGTCGGAAGATCAGATTGATCCGATCTTGTCGATAACTTCGCCAGGTCATGAAGCTCAAACTTAGAATACTCGAAGATCGGATGACTTCGAAGATCGGACCGGAAGACCTACATCGGCTGAGTCGGCCGGTTGAAGCTAAGTCAACAGCGCCGAAGACTCTCTATCAGTAGATCGATTCGGTCAGATCGATCGGTCACTCATAAGGTGAAAACCGATGTTTCACTTTATCATACGTCTGCGATCTAAACAAGAAGAATACCAACCTTAGTTGGAGGAACATCAACGCAAAAGTAAGTCCTCCATCCAATAAGGAAGAGACAGCGTATGAGCGGAGCCGATATCTCGCGGGATTCAATGTTGCTCTCTCAAACGGCTATAAAATACACACTCACGCTTTTCGGCCATGCCGTTCTGAAGACGTCACATCAAGCACGCAAGCCTACCTAAAATAAACGAAATTCAAATTGCTCTCCAACGGCTCTTTGATTTCAAGGTCTATAAATATGGGATCACACTTCAGAGTGAGATACGGAAATGCTTGGACAAACAAAATAATCAAGAAGCTCAAATTATAGTCAGATTTCCGCACGAAGAACACAACAAGAAGCTTATTTTATATTGTGTTCATCCCATAAGTTCTTAGCAAGAAATCTTTTCATCTAGCTATCGAAAATTTGTATGCAAGAAAAGATTTCATAGTTGGAACTAAAACAACCTTACATAAACCCCAAGTTAGGATAAGTTGTTAAGCAAGATTTCGATCTAGGGTTTTCTAGTCTTGATTTCGGGATCGGTTGAGTGAGAACTCTTAAAACATCTGTTGGTGTCTTGTGTTGGACTAACACACAAAACTAAGTCGGTCGGTTAAGTCGGTTAAGTTGGTGCCCTTGTGAAAGGGAAGAGTGGGCGTAGGGACTGGTTTGTCCGAACCACTATAAATCTTGTGTGCCTTTCTTGCATTGATTAATCGCTCTCACATCGCACAATCTTAAAGCGCATACATATTCCAAGTTAAGATCGGTTAGCACCAAGCTTACGATCCGATCGGACTTGATATTTACTATCATCGATTAAAAAGATAAAACTTGGAATCGATTTATACAAACCGGTTTTTTCACGGGTAAAACTTAAGCTTCAGACACATCGGTTAATCGATAGTTACCGAATCGATCGCCTTGAGCGTTCGATAAGTTGGTTATCGACCAAATGATTCACTCGCGCACTCTGATCGGGGCTATCTACCCTCACACCGATCTGACGAAAAAAGTTTTGAAGTCTATTCACCCCTCCCCTCTGAACACGCCCTCACAAAACCCGTTCGGGACCTACAAGTGGTATCGAGGCGGTTGGTTCTTAGACCCCGACTCTGTGTCATTGTAGTGTTGAAGCCCGATCTTGAAAAACCGTTTTAAAAACTCATTCATTTTCCAAAATCACTTTCGGCATGGATAACACTTGGTATGTATCATGATCTGCCGAAGTTCTCAATCGATGAGTATGCAGTTGGGCCATATATATGTCAAACCATCTAGGCTCGTCGGTGGCGGAATGATGGAAGTCATCGAAAGAGGACCCATCATCATTTACTACGACAATCCTGCGATCGGAGGAGATCGGACTCTAAGGGAAGTCTTATGCGAAAAAAGCCCGTACGATGGACGCAGAAGAAAGAAAAGCGCATACTCGGACACTATTGCAAGGCATATTATCATGAAAACAATGGATAAGGTCACCAAAGAAAAGATTAAGTATCTCAAATCTGCGAAAGCAATGTGGGATACTCCGCCGAGATCTGCGAGGGAAATGAGCAGATAAAAGACGGCCGATCTTCAGCCGAAATGGTGAAGTTCGAGAAACCAAGATCTTGCCCAACGAAACCATCAACGAACTCGATGGAAGAATTACAATGTCTATAAACAAGCTTCGAGAACTTGGTAGAGATGTCCGATAAAGATATCAACTATAAGATCCTAAGGTCTCACCAAGAAGTGGGACATGAAGGTCACAGAATCAAAGATTGCGGGACATTTCAAGAATGAAACCTAGTAGCTTGTTCTTGAGTCTTAAAGCTCACGAAGTTCGACTGAATGAAAGAGGTCAAGTCGATGAAGATGAGGTGCTTCTTTGAAACCTCGACTTCAAAATCGATTGCTTTCAAGGCAACCAAGCAGTTAGAACAAAAGGCCAATGAACCCATTAGGAATATAATGAGTCAAAGGAAAGCAGACGCTCTGCTTACCGGGAAGCTTGAGAAGTCGGATATACAACTTGGTAAGTATCGAAGATTTTATAAGGACTATCAACATAGCCGAGGGGCCGAGATAGGAGATCGGATAAACGGATCTCCAGAAAGAACCAGATCGATGATCGGAGGGATCACGAGAGATGAAAAAAAAAAAGATAGTCGACGGAGGAAAGAAGAGAAAATCAATCGCATGAAGAAGTTCGGACCACTATCGAAAGGAAGTCACGATAGGTCATCTGAGACGAGTGATTCACCTGGAAGGAAAAGTTCGATTGGATCAAGGCGTGCTTCAATCGTGAGAAGCCGGTCACTATAACCTCGCCTGCACCGGACGCCGAGAGAGGGAAGAAAAGAGGAACAAAAGAGAGCAACGCTTATAGAGACGAAGAGCCATGGTTCGACACGTCAGAATTGACGATTCTATCGCCCTCCGGGACTCCGGATACTCCAGAGAAGAGACTTTCGATCAGGGTGCCGACTTCTATGAAAATGAAGATCTGATATTCGTCGACGATGATGAACTGCTGATGGCGGGGAGGACCAATCCGAGGTAACCTCCAAACCTGCTTCGTTCGCTTCTACACTGCTTTATCATTAGCACACCTTTGGGGAGATTGACTGCGGCTCTACTCGAGCAATTGCTTGAAGATCTCTCCAATGCAAGAGACACTTATGCTATTGTGGAAGCCGAGAATGATAAGTTCGAGGACCGTAAATAATCGCCTTGTCAAGAAAATGATCTCGAGAAAAAGCCTCTCCGAACTTAGATCACCAAACGCCGTAAGATGGCGAGGAATTTAAAATTTCGGTTAAAGCTTACGATCGGGGAAAAAGTAGATCAAAGATCGATGGCATTAACAAACAAACAAGGCGATGACTTCAAAATCTTGCAAGCAAAATTCGATGAGCTATTAGAATGCATGAAAAAACGAAATCCTTCCGAGGATAATCTGCGTAAGAAAATAGAGGTTTTTTCAAAATCATCTAAAACCGTTCAAGACATGAACGCCTATTTTCGAATAAAGATTGATAAGGAGGGACTTGGCTATGAGAAACCTTCCACATCCTCAAAAGCCCCGACCGATTCATCTCGAAAGGTGTAATCGGGCAATTTACGAAAAAAGATACACCAAAAGCTAAACATGTATCTAATAGGGGAAAGAGACGAGTTGAGCGGGTAAAGGCAAGTGCACAACGAGAAAGGGAAAGTAAAATGGACCCCTAACTGGTAAAGCATCACCGAGGAATCAACGGAAGAACCCGGTTCTTACGAAGAGACCTCAACTCGATCAACAGATCGGGAATCGAAAAAGACAACCTATAAAAGGGAAGTCTCGAGACCCTACCAAGGTCACCGCCTAATAAGCATGCTTCGTAAACCGCTGCGAAAACCATCTATGCGAAAAGGATATGAATCTTTTGATGGTAGCAGTCGTACCTACCCCTATAATCAGAAATCTAGGGCTGCTGCACCTGAACCACACTGGATAAAAAGAAGACAAACTGAAAAGTTAAATCCTAAGTCTTCTAAGTCATCAAGGTTCACACAAATAATCATACAAATCAAAAAGCATATAAGGATAAGTATGATTATGTTGGCAGTATGGGAGACAAATCGGGCCTTCGATCCGACCGATCACAATAGAAGTGCTCTGTTTGTATGGATCCCCAAATCCAAACCTAACCCCTCGGGACCCAATCCAAAAGCGGGTACCTAAAGCCCGACCGATTGCGCGAGGTTGGCGTGGGTCGGCCAACAAAAGGAGGTGTGCAAGCAACTATCTCGGTACATCGATAGTGGATGCTCAAGGCACATTTGGAAGCAAACATCTCATCAGTTCCTACATAGAAACGAAAGGCCAGCGTGTACTCTTCGGTGATGATAACTTTGGTTATACCAAAGGGTTGAACTTAGAGAATGATGATGTACAAATGGCGGAGTCTCGTATGTCGAAGGTCCGAAGCACAACCTATTATCGGTTTCACAATTCTGCGACAACGGATTCGGTGTTGAGTTCTCGATCGATCAATGCACTATCAAGAATCGAGTCACTCAACAGATTTTGCTAATGGTTCAAGAAAAAGGGACGATCTACGGTGATTGGAGCAGCTTGTCCAAGAAATGCGTGCACGATTGTTAAGAGTTCCAAAAGTAGCAGTTGGCTCGACAAAAAGAATGAGCCATCCGAACTTTAAAACTCTTAATAAGATAGCAAGGATGTCTCTAGTGGAAGGACTTCGAATGAAGTGTTCTCAAAGGATCGGACATGTAATCGCATGTCGGAAAGGAAAAACAGTCAAAGCTTCATTCAAAGGAATTTCCGGACCGGCATCCAAAGCAGATCTACCGTTGCTTCATATGGATCTGTTTGGACCCGATTACACCGGTCGATCTCAACGGACGAAATACACTCGTAATCGTGGATGACTATTCCAAGTTTACAGGTTATATTCTTACATAAGAAGAATGAGGCGACAACCAAGATACCCGAGTTGCTAAGGAGATTACAAAATGAGAAGGGTGTCGGTGTAGTAAAAATCGGATCGGATAAAGGTACGAATTTCGAACTCTTTTTATTCTTGATTTTTTGCTCTAAGTTTGGTATCTGACATGAAACATCGGTGCGAGGGCGCCCAACGTAGCGGAGTAGTGAGCGGAGAACGAGAACTCTCAAAAAGTTCGCTTTCGAACAATATTAATTTGAACATGCAATACCAAGCCGTTTTCAAGGTATAATCAACTTTGCATGCCATACGCGAGTAAGGATGTCTTCGACTAAGGCTCACTACAAAACACCTTATGAACGTGGAAGGCGAGAAAACCTCGTGTTTCTTACTTCCATGTTTTTGGGTGTAAGTGTTTCATACACAATAATGGGAAGAGTCGGTTGAAGACTTTTGAGGCCAAGTCGGATGAGGTATATTTCTAGGGTATTCCTCATCTAGCAAAGGCTTTTCGTGGTCTACAACAAACGAACCCTAGTTGTGGAAGAAACACCCATGTAGCCTTTGATGAAGCATCTTACGATCAAGAGAAATGCGCCTCGGAACAAGAAGTACTGATCTGCGAACCGATGTTGGAAAATGGATCGCCTAACGATCAAGGAAAAAGGATCGTAAATCAGATCAATTTACATTCCAGATCTAGCTAATTCACGGATCAATCGGATCCTAAGGTACGAACAACTGTCGATGAAGAAGATTCACCGAGATAAGAAAGAATCGAACCATCCGGTTCGGGGGAACTCGAAGTTCTCATTTAAGCGTACATCAAGACATGATGAGTCCAACATCACCGAGACTTGTTCTTATCAAGTGGACCATAACTGCACCACTCCCAATCGCTAGTAATAAGATTTTATCGAAACGGACGATGTTCTCCAAACCAACGCATAAATCGTAAGCGAAGGACACGGATAACGATCATCCTCTTGATCGATAATCGGAGACCCGTCGATAAAGTTAAAACTAGACATCGATTGGTGAAAGTGCCATGTATTGTTGTTATCGTCTATGAAGGAACCAACTACTATAGAGGAAGCTTTACAAGACGCAAACCGGATTCTAGCCATGCGGGAGGAGGCTGGAGCGATTCGAGAGAAATGAAGTATGGGAACTAGTAGGCAGAACCGGGCCATCAAGGCGTAATTGGCACGAAGTGGGTTTTCAAGAACAAAGAGATGAGAAAAATGTTATCACCGAAATAAGGCAAGACTTGTTGCTAAAGGGGTATTCACAATCGAAGGAATTGATTACGATGAGACCTTTGCACAGCTTGCTCGTCTTGAAGCCATTCTATTTTCTCGCATATGCTTCCCACGAGAGGGTTCATTGTGTATCGGATGGACGTAAAGAGTGCTTTCTTAAATGGGGTACTAGCAGAGAGGAAGTTTATGTCGAACAACCTCCGGGCTTTGAAAAGGGCAAACAAGTGTACCGTTTAAGAAAAAAGCTTTTATGGCAAAACAGCTCCTCGAGCACTGGTATGATACACTCTCTCGTTCTTGATCGAAAGTGGGTTCACTAAAGGAATTGGATGAGAACCTTATTCGAGAATAGAAGATGGAGTAGATATTCGATGGTTCAGATTTCGTGGGCGACATCATCTTCGGATCTCCTAACAAGAGCCTATGTGAAAGATTCAAACAAAACCGATGCAAAGGAAATTCGAGATGTCCATGATGGGTCGACGAATTACTTTCTAGGTCTCCAAGTTAAACAAAGTGCTGGAAGGGATATTCATCTCGCCAAGCAAAAGTACACTAGGAATCTATTGGCTAAGTTTGGAGTTCAAAATAGTAAGGAAGCCAAAATTCCTATGATTTGGATTCAAGATGGATCCGGATGAGGATGGTCGAAAACAAATCGAAGGAATATAGGGCTCTCATTGGATCTCTACTATACCGATCGCCCGGAGAGACGGACATCACTTTTTGCGGTAGGTGTATGTGCGGATTGAGGCAAATCAATGATGACCACCCAAAGCAACTAAAGCGGATTCTTAAGTATCTGAAGGAACAATAAACCTTGGTTTATTTTACCCATCGATGATAATCTAAACTTAGTGGGTATTACGATTACGATTATGGAGGTTGCAAGATCGACGAAAAATCAACCTCGAGGAACATGTCGGTTCTTAGGAAGTAAAACCCGATCTCGTGGTTTTCAAAAAGCGGAACATCGATTCGCGACATCTACAATCAAATAGAATATATGGCTGAGGAAGTCTGTTGTTCCCAAGCGCTGCAGCTCGATCAACGACTAAGGGATTACAACATTGTAGCTAAGAGCGTACCTATATTACGTGGCGATAATAGTCTTTTGCAATCACCGAGAATCGAGTTCTACATACAAGATGCAAGCATGTGGATGTCGGACACCACTTTATAAGAGATCACGTTGAAAAGAAGAATATCGAGAATGGAAAAGATTCATCCGATATACGGAAGGTCGATATTCTAACCAAGCCACTAAATGAGATCGATTCAGAGAATTATGCAATGAGCTAGGCTTCTAGATCTTGGAGAAAAGGAACCTAAAATTCATGATGGATCGTTCTCGAGAACTAGTAGTTAAGAGACTAACAGTCGAGAGAAATCGATTGAGTTTGGTATCTTAAGCGATCTCAAGAGACCGATAAGCAAAGACGATCGAGTTACAAGCTATCGGATCCAAAAGAAATCGATCAAGTTTTAGTTTATCAGATTTAAGGTCTATCAGTTTAAAGGAACTGATCAGACTTAAGGTTTATCAGATTAAAGGAAATGCTCAGTTTAAAGGATTATCTGATTAAATCAATTTGATTATAGTATTTCTTTGTGAGTCGATTTAGCTGATATTCAACAAGCAAGATTCAGAGATTAAGAGCTAACAATCACATAAGAAAGCAGAAATTTACACAACGATGAAATAACAGAACTTTTCATTGATAAAAACCCTAAGGTGAGGTTACATTACAAGTTGAAAGTACAAGAAGACCCGGAGGTCAGTACATAAATGTTAACCAAAATCCTAAACCTAACCCTAAACCTTCATCCTAACCCCAGAAGTGAAGGAAAGAGAGAGATTTTAAATCTGACGCTCTCATTTTCCCCCACTTAACAAGGGGTGAGAGAGGCTTTAAAGAACAAAATCCCAAGGCGCTCGCAGAAGCTGAAGATCAAGAAAAAATGGAGCGACAGAGGCCTTGATAGGATTCTTAAGCCAGGAGACCCAAGAAGAGTCAATTGGGCTCTCGGTTTGTTAATTTGTGAGGTGATATACGATGATCTGCTATTGTCAGATCAAGATCGTATATCAAACTCACGTTCATTTTCAGACTGAGTCTGTTGATGCTTTTACGTCATCGGATGGACACACAAGGTGCATACGGTTAGGAGAAGTGTCTTCTCGGTTAAAAGCAGATCCATATACAGTGGTAGAGAAGCTTTGCAAATGATCGTATGTGAAATCGAAGATGATGACGAGAACAAACAATAAGGGATGCAAAGGGTTGATTTGAGAAGTTGAAACCATATAAAAAGGGTGTAAAAGTGTTTTTAGGAAGTCTCTCTGGAAACAAGGGTTCACCAAGATACATGATTCTTACAAAGAAGATAAGTATGGTGAATGGGTTATGTTGTGTAAAACATTGGTCCAATTTATAGAGGCCAAGCAAGGATGCAAATGCAATTTTCACTTCAAGAAGCCTATCCGAGAAATTTGCAATCAAAAGGACAGCGTGTAGAAATCACGCGACTGATAATTGGATAAATTTACGGTTGATTGACATATCGAGAGATTCAGACGATAATTACGCATGTCAAATCACGCCTACTTAGGGAATAGAAGCTACTACTCTAGACTAAGTTTTGGCGGTAACACTTATCCCAAGAATTGGCTTAATCTGAAAAGAATCAGATTAGGTCAACCAAAATCTGATTACTTACGAGTCTGATCAAGATGAAGAAGATCAGCTGAGCTTGAAACTCCAACAAATCAGATATATCAGTCTATGTCAGAAATATCAGTTGAAGGGGGAACTTCAACTGATCAAGGAGGATAAAAGGAAATCGGGACGTACTTTCAAGGAAAGATCGGCTAAGCTTGAAGTTTCATCAAATCGGATCTGTTGGAGAAGATCAGTTGAAAGGATCAGTTGGGAAATTTCTTAAGGCTTAGGCAGAATGATTAAGATCAACAAGTGGAATCAACATTTACAAGTGGTATTGACTGATTACAATATCACCAACCGGACACGATCTCTTTTCTCTTGTTCTTTACTTATTTATCGGATCTTATCTCGATATTATTTGCCTTCTTGTACCCACTATCCTTGTGCGTGTACTCTGCAAATCATTTAATGCGGACGTGGGGTACATGTATTACTTCGCTATTTGATCGTGCTTTTAAATCTAAAAGTTTTTTTCAGACGTGTGTTTTTTTCGACCCTACGATCAAAACCGCTAAATCTGGAGCGATAATCTTTTCAAAAGCGGTTGATCTTCCAAATCTTGTCTTCTTTTTTCCCTCCCTCTATATAAGATTCATCAAACCTTACGAGTTTTTACATTTTTCACAAACTTGCATTCTAATCTCTCGAAAAACTTCAAATTTTCTCTATCGTTTCAAAAACGATTTCTTAGAGTTCAAAATCATCTCAGAAAATTTGAATCGGTAATATTTTCTTTTAAACTTAATGATGAATCTTTCTTTCCGATAAAAACGTTGATTTCAAAAGTTCTTTTTGAATTTATACTTCATTGCCTCTTGTTTTCCAAGAGATGATATTGATATTGATTATGCACAAATTTAATGAGTCTATCTTACCCAGAGATGGCCACTCATGGACTAGGAAAGATCATGTGCAACTATGGGGGCGGCAACGAAGATCTTTGAAGATAAGTTCGATTCGTTTTGGAACCCGAGGATCCGAATCCATGGAGGTGGAACAAATTACGAAGAAGGCCGGATCGAAACATATTGCTTCCGCTCTTTGCAATCGGTGATGCGGTATGAGGCACTACAATTCCTGAGAATTTGAGTGTGGATTGAGATAATCCGAGAGGCGAACCGATATCGTCGGTCGACGGAGAAGAAATCGAGGCCCGACAAATGCGGACATTACTCAAATGCAATTCGGCTTGCCAAAGGGCGAATCTCACTGCACACTCTGAGGAGAATGAGGGCGAAAAAGATCGAAAGGAGCTCTTGAGAGAGGCGGACAAACATCGTAAAGCGGATTCATCGGTCAATGCTCAAAAAAAAGTCTGTTGTTGTTTGACATGCAGCCGTCAAGAACAATCATGGGAATCTCATTTAGCCCGGATGCTCTCACATCGGTCAAAATGTACAAACATGGCAAAGAATAATTGATGGGGCTCGAACATCAATTGGCACGGCTTCTGAAAAGCCATCTTGCTCCAAGAACACGAAAAAATTTGGAGTCAATGAATCCGGCGAGGTCTTTACGAAAAGAGAATCAACAATCTCAACAAGGTTGCGGTTATATTGAAGGACAAAGCGCCAAGCTGAATGGAATCGGGATGGGTGAAGTCCTACAATGCCTTCCTCTCATCAACCGGTTATATTTGGGCCACCAGAGACGATGACAAAGAGCCCACTCCAACAAAACCAAGAAAGGAAAACAAAAAAGCCGCCTTGTCCACACGGTTGCTCCACGTAAAAAAAACGAAAGCGGTGAAGGCCGGAGAAGAGGCGAAGAAGGCAAAGCAAGCTACCATGACTCTAGCACTAGAAGATGAGTCGGAGAAAGAAAGAGCGCCGTAAGCGATCATTGCGCAACAAAAAGAATCGGGACCGAGGCAAGCTTTCAACCCGAGGGCTCGCTAAGCGATCGAGGAAGAAGCACAAGCTGATCAATCTCCTTCTCCTCAACCTCAAGCCGATTCACCGCTCGGACTAAAAAATTTCTTGAGCATGTCTCTCCCGCTAGTTCACACGCTCATGAACTGAAGACGAGATAAGCGCCACCACAGTGCAGAACCACTGCTTGGTCGAGCCAATCGGACAACTTCCGCCCGACTCAAGCACAACCCGAAGCTTCCACATCTCATCCAGCGAGAATGCGACGGATAATTCTGGCGAGTCGGATCAACAAAGACCATCAACTGGAAAAATGGTCGGTGAGAATTGAACGAGAGATTGATGAGGCGTATCCATTTGGTTGCCCATCCGCTATCGAGAAGAAGTCATGGAGATCCTCACCGAGAGATCTCAGTTAAAAGCTTCTCGGATCTTATTTTACTTGTTGAGCGGATGGGCGGTGCGGATGAGTTCGCAGATTTTGACTTCGATATGAGGAAGTCTGCCAAAGTGGGATCACCAGCTGAGCTAATATCTGATAAATCTGTGAAAGCTCTGATCCACAGGAAGTTGGGATTGCCGGAAGAAGAAGAGCTGGAGATCTCCAAGAAGCTCGAGAAACTAACGCTGAAATGGAGAATGCAGCTGCTGGATGAAAGTGGAACTGGTGTGCAGTTCACGACCAACCACCGGAGGAGGCACAAACAATCGAACTCGATCAAGTGATGGATCCAATCCCTACATCTCAAATCACCATCGATCAACTTCAGGAGATCGATCTTGTCTCAAAGATCTCCCGAAAGAAGAAATTGAGGAGTGCTAATCGATCGAGACAAATTGGTCTCAAACAAATCAAGCAATCGGAGATCGGTTCTCCCAATCCATGACCACCATGTCTCACGAGCTTACAAAATCAGCTTGATGACAAGTCAAACAGGTGGATCAAAAGCAATCTTTTTTTCGACGCCATCGAGAAAAGGCTCGAGTTATCGGAAGAGAAATTTGACAAAATGATTTGGACACTCGCCTGCTAATGGAAATCGCCAAGTCGAGCCGCTGACATAACTGTTCAGAATCTAACAGCTCAAGCTTCAGTGTTTATCTGCCACTGATCTAAATCGGGCATTGTCAATAACTTTGGTTCTCGACTTCCCCTCAATGCTTTTTGATCAAACCAAAAAGGGGAAGGATCTGAGAAACTAAATCGACACATCGAAGATCGATTCATACGGATAAGGCCCATGGACAAAGCTCAATTGCAAGAAGAAAGCTGCTGCGGGTCTTTGGGACATCAAAATCTGTACCGATTACTCGCACCAGAAAGTCACGAAATACGACTAGCGGATCTGGCCGATAAGGAGCTAGTCAGAAGATTGTCCAAAGAGCAGATATTGAAGAAGAAAGAAAGGGGCGTAAAAACTAAAGACAAGCGTAAGGGTTGAAACGGAAGTTCAAATCAAGGGCTAAGAAAGGATTATTTGGAAAATTTGCACGGAACCTCACCACAAAGAAAAGAGTTTCCACGAGATCATACCAAAAACCGCCGCACACGCTTAAGAGGTTTGAGGAATGGAATAAGATCGAAGTGAATGGCTTCGGATGCCTTTTGTCTTGATCTTGTTCCACAAGAAGAATCTCCGGATGATGAGTTCCTCAACCGGGTTACGAGAATAAATATCCGGATTTTTCAAGTACCGGAAAATGAGGCCAAGCTTATGAATGTAAAAATATCTCGCCAATAGTATGATATGTTAGTATACTCGAAGAAGGCGTAGATGGCTCATTTGACAGATGGCATTTGAGAGATTCTACTTTGACATCTTGAGCAAAACACATATAACCCGATCAAGTGCAGTAATCGATGTCAAATGGAAACTCTATCGATTTTCAACGTTCCACAAGACCAAAGAGAAATTCCGTAGGATACAAGCCCAAAGGAGGAAGAATCGAAGGCGTCGGGGATCGGTTGCTTTTTAAATTCAAAACTTTTACGATGTAACATGTAATCAACATATCTAATGAAAGGAAATTGTTGGGAAATTTATAGTTTTGATGAAAGTTCAAAACACATGTAATAGGACCCGGTCGGACTGTTAGGTGATGTTTGATTAATCTTGCTATAGGAGACCGGTTGATAATGATTGTATAGAACAAGCTGATGTAATAGATA
>JBBCBC010000209.1:0-79727 GCA_037126765.1 Stenogyne calaminthoides
ACCAGTTCTTTTCGGTTCTTGCCCCTTTTTTTCGGTTCAACCGTAAAAATAATTTTTTGAGGGTAATTGGACAAGTTTCATGGCCGGTTCCTGATTCAATCGGTTGAACAGACTGATTCAACCCGGTTCTGAAAACAATGATTATGCCTATATCCTGTATTTTGTATATTTATATATTGAACTTCTTCAACCCCTCATGAGTTGTTAGATCAGAGGACAACCTAGAGGTGATAGAGAATATTAGAAAACTATATAAATAAATTAATTTCGTATTTTTTTTTTTATAAATTCAGACTTTTAAATGAGATTTTTTTTTTGAAATATTATTAAAAAGAGTAGGTCTTTTGTGCACCCAAGTGCACCGTGTACTCATGCAACATAATGACCCATTTAAAAAAAATGACTCATTGAATATATTAAATATGTTCTGTGGATACATGAATAGAGTTGAGACGAGTGCACGAACGGATTTTAAATCTGTGCACCAATTGCACATGAGACTTTGTCAATTTAAAAAGCAAAACTAATTCTTTGGGGGTTAAATTTTTTTCTTCATCAAAACAAAGAGAATAACTATTACTCCCTCCGTCCCAATATTACTTGAACATTAGCCTTATTTGGACGTCCCAACATTACTTGAATATTCTCAAAATGTAAACAAATATAATATTAATACACTCACAACATCCTTATTTTATTCCACTCAAACCCACTAAACCTACTTTACTTGGTTTGCGTGCTATTTTCAGTGTCCAATATTACTTAAACACTTGTCTTATTTGAACGTCCCAACATTACTTAAACATTCAAAAAAATGAAAACAAATATAATATTTATACACTCACAACACCTTTTTTATTTCACTCAAACCCACTAAAATCCATTTTACTTGATTTGTCGGTCATTTTTAGTGTTCAAGTCCTTATGTAAATGTGTGAATATCTCTATTTTTCATTATAAGCGAAGTTAAAAGGTTGGACGAATGAATTGTACGTCATACATATTAGCTGTTTGAGCTTGATTTATTCATTTTCGAACCTCTCCAATTAAATTTTTTAGTGCCTAATAATATTAATTTTAAATTAAATAACTTATCAATTAATTACAAAGTAAAATTATATATTTTAAAATATTAATCTTAAATTAAATAATTTATCAATTCGTTATAAAATAAAATTATATATTTCTAAAAAATATTAAAATTTATAATTTCATCAATTAAATAAGTAAAACTACTATTTTTTTTTAATATTTATCATAATTATCAAATGTTAAAAAATATGAATTGTTACAATTTAGCTCATGACTTTACTAATGTAGGATGAAATTGCTATTTTGTCAAAATAATTACCCTTTATTAACTATCGTAATTTGCATATGTAGCCCCAAAAGCTGTGAAATCTCTTCAACCACGACCAAATTTACAGTCGCGTTGAAAAATAATGGACTCCCATTTTTCTCCTTCCCCAAAATCCCCAGAAAGAGGCACGAGATTAAACCCACACACATTTAAGCATTAAGATTAATATACTCAATTTTGTTTGCAATTCAATCTTCCAACTGTAGAACCAATATTGTTGACTGCGTGTTTGAGTTCAATCGATGGCTGCGCTGGATCGCGAGAAAAAGGAAATGGTAATTTTTGACTCAATTGGACTTGTTTTCCTGCATCAATTTGATTATTATGCAATTAGTGTTTTTTTTAGTTGTCGGATTAGATTATTACTTCTTTATGATGTAGCTAGAGTTGTGTGATTATCTGTTTCCCCTGCTTAATTTTGATGTATTCATGAATGTTCAAGTTTTTAACCAATGCCTAATTATTATTATCATGTGTATGTTTCATAGACTTGTGGTCTTTTCCGTTCATTTTTGGGGTTAGATTTGCTCAATTTAACAGTATATTCAGTGGACTGGAGAGTTGAGTGATTTCTGTTTCCTTTGCTTGCTTTTGATTTATATAATTATGTCTTCATGAATTTGCAGGCTATTTTTCGATATCTAATGCTTATCAATCTGGATTTTCTGTAAACGTGTGATATTTCCTTTTCGTTTTTGGGGTAAATTTGCAGAACTCAACATTATCTTAGTAGATTGGGTTCCATTGACGTGATAAATGACCTTATCCATAATCATGAATCCTGGGTCTGGTAGTGATTCAACAAATTCTTCCAACCATTATGTTTTGAGTTTTGATTACGAATCTTGTGAAGCTGTGCAAGTTTCTAGGTTGGTTTTGAGTATCTAATTAAGGGAAGAATTTAAGGAGTTTGATGCTGAGAATATATTATTCAAGATAGGCAGATGGGACTAAGTTTAGGTGATGCCAATGGCTTTTTCGTACATCTTCTTCCTTCTTTAACTGTAGGGGTGTTTGCAAACTATATGAAAAAGGGGTAGAATTACTTATTTTCGAAAGCCTCTTCTCACAACTTTTGAAAATAGTGATTCCAGAAGCCGTTTCTTGTGTTTGCAAACACACTCTATATATGTTGAGTAAGTTGGATTTATATTTGGAAACAGAATGCAAGAGAGATCGTGTATAATTTATATCATGTATTAGTTGGCTTTGTACTTGAAATTTGAAATCTGCCTGAACTGTTCTATCTGAGGTTTTGTCTTTAGCATTTATACATGGGGATGAAGGAAAGCAATGTGGAATTAGTTTTTCTTCACCTTGTTTCTTGACATTCAGAATAAAGTTGATCTAACTTGTATTGCATTGTCGGTGGTAAAGTTTATTGTCTTTCCTTTTAAGGATCAACAGATAAAGATTTGTCTTTTTCCCTTTTTTCTTTTTGAAGAAATGTCTGCCAGGTAAATGGCCAGTTATCAAGATTGAGGCTGTATGTAAGGGCATGGTTTTACCTGTTTACAGTGAAGAAAAAATAGCTAGTCAATCTTTTAGTGGAATTAGTTAACATTGGCCAACTCAATATCTTTTTGGCAATAGCCCATCTACTACAATCATTGAAAACTTTGTATTGCCAGTTAAATTCTTGTTTTTCACCCTTGATTACGTAGCATTGCAACCACATAATGACCTGTACTTCCTGAGTTAGTGCTGGACATATAAGAGCTTCACTACTAGCACATATGTTGCCTTCCCTTTCTATCATACAATCATATTTCTTGTCGTGGCTGATAACTTTCGTTGTGTCTTTATTATTATGATTATTCCTGTAAGTTTGCTCATTTTTGCTTTCAGGACACTTAACTTTCCCGAATTGGATTTTGTCTTGAACTTTCAAAATGCAACCTTTTAGTCCTTTGACCGGCTACAACGGGTTAGTAACCGGTTCTGAAAGTTAACAGGACGAAATAAAAAAAACCTTATTTGTCAGTTCTTAATCGGCTGTAACTAGTCAAAGGACTAAAATGTTAAATTTGAGAGTTAACCGGATTTAAATTCTATTTGGGAAAGTGAAGTGTCCGGAAAGCAAAAGTGGACAAACTTAAGGACTAAAAAAGACCTTCTTACCTTATTATTATTATAGTTGGGCCTTTCTAATTTAAGCACTTTAATAAACCTCACGTGGGTTTAGGTTTGATAGTATTTATATTTTCCCCCCTTAGTTAAGGCAACTAGAGGGATCATTGTGATTTTTGGATATAAGCTGGGCAGGAGAATATCCTGCTTGTTCTTGTGGATTTGCGTGTTTAATATTATTGTTCTAGTTTACTTATATCCTTGCACCCTTGACTCTAACAGTGGCCTACTAGGGTTTACAAGGATTTTAATGTATGAAAGAAAAGGGATTATTGGGATTTGGAGAAAAAGGGATTATTGGGATTTGGAGAACAAGTTTCATTAAATTTTGTTGGAACATTCCTTGATGCTGGTTTTCTGATAGGTGATTCTAAAGTTCCAGGTTCTCCTTGTTTTTCCAGATGCAAAAAAGATACGTAAACCCAAGGCATGGAAGCATTCGGAGGCTATAACAAGAGCACAACTAATGAAGATGCGTGACGAGTTCTGGGATACTGCTCCACACTACGGTGGTCGGAAAGGTATGTTTCCAGAAGTTGTATATTTGCATCTGTCTAAATTTCCAAATGTTGAAACACTTTCATGATATCGTCTTTTTATTATAATGTCTATGGCTATTCATGCTGATGTCATCTTTAAGCATCGTATCTCATTTTCTAACGTTTGTTACTAGAGATCTGGGATGCTCTTAGAGTAGCAGCGAAGCTGATTTGGGACTTGCACAAGCAGTGGTGGAGAGTGCTGGTGTGTTATTGTTCAGAATCGATTTAACAATCTGCTATGATGAGAGAGGTTTCCCTCTTGATTTTTGCTTCCATAAATGTCGCCGAGTATTATCTGCTAATATGAGATGTATATGTGATTGCAGGTGCCAAGTACGAAGTTACGAAATATGTTTTGAGTGAGCCTACAAATCTCATCATCCAAGACAGTTGAAAACAACTTTGCAGAGATTGTATGTATGTTTCTGCATTTTTAAAATCATTCGCCTTTGGATTTGCTAACTAACAGAAATCACTCTGTGCATATAAGGGTATATATTATGCTTATGCGGTTGAAAATTAAGTATATATCTTAGTGCATGAATGCAGTTTGAAATTGCAGATTTGATGCAATTAGGACCGTCTGTCCACACTTTTTCTGGGACAACTATAGGTATTATTGGTTGTATGCCTATTAGATCAGATCATATATTTGTACCGCTTTTAACGTTCATAATTCAAAAACTTCTATGAACTCTGGTTCAGTGAACTTTCATATTCAAAGTATTACTGTAGCATATGAAATGTCACATTTTAAAAATGTAACATTTCACGTTTAGTTTTTTTTTTTTTTTTAAATCACTAAACAGTGACATTTCGTATAATGAACAATGATACTTGAAAAGGAAAATTCACGTGAACCAAAATTCACAGGAAACCTACCACTCCATTATGAATTTCTATCACAAGTGTTGAAGTGAGCTTGTGAGATATGAGCTTGAATTGTAAAAAAATATTAAACGATAGACACTGCTTTTAAATGACGATATTCCGGGTCAAAAGGTATTCAGTCCGTGAACTCGAATTATAAAAGATGGTTAAAGTGAGGTTTTATTATATCAAAATTTAAATTTTAAAATTAAATTGCAATTCGCGAAGAGGTGGTAATTTTATTCATAAAAGGTTGTACTGAAGCAACTTTAGCCGCGGTTTCGTCCATGCTGCCCCAGGTAAGTGACATGTGTCCCATCATTTCTTTTAACATTTATTTTAATTTTTGTTTTTGTTTTGTTTTACATTTACTTTTGTAAAATTTGAGTTTGTTTTTTTATATTTCATTTTTCTTTTCAACTTTTTTAATCAGTACATTAGTATTTAAATAATCTCTTGTTATTTTATAATACTATTTTAAGCATATGGAGTAACATTCAATTAATTTTTATTCTAATAGTATTAAGACACACTCGCGTTAGACGGACTCACGATGAGACGGGGCATAATGTGGACATTGAAGCTTTAATATTTTGAAAAGGGTAAGAGTTAATTTGTGTTAAATTATACCCATTCTCATGTATGAGATCGTCTCATACAAGTTTTTATCATCAAATTTATTATGGTTACTATTAAATAAAAAATGGATAAATTTATTGCCTAAATAAAAATGCTATTTCGAATAAAATGAAATAACTAATAAAAAATAAAAGTTGTATTTTATTTAGTGGTTAAAAAAAAATTCTAATAAATAATTAATTTTTCTTGTAATTAATAAGAATGATGTCGAAATACCTTGTTCGAATCGAATTTTAAAATTTTATAGATGTTATTTATTATTAACTTGACACTATATTTAAAATAATATTGAATTGTTAAAAAATATTAAAAAAAAGAAATAATTAAAATACAATAAAAAATTGAATAAAAAATAAAAACAAAAATTAACATTAAAATAAATATTAAAAGAAAAAAGGGGTGGAGCCGCTGAGGTGCCCAGCACCTCAGCATGGACAAAATCTTTAGCTGCTGAAGAATATCTTGAACCTGATTGAATTCTTCGCACGACTGTGATTCTTAAAGTCAAAAAGACAATCACTTGAATTGATCTACAAATTGCTTTCAATATTCACAATATATGTGTCTTATTTTTTGAGCATGAATATGATATACAATTCAATTTTAGGGGAATAATGTATTTTTAGGCCAATAATTTAAGATTGTATTTAAGAATAAATAATTTTACGGGATGTAGGACAATATGCTTTAAAATCTATAAATATAGGACGTACAATGTATTTTAAAATATGCAAATATAGGACAATCAAGCCGGAATGAGCCCAAATCAGGCTGAAATTTTGCAAGATTGTCCTAAATTTACAAATTTTAAAAACATAGTGTCCTATATTCACAAGTCCGTAAATTTGTAAATGTTGGAAAGTCGTGCAACTCACGTGACATTTCAGCTTGATTTGGACTTAATCGGGTTGGATTCTCCTACATTTCCAAGCTCGTAAAATTATTATCCATAAAACACAACCTCCCCTAAATTAAAAAAACATTTTCCCCCAATTTAAGTGTCTTACTATTTGAGTATGAATGTGGCACATGCATGTTCTTACGATTCTGTTTATTTGTGAGAGTGTGGGAGGAATCTCTTTCCTTTGAATATTCAACAATATGGAAGTTACCATGCAACTTCCCATTCATTTTATCCACTTGCAATGTGGAAATATATATTAATTATTTATTTACACATTAGGCCTATAAATTGATATCCATTTGGAGGACTGATGAGAAGTAAGTAAATTAGCAATGGGTGGTTTTTCTCATAAATGGGTTTGTGCATTGGCCTTATTGATGATTCTGGTGTTGAATTCGAGCGTCGAGACTCTCGGAGCTGGTGGAGAAGTTGGCGTAGGAGGGGTCTGGAGTAAAGGAAGCGGTTCTGCAGGCGGAGGTGGTACAGGCGGAGGTGCTACTGATGGCGAAAAAATTGAAGGTGGCACCGGAACTGGAGGTGGTGGGTGGGGCGATGCTTTCCAGGGCGAGCCCTGATGATGATCATATTTTTATTGTTAAACTATTTCCTAAGTTGGTTTAACGTTTGTTTTTTTCAATTTCTAGTTACAATCATGTGATTGTTTTATTGCTTTGCTTATGTCTTTGACTGGCTGGCGATAGAACGCATGTGTTGGAGAAGTGTTTCTTATTCTCATTTGTTTTGTGTTTCTCTTTGTAAGGGATGAAATTCCCATTCTACTCCATTTCTACCAATAAAATTTGGAGGTTTCCAAGCAAATAAGTATACCTTTAATTTTAAGCAAAGTTTAGTCCGAACCACCATGGAAATAAGTCCGTATATACTTGTACACTAGGAGGGACGCATGAATGTAGTTCCGTGGGGAAAAAAAACTAATAAAATATATAAAAATGTAAAATTTTTATAATTAATTAATTAATATTTTAAATTACAATTAAATTATCATTCATCAATTCACCATTGTATCTAATACTTTATACTATAAGAAATTAGAGAAATGACTACGAAATTTTCGGACATGGTTACAGTGCTAAGTTTTGTATGCATCCAAATGCACCGGACACTTATAGTGCATTTTAAAATCGTGCAACTTGTTATACTGAAAGATGCAACTTGTTTACACAGAACCGTGCAACTATTAATATGAAAAAGTAGTTGCACGGTTCAGTGTACGTAAATAAGTTTCACCTTTCAGTAGAACAATTTACACGGCTCTAAAATGCACTATGAGTGCACGATGCACCTGGATGCACATGAGACCTACTCTGGATACAAAATCTTTTAACAAAATAATATCGTCCTTAAATAGTGAGCATTGCCTACAAATTTTTGACATTCTAGTAGGCAAATATATTTTCTACGAGTTGCCTACGGAATTTTAAAGGCAAACAAATTTCCTACACATTCGTAATTTTCGTAGACAACCAAATTATATACACAAACGATTCCGTAGGCAATTGACATTATCATAGACAATTATATTTGTAATTTAATTGGGGTAATTATGAATTGTCTATAAATAAATTTACCTATAAATTAGATTTTGTAGGCAAATTATTTGTAGTTAATTTGAGGATTGAAGATGTCTATATGATTAGGAAAAATTGTAGGCAAGTCGTAGACAATCATCATAATTTAAGGGCGAAATTTATTTTCGTTGAAAATTTCTATAGGCATGTCAAAAAATTTCTTAGGCGATATTCTCTATTTTTTTAGACATAATGCATCCAAAGGCCCCCGAACTATCAATTTTTTATTTCGAAAGACCCCTAAATTATTTTTTATTTAAAAAAATCTTTAAACTATCAACTTTTGTTTCGAAAGACCCTTAAACTATTTTTTTATTTAAAAAAAACCCTTAAATTAAATAATATTTTATTTTATAAGGCCCATTCTTTACAATTGCTAGGGACATTTTTTTATTGTTGGAGATTAAATGAATATAATAACATTGAGATTGAGCTAATGTGTCATATTTTATTGAAACATTAAGTTAGCTTAGAAAAATATAGTTCAAGGTCTTTTGAAATAAATTTTTTATAGTTTAAAGACTTTTTAAAATAAAAAAATAATTTTAGAGTCTTATGAACTCAAATGTGATAGTTCAGGAAACATTTGATATTTTATGCTATTTTTTTAGTGTTATATATTTTAAAAATACATTCTTTGTGCACAGTGCAGCCGTGCCCAAGTAAAAATTGTGAAAGGAACATATTTTGTGTCCTTTTCATGTATTTTGTGCCCTTGTTCATGATTTTGCACTAATCTCTTTTTCATTTCGATTGCCCAATGATTTGACCTATAAAAAATTAATTTCTTTTCTAGTATAATGATCATGATTTCAGCAAAACAGCGGCGGCTAATTTAAAAATTCCGCCCACCTGCACCACTTGCACTCCTTTCCACTTTTGCTAAAACAATGGGTGCAAAACATCTAGGTGTTAAGAAGGCCCATTGTTCCTAAATAAATATTTTAGGGCAATAAATAATAAATAAATACAATAGTAAATGAGCAATGACCAATATAATAAGAAATTAAGATTTTAGATTTGTACCTATGCGTGGAGGGAAATTAAATAAATGGATTATTCCCGATCCTCTCTAAAAGTTCGGACTTTTAGATAAAACTAAATTCTCTTATGGTATCAGAGCTTAGGCTCGCCCAGATCCTGGGTTCGATTCATGTGGACGCACTCCACCCATTTAAATTGTCCACTCGTTGGGCCTCCTCACCAGAGAGCGGTGACAATGATTCGGCCCACGAATGAGGGGAAGTGCTGAGGGAAATTAAATAAATGGATTCTCACTCCCTAATTTGTCTCTTCATTACATGATTAGCGACGTGCTTCGAGCCTTTTCCCTAATTATGAAATCTATCTCGTCAGTCCTCTTTTGTGGTACCTTATTGGCACTTTCCCGACTACTATTAAGCTGCTTCGGGCGATGTTATCGGGGTTTCTACCTACATAAAATTTTACATTATTACCCCTCAAACTCAACTTTCTTAATTTGTGTGTCCATCAAATGGTGCAAGTTAATTCGGAACGGAGGGACTATAAAATTTTAATAGTGAACAATATTAACGAAAAAACTAAATTTTGGTTTTATCCTTTGTTACACATGCATTACAAGTTTAAATCACTTCTTCAACACAAAGTTCAATATCCTCCATTTTTTTTAACAGCGTCGAATATATGGGGTACTCCAATTCCAAAGTCCTAATATTATTTGAGCTGAAAGATACCTTCCATACCAATCCATATTTGCAGCCATGGACAAAAGCACTTGTTATTACATTTTAGCATTTGCAATCCTAGTAACCTATTGCCTTACCAAGCCCAAACATCTACCAATCTCACCACCGATCAATCTGCTCTTCTTTCTCTAAAATCTCTCCTCACTTCAGACCTTATCAAATACTTACGAGAAATTGGACCAATGCAAGTTCCTTTTGCAACTGGATTGGTGTCACTTGCAGCTCGCGCCACCAGAGAGTCACGGCATTGAATATTTCCAACATGGGCCTCTCCGGCGCCATTCCACCCCTGCTAGGAAATCTCTCCTTGCTCGTTTCTCTCGATCTCACAAACAACAGCTTCTCCGGTTTCATCCCAAAGTCCATCTCCAACCTCACAAATTTACAATTTCTTGATCTTGATTCCAATTCTCTTGAAGGAGAAATCCCACAAGAGTTGGGGAGACTTCAAAGTCTGCAATATATAAGCATGCAATTCAACCATTTCTCAGGCCGCCCTTGCCATCTTCAATATTCAATATTTCGAGCCTCGAAATTATGGATTTCTCATCTAATCACTTGAGTGGTGGCCTTCATATTGACATCTGCGCCAATCTTCCATCCAATATGTCCAAATGTTCACAACTTCAAGTCTTTTCCTTGTCTTACAATTCCTTTAGAGGAGAGATACCGACAGAGATTGCAAAGTTGGAATATCTTCAGATTTTACATGTTGGTGGTAACAACTTAACCGGTACTTCACACCCATCTGTCTTATATTCTCTTCTTTGATAAAGCACTACAAAAAAATTGACTTGTAATGAGAGAAATTCGTCGTTATAGCTTTTCTAGCTAAAATTATTTAGCATCATCAGCTCGTTAATAATCATTTCCTGACACTAAAGACTTTTAGCAAGAGAAGATATAATGACGAGTAAAATTCATTTTTTGTCTCACAGAACACGGCACCTCACGATCTTGGTCCCAACACTCGTCATTTTGATCTTGTAATTTTTTTTTTCATGCAGTTTAGGTCCTTCCGTTACGGAATCAGTTAAGTTCAACTACACTTTTGGTCCCAAACCTTGTTCAATGAGACCAAAACTGCAGTTGACTTTAACGGAAAACGTAGCGATGGAACCAAACTACATGAAAAAAATAATTTTGGGACCAAAGTGGTGGGTGTTGGGATCGTGAATTGTCGTTGTATCCTGTAATGATACGATTTCTCTCATTACACGTCAATTTTCTTGAAATGGGTCCATCAAAATTTTAATATATTTCAATTCCTCCTACTTTCAAAAATGTGCATAAGCTTCAGGGATTAGGCCTTGGAGAAAACAAACTTAGAGGTCTCATTCCGGAATTCCTATGTCATTTACATAGCCTTACTTATATAAGTTTAAGCCGAAATCAATTATCAGGTCCGATTCCTGATTGTTTTGGAATTGCTTCTTCGTTAAGAGAAGTTTTCCTAGGTTCAAATATTTTGAATTCAAGCATACCGTCAAGCTTGTGGCACCTCACGGAATTGTTGAAGCTAGAGTTATCCGAGAATTCCTTGAGTGGAACTTTACCTCCGGAGATGGGTAATTTAGTAGCAGCAATTCATATCAATTTGTCAATGAATCAGTTGTCTGGGTCTATCCCAAACATGATTGGGAATTTACGGAATTTGGTAAATTTGTCTTTGTCGCATAATAGATTGGAAGGTTCCATTCCTGTGTCAGTGGGGAGCATGATCAGTTTGGTGACTCTAGACTTCTCTTACAATAACCTCTCTGGCTCGATCCCAAAGTCCATGGAGAAGCTTCAGTACCTCGACTCCTTTAATGTCTCTTTCAATGCCTTAAACGGGGAAATTCCCATGGGTGGTCCTTACGAAAATTTCACTATGGAGTCTTTTAAAGCTAATGAGGCACTATGTGGAATTTCAAGGTTCGATGTCCCACTTTGTCGTGCTGTTTCCAAGCACGGATCTGGGAGGAAGAAGGTTCAATTTGCTTTAATTATTCTTGCAGGGCTTGTTGTGCTTGCTACTGTTGTTTCTTTGGTTTTATTAGGTTAAGATATATAAGGAAAGCGAAGAAAACAAGTGAGACTGATGAGTTGGTTTTCGAAGGACCAAAAAGAATTTCATACAATGAAATCTTGCATGCAACTGAACAGTTCAATGATAGCAATTTGCTAGGAAATGGGAGCTTTGGCTGTGTTTAAGCTGCAATCAAAAAATGCTTTCAAGAGTTTTGATGTCGAATGTGAAATACTGCGTAATATTCGTCACAAAACTCTAACGAAAGTCATAAGCAGTTGTTCTACCGAAGATTTCAAAGCACTAGTACTCGAATATATACCAAAGGGAAACCTAGAAAATTGGCTGTATTCCGACAACTATTGTTTGGATATCTTTCAAAGATTGAACATAATGATTGACGTTGCATTTGTTGTAAATTATTTGTATTTCAAAATGATTTATAATTAAAAACTTATAAAATATTTTATTAGATTTAAACTTATCATATTTTATTTATTTTACCAAGTCAAATATATATAATCCCCGTCTTTCAACTCACGAGTGATTCTCTCAACCAAAATTCTCAGTCAATTCTTCTTACTCATTTTTCCTATTTACTTGGTCTTGACTAACAACTTAATTGTTGTTGCTATTTTTGTGCGTGGAATTAGTCACCACTTATCTCTTTTACACTTATATATATAATATAATGTTTTATTGAGAAAAAAATGGGGAAAAACATACGCTATGTAAATCCTTCTTTCTTCTATTCTTTTTGCTGTGTTTATTATTCTGTTGCTCCTGATCCTAGGTTTATCCTTGAAGACTTGTTGAATCCTGGGGGATTGCTAAGTGTAAATCCTTAAGGACAGTGCATTTCAAGCACGCCTCAAGTGGTTTTCCTTTGATCTTCGTTTTTATCTTTTCCTTGTTTTATTTTGATTATTGGTTTTTCTAATATTTTCCAACAATCTTAAGGATTTACTATCACCAAAGATCAAACTTTATTTTTCTACCGACTGTGGTCAAACGTGAGCCTATTGCGTGGGAAATCATATTATGATTAACCTGTTCGTTCCAAGTTGATTCTTCAAGAACACGGTGATCGCGTCGTTTGAGCTCTCGAAATTCAGGACTCAGTTATAGGCAAGTATGGAGGCAGATAAAATTGGTATGGTCATAAACCCTAATTTCTTAAGTGTTCAATATGGAGGTATGCTTGAGTGAGTTCTTGTGTTGATTTAATTTGAGTTTAATTAAGCCAGAAATCTGGTCTATATGGATTGTTATTTTTTTTTTTTGATATATCGTCAACTATTTTTTTCCAAATACACAATGATGATCACCTGTTCTGTATGAGTTTGTGATCTAGGTTAGCAATTTGATGTGTCCCAATGATTATAGCCGATAATATGTTATGACTCATGGGATAGAGTTTAGTTGTTATTTTAGATTTATAAAAATAAAAATAAATAAATGGTATCATTCGAATTATGGTGTGGAAGGCGTAATTGGATTCATATTTTTTTATTTTAATGGGGTTTTTTATGCTGTTGGAGTTGCTGTTAATTTGGTATATATATATAAATTTTCTATTGCCTAATTTATTAATTAGAATATATGAAAGTACATGATTTGTAATTAATGCGTTTGGCTATCTTTTATTTGTCTGTGTGTTGGTATCAATGAATATGTGTATGAATCATTAGTTATTCCTTATAATGCTAGTAGAATAGATAATTGGGCATGATTAATGAATTTGAATATTTAGATTGATATGTTGTCTGCCTTCAATATGAACTTTGAACTGAACTTTGAATTAGTAAAATTGCATGAAGTGTGATTTGTTAATGAATCATTTATTACGGTTAACTTGATTTTATACTATAACCAAGTTCTATAAATTTGTACGGAATATCTTGTAAATAGTGAACGTTTTTCTTGAATGGTTAACCATTATCATGTTTTATTCTTTAATTCATTACGCCATCTTTAGAATTTGTTTAAGTAAATAAATAATTCCTTCATTCGTGTGGCTTCATATTTGACAGGCGTTGATGTTAACCTTGGAATTGTTTTCTTGAATTCGAATTGGTGCAATATTGTTCTATTTATTTGGATGTTAATTTTGTTTGCAATAAATTTGATAATTTAAAATATTTATAGGGATGTCTTGCTTAAATTATGTTACACACATTTTTTTTTAGTTGAAAAATGTGTTGGAAGATAAGTATATTGTCGAGACAAAGAATATTGAATTCTTTGTATTTGTACTCCTTTGAAGAGTTAATTCTATCATGCACTTGTTGATAATGGAGTTTATGATTTTTGTGAGTGAAAAGAATTTTTGCAAATGAGTTTTATACTTACCTTATTTGAGAAAAATTCTCGAAATTTTTTAAATTATATTATTTCAAATGATTCAAAATATTTGAACCAAATTATTTCTATTGAAAAAAAAAGGAGTCTTTAAACAAAATTGAAATGTATTTTTAAATGATTTATCATAAGGTTATAAACCTATTGGTTGTGAATGAATTTTTAAAATAGTTTTACTCAAAGTAATTTTTTATTATTTTGACATTATTTCACTGTGTATACAATTTTGTCCATTTGAGATTTAATAAATTATCTTCAGATTACAAACTTTTTATTTATCAAATGGACATCAAAACAATTATTGAATAGAGATTTAAATTATAAGATTTATCCGAGTGGCATGAGAAATGTGATCAAATCTGTTATTTAGTGATTTTACTTCTCTTGAAGTAGATGGTTGTGTACATACAAAATCTGTTGATGAAAAATCAAGGTGATCTTGTGGCTCACTTTGAGTTTGCAAAAGTTATTGATAATTTGATGCACAAACTATAATTGTTAAACATATTATATGGTTAGAGTTTTATGCTCTGAAATTATCTGGCAATGAGGCCACGAAGCTAAGAAATTGCTTAGCTTGCATTCCAATTTGATGAGAAACGAACGTTCTGTTGTCGATGCTTTGTGATTGCTAAGAAGCAATAACCATTGGTAAGAATAAAACTTTCAATGGTAAAATAGATATATTCGTACGAAATTAAGTGGTTAACCAACTGTTAGAAGATGAATTGATTTGACTAGTCTTAATTGAAGAGGAATGGGACAAGCCAATTGAAAATTAACAGTGGTAGGAACCCAACCTTAGTAATTTATACCTTATCTCTTCTAAGTCTGGTTCATAGTCCAAAAGACACCAGATTCGATGCATTACATAGTCCTGTGATACCTAGCTGTTTTTATTTTATTTTTTTGCATTTTATAAATCTTTTCCTCGAGACTTTATAAATGTTTTTATAAATGATTTTGAAATAAGTGGGGATTGTTGTAAATTATTTGTATTTCAAAATAATTTATAATTAAAAACTTCTAAAATATTTTATTAGATTTAAACTTATCATATTTTATTTATTTTACCAAGTCAAATATATATAATCCCCGTCTTTCAACTCACGAGTGATTCTCTCAACCAAAATTCTCAGTCAATTCTTCTTACTCATTTTTCCTATTTACTTGGTCTTGACTAACAACTTAATTGTTGTTGCTATTTTTGTGCGTGGAATTAGTCACCACTTATCTCTTTTACACTTATATATATAATATAATGTTTTATTGAGAAAAAAATGGGGAAAAACATACGCTATGTAAATCCTTCTTTCTTCTATTCTCTTTGCTGGGTTTATTATTCTGTTGCTCCTGATCCTAGGTTTATCCTTGAAGACTTGTTGAATCCTGGGGGATTGCTAAGTGTAAATCCTTAAGAACAGTGCATTTCAAGCATGCCTCAAGTGGTTTTCCTTTGATCTTCGTTTTTATCTTTTCCTTGTTTTATTTTGATTATTGGTTTTTCTAATATTTTCCAACAGCATCTGCATTGGAATATCTTCACCATGGTTATTCAACGCCCATAGTTCATTGTGGTATGCTAGATGAAGAGATGATTGCCCATGTTAGTGATTTCGGAATTTCGAAACTTTTGGGTGAGAGGGAGAGTACTGTGCTCACGAGTACCCTAGCAACACCAGGCTACATAGCTCCAGGTGATTTATCTAAGCTCTATTTTAAATTGTGTATATTTAGGGTAAATTGCAGAAGTGGTCCCATGTGAATTTGCCCTCATGAAAATGGTTTTTTTTTTTTTATAACAAAAATGGTCGCATAAGATTTTACAAGCAAAAAACAAAGGATTTTTTTGGACCAAATTTGTTTTTTTGAAAATTCTCTTGGAACAAAATTGTTAAATAAAAATGAAATGAGACAATTTCTGCATAAAAATGGACCAAAAAAGAACGTGGGACTAAAACAGCAGACGAAAAATTTCACATGGGACCACTTTTGCAATTTACCCCTGTATGTTTATGATGCATATATATGTATTTCGTCTTTGCAGAGTATGGTTCAGAAGGACTAGTTTCGACAAAGTGTGATGTTTACAGTTACGGTGTAATGCTGATGGAAACTTTTACAAAGAAAAGACCAAGTGATGATATGTTTGCCGGAGATTTGAGCTTAAAGAGGTGGGTTGAAAGTTTTGTTCCACAATTATCACATGAGGTTATAGATGCTAACTTGCTCATGAATCTTGAGGAAGAAGAGTTTGACAAAACCTTGCAATGTGTATTGTCTACATTGGTGTTGGCTTTGAAGTGCACAATAGAATCCCCTAGAGAAAGGATAAACATGAAAGAAGCTTTGGCAGAGCCGCTGAAAATCAAATGTTGATTTTCACAAAGAGAGGATCAACAAATTGGTAAGGCAATAATTACGAAATACATATATATCGACATGTATATTATATATGTTGTTTTATACTCCATTCGTCCCAAAGAAACGTGCACGTTTACTGTTTTCACGTGTTTTTGCGAGCAAATTTTTTATTAGTATTTGAAATGATAAAATAATTTTTAAAGATGCATGCAATAGATGAGAGGTAGATCTATAATACCCCCTCTTTAAAAATCACTTTATCATTTGAAATACTAATAAACAACTCGCTCACAAAAACTCGATAATAAAGGTAGTGTGCACGTTTTTCCGGGACGGAGGTAGTATTTTTTAGGCCAGTCACTAAATTTATCCAGCGACCGGTAACCTAGTTGGTAATTGCATCACCTTTTAAAACTGGTCTTGTAAAATTTATCATTTTTGTTTCCATTTTTTTAAATTGGCTCCATTAGTATACGAAAATGATGAATAGTAACATACTGATCGACCGTGTTACCCAGAAAAACCGGTCACTAGACAAAAAAAATGAATATGATAAACTTATAAGACATTTTCAAAATATAGAAATGGTTACTAAAGAAAAAAATGGGCAAAGTTGCTAGCCTATAAAAAAATATGAGGGGTTATACTTTAAGTTTATATTTTTTTCAGGCAAAAGATTTTAACCATTTTTTTTGGTCCAAGTTGTCTACACTCTTTGAAATTGGTCATGTAAGTTTACGATGTTCTCATTCGATGATCGGCAATAGCCGGTAATCCAACCAGTTACTGAATGAAAAAGTCAAATATGACAATCTTACAAAACTAATTTCAAAAAATAAAATCAAAATGGTAAACTTATAGGACCAATTTAAAAAAAAGTGATGTGGTGATCAGTTGTGTTACCTCTAGTGAACGGCTGTGTAACATCTAATATCCAATCGCTGGACGAAAAATTCAAATATATATGGTAAACTTACAAGACAAATTCAAGAAATAGAAATAAGCTAGCCAAAATAAAAAAAATGTGTAAAATTATTGTCCTTAGAAATGTATAATCTCTCATACATATTTCCTAGGTCATTAACTTTACCCTTTTTTCTTTGGTCCTGACCATTTTCACTTTTTGATGTCGGTCATGTAAGTTTTAAATATTTGACTGTTTTGTCAAGCGGCCGATTATAGAGAGTAACCCAGTAGCTCATCGCGTCACTTCTTTGATGGTCCTGAAAATTTACCGTAATTTTTTTTTTATCACTTTTTTGTAAGTTTACCATATTCGACTTTTTTGTCCAGTTTCTGGCAGTAGTTGTCGTTGGACAAAGAAGTTGCATTTAGTAAATTTACATGATCAATTTCAAAACGTGAAAACAATTTCGCTAAAATTAAAATGGTTAAAGTTATTCTAATTTTTTTTGTATATAAACCCAAAATATAAACCTATATTTAGTTAAGGTACCAATTATTTTGTCACTACATCACATACGCGCATTATTCAGTTCTTTAACAACCTGATCACCTTTGTCATTGAACACCTTTCAGCGCAGAAGAAATTGACCAACAAGGTGGATATGAATGAAGACCTAATTGAATATACTTAATTACCAGCTCACTAGGAAATTCTATTTGAATGTTCTGGGTTTCATTGTCTCATTTATAATAATGTAATTCACTTTCATATAATTATGCTTTATTAATATATATGTAAGGATCACAATGGGATCTGTGTTTATGATTTTTATATTTATAGTTTTCATATAAATATTTATAGTTTTTAAAATACTAAGTAGCTCTGTTTTGTATTAAAATCATTTAGACCATTATTCCCGCACATACGGACATAAATGTGTGAAAACTAAAATTTCAAGAGTCTAAATGTGCAAAAATTAATTTTTTCTAGGCTTTAAATTGACAATTTTTATATGATCTACATTTACCAATCTGAAAATAACTATCCTTTAATTGCAAACCTCCATATTTACTGTCCTGAAATACATTATTCCTGAACTCGAGACATATTCAGTCAAAACATGCATGGCCCCACCAATTATTTTACTAAAAGAATGTATTTAATGACTTATATAAAGTAATTCTAAAAGACTTATATATATATATATAATATAACTCGGTATCCGATCTAAATACCGACTAATATGGGGGACCAGAAACCATCGCCCACTATTATTATTATTATTATTATTATTATTATTTTAAAAGGTAATCAATTATAATAGTTTCCTAAGATAATCAATTACAATAGTTCCTTCGACCACCGGGTACATGACAACATCTTTTCGTCTCGTTGTAGACCGGAACCGCAACCACCACAAGAGGAGGATCACCCGAGACTACAACTCATAATCGTAACCGCGCCGCAACTCGAACCGCAACTACCATAACATGGGGAACATTAGCATAATATGCACGCTTTACTGTTTTATTAGCATAATATGCAAATTTGCCATTGTCAACTTGCATTTATCTTTTCTGTTCCATTAACTTTTCAACTCATGAATATGCCCTTTTGTGACCATTCTATACCTCTCCCTTAATTCAATCTCAATTCTACCACATATTCCAACTTGCAAACAAGGTCCGACCCAACCCGATTCAGATCCGGACCCAACTCGGTCTGGCCCAAATCAGCCCATACACAACCCGTGTCGGACCTGAGTTGGGTCTGTGTCGGGTTCAGGTTTTAGGGTTTATTGTTAGGGGTTGGGTCGGGTTCGGGTTGTGTTTGGAAGTTGAAATATGTGGTGGAATGAGGATGTGATTAAAAGGATGAATTGTGAGTTTTTCTTGTTGGACTGACCCAACAAACTTTATGTATGGACTGTCTTACACTTTTTGCCATCACAATAATATGAGCTAAGTATTATTGAGGGAAACAGAAGAGAGAAATGCAAGTAAAAGAGAAAAGGACAAAAAAAGAGTTTGCCCTGTTTTATTTGCTTAATTTGATAGAATATTTTACACTAAATTAGCTAATTATTTTACTGATTCTAATACATAAGATTCCTTTTCTGATAAAAAAAATATATTAACTAATTATTTTTACTTGTGGAGAAGGGTAGTTTTTTCTTATTTTTACTAATCTAAGGCAATCAGTAATTCGATATACGAATAGCTTCCAAATTCCAATACATATCCACTTAACAGAAGATACATCGATCCGTGTTCTTACGTATGGACAAATCTGTTTCCTTGAAATTTCTTGGACTGAAATATTGACCAGGCCACTTGACACAAGATAACATGGAAGCTGCCATTCAACTTCCATATCATATTACTATCCACTTGCCATGTGAACATATATAGTATTAATTATTTATTTACACATTAGCCCTATAAATTGATATCCATTTGAAGGAATGATGGGAAGCAAGTTTGAGGTAGCAAAGTAGCAATGGGTGGTTTGTCTCATAAATGGGTGTGTGCATTGGCATTATTGATGATTCTGGTTTTGAATTCGAGCGTCGAAATTCTCGGAGCTCGTGGACAAGTTGGCGTAGGAGGGGTCGGGGGTAAAGGTAAAGGTAAAGGAAGCGGTTCTGGAGGCGGCAGAGGCGGACATGGTACTCATGGCACCGAAAAAATTAGAGGTGGCACTGGCATCGGAGGTGGCGGATCGGTTGATCCTCGCCAGGGACCGCCCTGGTGACGCTGATGATGATGATTCTTTATTTGTTGTTAAACAACCTTGTTTTTCTCAATTTACACTGAAAAATAATTTGATATGTAATCTGCAATTTTCTCTTCTGAATTTCCAGTGAATTAATATATACCCCTTGTATTTCGATTTTTATTAATAAAATTTTTGCCGTTTGCCAAGACATTGTGGGTGTTTTGAAATGATAGAATAGAAGTGCTTTTTTTTTTTTTTTTTTAAATAAGCTGGGTCACACCTACTTAAAAAAAACACTTAACTACTGTTCTCTTGAAATTGAAAACAGGCATATAATAATACTCTTTACTATATACCCTTTTTGTTGGGATTGATGGAGCTCCCGATCGGGCAGGAGTATATAAGACGGAGGAGGCGCTCGACCAGTGCTCGAGGTCGAGCACTTCAGCTCGGTCGAGCGCCCCCTTTTCAGCGCCCAGAGGGAGCTCGACCAGAGACATGGTCGTGCAGATCCGCTCGACCAAGTGATGTGGTCGAGCGGGTCCAGAAGCCTGTGCGGATTTAGGGTTTTTTGGCCCATTCTCATATTTAAACACTTTTGACTCATTGTAATTGTATCATCACCACATCACTCGAAAATTTAGTAGATCTCCTGGCTTGGTAGTGCCCCCAGACGTAGTCATTCCTGACGAACTGGGTAACAAAATTGTGTGTTCCTTAATTCGTGTTTCTATTATTTTCTCCATAATTGCTGCTTTAATCCTAACAACTGGTATCTAGAGCATCGGGTTAAAGGGATCTAGTGGGAGCAATTATGATGGCTGAAGGGAAATCGCCTGTAGAGAAGTTTGATGGAACATATTTTGGATTCTGTAAGTTGCAGATCGAGGATTACTTATACGGTAAAGATTTGTACCAACCTTTAAGCTCTAAACCTGAAGGTATGAAGGACGACGAGTGGAAGTTGCTGGACAGGAAGGCGATGAGTGTGGTTCGTCTGTCGTTATCCAGGAACGTCGCCCTACATACGGTGAAAGCAAAAACCACAAAGGAGATGCTTGAGATTTTGACGGAGATGTATGAAAAACCGTCTGCAGCGAACAAGGTTCATCTGATGCGGAGGTTATTCTACCTGAGGATGGCGGAGGATACTGTGGTAGCCAACCATCTCAACGAATTCAATATGACGATAGCCCAATTGAGTTCGGTTGAGATTGATCTTGATGATGAGATTCAAGCCCTAATTTTGTTGTCTTCTTTACCAGAGAGTTGGAGTGGGACGGTAACGACTGTTAGTTCTTCAGCAGGTAAAGTGAAACTGAAATTTGATGAGGTGAGAGATCTAATCATGAGCGAAGAGATTCACAGGAAGGAATTGAGTGTGGCCACAGGATCAGCCTTGAGTGCGGGAAACAGAGGCAGATCAGAATCCAAAGGGAAGCCAAATCGGGGTAGATCAAAGTCAAGGGGCAAAGATAAGCCCAAGAAGGACAATAGTCAAGTCGAGTGCTACAATTGTCATGAACTTGGTCATTACAAGAGGGAGTGCAAGGCACCGGCTAAGGCACAAGCTAATGCACCAAAGAAGGATAACAACTCAGCGAACGCCGCTACTGATGAGGGCTCAGATGCATTAATCTTGAGTGTAAGCAGTCCATTAGAGTCATGGGTGTTAGATTCTGGAGCATCATTTCATTCGTGCAGCAGTGCTGACGTAATGGAGAAGTACACTTCCGGGAACTTTGGAAAGGTTTATCTAGCTGATGATGAGCCTCTGGAAATCAAAGGGAAGGGGGATGTTCAGATCAAGACACCGAATGAGACTGTTTTGCAGTTGAAAGATGTAAGACATATTCCTGGATTGAAGAGGAATTTACTCTTAGTGGGGTAGCTTGACGACGAGGGATATAGTGTGATCTTCGGATGCAACACGTGGAAGATATCCAAAGGTGCCATGGTGGTGGCACGAGGCAAAAGGGAGGGAACGTTGTATATGATAGGCAACACCCGGGATAACATTGCTCTTGCAGGTGAAAAGGGGAATGCAGATTTGTGGCATTGTCGTCTTGGCCACATGAGTGAGAATGTGATGAAGGTTATGTGTTCGAACGGTAAACTGCCAGACCTCAAGACAGTTGACATCGGGTTATGTGAGGATTGTGTATTCGGAAAACAAAAAAGGGTGAGTTTTTCGAAGGGAGGCAGAACCTTGAAGAAGCAGAAGCTGGAGTTAGTCCACAGCGACTTGTGGGGTCTAGCACCAGTGACATCTCTTGGAGGAGCGTCATATTACATGACTTTCATTGACGACTCTACGAGGAAGGTATGAGTTTATTTTCTGAAAAATAAGTCTGATGCCTTTAATGCTTTTAGGAAGTGGAAGACCCTTGTAGAAACTGAGACAGGTCTCAGAGTGAAGTGTCTGAGATCGGATAATGGTGGAGAGTACGAGCTCCGTGAGTTCAAAGGATTCTGTGAGGCAAACAAAATTCGAATGGAAAAAATCGTGAGAGGAACCCTCCAGCAGAACGGTGTGGTAGAACGTATGAACAGGACATTATGTGAACGTGCTAGAAGTATGAGATTGAAGTATGGGCTGCCAAAGAAGTTTTGGGCAGAAGTAGTTGTTGGGATTATACTGAAAAGTATGCTTTTTACTTTGTATAATCGAAACTGAATTTTCAGACTTATTTACTGAAATAAATTGTTTATCACTGATGCTTTAAATATGATTGAATGTTACATATATTTACTGCATAACTGTTCAATAATTCGTACGTGTTACATTGTAGTTAATTTAGTGATACCAGATCACAGAAGATTAAATTAACAGACCCTTGTAACTAAAAGTACGCCATTCACGACCTAGATGGAAATGAACAACCCATCGCGAAAGGTTGAGGTGTAAGGCTCAGATTGGTTTGTCTTGACCAAGAGATTACACTAGTGCATGACTGATGCACTGAATAGGACCTACAGGAGGATAAATTCTTCAGAACTGAACAAGGAAGAATTAGACCTCAGTAGTTCGTTGTTTCTTAATCTTCGTCCCTTAAACAGGATCACGTGGGATTGGTAACTATTGCTTTGACTTATCATGGGTAGCGAATCAAAGAGATTCAATACTTTTTATCTTGGGCAATATTATTGGTCACATGTGATTGTTAAGATTTAATACGACGAATCGTGTGCAAGTACGCTTGTTTGATTTGCCCTCTTGGGAGGTTCATAAGCTTTATCATACCAAATCTTGCAAGTGGAATTAGTTTTCGGTATGGATAATAATGTTGAACCGTTCCTTGACCAAGGACAAAAGATATTAATTAACGGAAAGCTATTTCAGTGACTTGAATTAATTAATGGGCTAGATAGTCTTAAACACGGGAAATAATGATCGGGAGCCATATTGACTGTAATATGGGTTAAGATGGATAGTGCAATATTAATTATGTAGTGGGATTAATTAATATTTATGGGCTTGGATTATATTGTGGCTCAATATTAGATATTCAAGGTCCATTAGAAGGTCCAATCTTAATTCTCCTAAAGGCCCCCTGAGTAGCCAGCAAATAGTCCAATAACCGAAAAAAGTGATTAAAATAAAATAAATTTTGTTGCTTATTTTTCCTCTAAATTTTCGAAATTTATGGATAAAAGAGGGAGAAAGATTTTCTTTGAATTTTGTTATGGAATGAAGATATGTATTCTTGGAATACAAGATTATCTCATTAAATTCAAGAAATCTCCCACTTGGTTATTCATAAGGGATATTTCGAAATTTTTGAAAATAGAGGGCAAGAAAGATTTTCTTGATTTTCTTGAAAAGATATTATGGAAGATATGTATTTCTTGAAATACAAGAATATCTCATAAATTCAAGAAGATCCAAATCTTGGAATCTTGCACTCCAAAATTTTGAAAATTCCATATATTGAGGAGGTGGGATTTTTGTGGAATATTTTAATTATGGGAAAAAGAATATAGGAGATATATTCAAGATTTCTTGGTGATCAAGAAAAATCTTTTCCCACATTGATTTTCTACTGAAAAATTCGACCACCTCTCTCCTATAAATAGGGGATGATTGTTTCATTCCCAAGTACAATTCCATGTGCTGGAAAAATTAGCAAATCCACAAAGGTGGTGCAACAAAGTTTATTTTTTCCTTTTGTTAATTGTTCGACAAGTGTCCTTCCACCGGATAGTTGAGCAAGGGCTAAGGGAATACTTGGGAAGTCCTTTTGGTTAGTCCGTCCAACCGAATTCACTGCCATCCCGAGAGGTATGTTCACATAAACCCGTAGATTCCGCATGCGTAGGTTTTACGTGGCTTTTTATATACATGATATGTTGTTGCAATTATTATTTGAATTAATATAGGATTAATTCATGCTAGTAATAATTAAAGAATTAAATTTATATATAAATATTCATCCCGAATAGATCTGTGCAAATAATTCCCCAACAGTAGTTAACACTGCGGCCTAATTGATAAACAGAGGACCCTCAACTCCCTTGGAATATGGCATACCAGAGGAGGCCTGGTCTGGTAAGGAGGTAAATCTGTCTTTTCTTTGTATATTTGGGTGTGTTTCATATGTTCACATTGATGCTGCTAGTAGGAGTAAATTGGATTCTAAGTCTGTTAAGTGTACGTTTGTTGGATATGGCGGTGATGAATTTGGCTATCGATTTTGGGATGAGGAAAATCGAAAGATAATCCATAGTCGAGATGTCGTATTCAATGAGCAGGTTTTGTACAAGGACAGGTTGGAGATATCCAAAAAGGGTGGTTCTGAGACTCAGGTTGTAGAGTTAGACATTTCGAACTCGGGTGGGAGGAAGGAGGTTCAAGACGATGAGGAGATTGTTGAGGAAGAACCACGTACACCACCAGCACCAATTCCGCTGCGGAGATCCATGAGAGAGCATAGATCTCCTTATAGGTATTCACCTTCTCTTCATTATTTATTGTTGACTGATGGTGGTGAACCTGAATGTTATGCAGAGGCTACACATAGTGAACAGGTGAGCAAGTGGAAACTTGCAATGGATGATGAGATGAATTCGTTGATGACCAACGGAACCTGGGAACTAGTTGAGCTTCCTAAGGGCAAGAAGGCATTGCATAATAAGTGGGTTTACAGAATCAAAGAAGAGGCTGATGGAAGCAAGCGTTACAAGGCAAGACTGGTTGTGAAGGGGTTTCAGCAGAAACATGGTATTGATTATACTGATATTTTTACTCCAGTGGTGAAGCTAACTACCATTCGGTTAGTTCTGAGTCTGGTGGCTGCAGAAAATTTGGTGTTAGAACAGATGGATGTGGAAACAACCTTTCTTCATGGTGATTTAGATGAGGACATCTACATGAAGCAATTGGAAGGGTACTTGCCAAAGGGGAATAGTGAGCTTGTTTGCAAATTGAAGAAGAGCTTGTATGGGGTGAAACAAGCTCCATTACAGTGGTACAAGAAGTTTAATGGGTTCATGCATGAGATTGGGATCAATAGGTGTGAAGCCGACCATTGGTGTTACAAGAGGTATGATGATGGTTATATCATTTTGCTATTATATGTTGATGACATGTTGATAGCAGGCTTAAGTGCTCGGGAAGTGAGCAAGTTGAAGAAGAAGTTGTCTGATAGGTTTGCTGTGAAGGACCTTGGAGAGGCCAAGCAAATCTTAAGCATGCGAATCGATCGTGATAGGGTGGCAGAAAAGTTGTATCTTTCTCTGGCTGAATACATAAAGAAGGTCTTGATGAGATTTAGTATGTAGGATGCAAAGCCAATTCGTGTCCCGTTGGGAAGTCAGTTCAAGCTATCCAACAAGGACTCACCTAGAAGCGATGAGGAGCGAGCCTACATGCAAAACACCCCGTATGCTTCGACAATTGGCAGTTATGGTGTGTACAAGACCTGATATTGCACATGCAGTGGGAGTGGTTAGCCGGTTTATGGGTAATCCGGGCAAGCAGCATTGGGAGGCGGTAAAGTAGATCCTAAAGTACTTGAGAGGTACTACTGATCAAGCTTTGTGCTTTGAGGGCAAAAGCATTGAGTTGGTAGGGTACGTTGATGCAGACTTGGCATCAAGTAATCTCGACAAAAGGAGGAGTACAACCGGGTATGTGTTTACTTTTGGTGGTACAACAATTTCCTGGGCTTCTAAGTTGCAAAAGATCGTAGCTTCGATCCGGCTCTGTGAGCAGATACGTTGCGATTCTTGAGGCTAGCAAGGAGATGGTTTGGTTGCAGAATCTTTCATGTGAGTTGGGGAAGGAGCAAAAGGATAGTATTCTGTATAGTGACAGTCAGAGTGCTATTCACTTGGCGAAGAATCCGACCTTTCACTCGAGGACAAAGCATATTGAGTAAAGGTATCATTACATACGTTACATCATAGAGAACAAGATCTTACAGCTGATGAAGATCCGAGGAAGTGAGAATCCTGCTGACATGTTGACTAAGGTTGTGACCTTAGAGAAGTTGAAGTTATGCATGACTTCAACCCGACCTTGAAAGCGAGATGAAGGGCGACACTACTACTACGGTGAGAGAGAGACCGTTGAAACGGAGGAGACAAGTTCTGATTTGAGTCGATCTCGGTGGGAGATTGTTGGGATTGATGGAGCCTGATCGGAACCGGAGTACAGTGCAAGGGAGGAGCTCGACCAGTGCTCGAGGTCGAGCACTTACCTTTCGGTCGGCGCCCTTTTCAGCGCCAGAGGGCGCTTCGACGCAGAGGCATGGTCGTGCAGATCCGCTCGACCAAGTGACGTGGTTGAGCGGGTCCAGAAGCCTGCGCGGATTTAGGGTTTTTTGGCCCATTCTCATATTTAAACACTTTTCACTCATTGTAATTGTATCATCGCCACATCACTCGAAAATTTAGTAGATCTTCTGATTTGGTAGTGTCCCCAAACGTAGTCATTCCTGACGAACTGGGTAACCAAATTGTGTGTTCCTTAATTCGTGTTTCTATTATTTTCTCCATAATTGCTGCTATAATTCTAACACTTTTTACGCGCATACCATAATTTTAAGCGCTGCCACCGTAAAAGTTCAGCCCTAAATTAGCCGCGTCTTATCTTTTTTAACTTTTATGTTCACATAATCATATACTAATTCAGTTCCATTATATTTTTGTCAATTTTTTGTTGACTTCATCATTAGTGATATAATTAATAATTCAAAAAATATACTCATGGTGAAAAAAAAATTCATATTATAAGACACAAAATAACCTTTTTAGAACCATAGTGTATTTTAAAAATATGCAATTTGTATACTCAAATTGAATAATTCATTAAAATGAATTGTACTCCCCCTTATTCCTTATGTTAAAAAAATAAAATTGTATTTTATTATGTATAATTTAAAAAAAAAATACTCAATTGTATACTATGGAGTGCACGATGCACTTAGTGCACATGAGACCCATACACTCACTGTATTTATATTGAAAAGGAAACTTAGGAGTTAGTTTCCATTTTGTGTATTTTTCTTATAATTTCCACAAGGTTGGCCTGTTATTATTCGGAAAATTAAAGGACCACATGCATTTGGGGTGTGTTTTCCTTGTTATTTCCACAAGGGTTGTCTTTAAAGGAGGTGATTGGTGTCTTTTACTTCATTGTCACCACAAGTATTGTCTATATATATTTGGAAAAGAAGTACGTTTCATCTCTAAAGTTCAAAGTATGCTCAGGCCTCAACACTTAGTCAAGAAAAGCCACAACACCTTTAATTTCTACTTAAAGCAGATATAATGGACTAAGTTTGAATAATGGATATATATATATATATATATATATATATATATATATATATATATATATATATATATATATATGAAATTTGTTGGCTTAAAAAAAAGCTCAACTCAGTTTCTGGTAAGTAATTAATCGAGAGACTACACATTTTTATAACGTTTGAAAATGTGTAACAAAAAATATAATTAGCTTCTTTTGATTAAAGGCTAGTCAAAGGAATCTTTCATTTCTGTTCAATATTAATGTTTGCCGGGAAGCTAGACTGGACTTTTAAAGTCTTTCATGAGTCCATGGGTCAAAGGAATCTTTAAATTATAAAATGAGTTAATATCAATATGCAATAGCCAATTACGTACTACAACTCTTTTATCAATTTAAGTACATATACTTGTACAATTTTTTTCTTTATTTCCATTACGACGTCCTAAACTGTACAATTAACTTTTAATATCTTTCTTCTTGGAATTTTTTTTAAGTAGACTTCAAAGTCTCCTTAAAAGTATTCAGTCTCATCTAAAATCTCATATAAAAATCCGAACTTGTAAAGACGTTGAAAATCTATTCATTTATTTAACTTTCCTCAATATTCTTTTCCTTTATTGTTGAAATTGTAGGACTATTACTCAGAAACTTCAACTGGGCCAGGCCATGCACATGCATTTCTCGGGTTGGGCTGGAAATGGGTACTCAAGGCCTATTAGGGTACGTTCGTTTCGCGACTATTTCGGCGGATTTTGGACTTTACAATCTCAAACCCCTATTTGTTTTGAAACTTAAAGTAAGAATTTTGAAATCCTATTAATCCTACTCTACCTCATAACCTACTACTACTTTACTTTTTATTCTCTCAATACACTCACATCGTTTACTTTTTTATTCTCCCAATACACTCAAATTAATAAAATAATATCACATCAATCATCTTTTTCACTATTCTACCCTATAAAATCCCATAACAAACATACATCTTAAGTATTCATCAAGATTTTGAAATCCTAGGACTTCAAAGTCCGAATTTCCCACGCCCTCAAGTCCGAAACGAACACACCCTTAATTATTTCGGACTCGTCTTGATTCTGCACAGTCTGCCGAGCTACCTGGCCAAAATGACCATATATACTCCCTCCGTCCCGCAATAACGTGCACAATTTCCTTTTTGGTCCTTCCCACAATAACGTGTATATTTCCTAAAATGACAAAGCAAAACTTTCACTCTCACAATATCATTATAATTCATTTAAATAATACCAATAAAGCAAGTTTTCTTAATTTTTGTGCCCGGATAAGGGTGCACGTTATCTTGGGACGGAGGGAGTATTTATTTTAATATATATTATAAAACTTGGATAATTTTTTTATTTTTGTCCTTTAATTTTCACCAACTTTGATGTTAATCCGCTAATTTTTTTTTTTTTTTTTCAATTTTGAAAATAGACCTTTAAGATAACAAAATTCAACCTTTTTGTCATTTGACATGCAAGTATACGTACAAAATTCAATATTTTTGTTTGTTTAACTGCTGGTTAAAAAGATGAAAAAAAAAATTGAATTTTGAGAATTTAAGAGATAAATTTTAATTTCATAAGAAAATTAACCGATTTAAAATCAAAATTGATGTAAAATTAAAGGAGAAAAAGAATACATTTTCAGTCATAAAATAATAGTTTAAAAAGGAAAAAAAAAAAAAAAAAAAGAATTACCCTATACTTTGAAGTAAGGTAGCTAATTATTTTACTGATTCTAATACATAATATTCCTTTTCTGATAAAAAAAAAAAAAAAAAAATATATTAACTAATTATTTTTACTTGTGGAGAAGGGTAGTTTTTACTTATTTTTACTAATCTAAGGCAATCAGTAATTCGATATACGAATAGCTTCCAAATTCCAATACATATCCACTTAACAGAAGATACATCGATCCGTGTTCTTACGTATGGACAAATCTGTTTCCTTGAAATTTCTTGGACTGAAATATTGACCAGGCCACTTGACACAAGATAACATGGAAGCTGCCATTCAACTTCCATTTCATATTACTGTCCACTTACCATGTGAACATATATAGTATTAATTATTTATTTACACATTAGCCCTATAAATTGATATCCATTTGAAGGAATGATGGGAAGCAAGTTTGAGGTAGCAAATTAGCAATGGGTGGTTTGTCTCATAAATGGGTGTGTGCATTGGCATTATTGATGATTCTGGTTTTGAATTCGAGCGTCGAAATTCTCGGAGCTCGTGGACAAGTTGGCGTAGGAGGGGTCGGGGGTAAAGGAAGCGGTTCTGGAGGCGGCAGAGGTGGACATGGTACTCATGGCACCGAAAAAATTAGAGGTGGCACTGGCATCGGAGGTGGCGGATCGGACGATCCTCGCCAGGGACCGCCCTGATGACGCTGATGATGATGATCTTTATTTGTTGTTAAACAACCTTGTTTTTCTCAATTTACACTGAAAAATAATTTGATATGTAATCTGCAATTTTCTCTTCTGAATTTCCAGTAAATTAATATATACCCCTTGTATTTCGATTTTTATTAATAAAATTTTTGCCGTTTGCCAAGACATTGTAGGTGTTTTGAAATGATAGAATAGAAGTTTTTTTTTTTTTTTTTTTTAAATAAGCTGGGTCACACCTACTTAAAAAAAACACTTAACTATTGTTCTCTTGAAATTGAAAACAGACATATAATAATACTCTCCACTATATACCCTTTTTGTTGGGATTGATGGAGCCTGATCGGAACCGGAGTGTAGCGCACGGGAGGCGATCGACCAGTGCTAGAGGTCGAGCACTTCTGGTCGGTCGAGCGCCCCCTTTTCAGCGCCCAGAGGGAGCTCGACTAGAGGCATGGTCGTGTAGATCCGCTCGACCAAGTGATGTGGTCGAGCGGGTCCAGAAGCCTGCGCGGATTTAGGGTTTTTGGGCCCATTCTCATATTTAAACACTTTTGACTCATTGTAATTGTATCATCACCACATCACTCGAAAATTTAGTAGATCTCCTGGCTTGGTAGTGCCCCCAGACGTAGTCATTCCTGACGAACTGGGTAACCAAATTGTGTGTTCTTTACTTCGTGTTTCTATTATTTTCTCCATAATTGCTGCTTTAATCCTAACAACTGGTATCTAGAGCATCGGGTTAAAGGGATCTAGTGGGAGCAATTATGATGGCTGAAGGGAAATCGCCTGTAGAGAAGTTTGATGGAACAGATTTTGGATTCTGGAAGTTGCAGATCGAGGATTACTTATACGGTAAAGATCTGTACCAACCTTTAAGCTCTAAACCTGAAGGTATGAAGGACGACGTGTGGAAGTTGCTGGACAGGAAGGCGATGAGTGTGGTTCGTCTGTCGTTATCCAGGAACGTCGCCCTACATACGGTGAAAGCAAAACCCACAAAGGAGATGCTTGAGATTTTGACGGAGATGTATGAAAAACCGTCTGCAGCGAACAAGGTTCATCTGATGCGGAGGTTATTCAACCTGAGGATGGCGGAGAATACTGTGGTAGCCAACCATCTCAACGAATTCAATATGACGATAGCCCAATTGAGTTCGGTTGAGATTGATTTTGATGATGAGATTCAAGCCCTAATTTTGTTGTCTTCTTTACCAGAGAGTTGGAGTGGGACGGTAACGGCTGTTAGTTCTTCAGCAGGTAAAGTGAAACTGAAATTTGATGAGGTGAGAGATCTAATCATGAGCGAAGACATTCGCAGGAAGGAATTGAGTGTGGCCACAGGATTAGGCTTGAGTGCGGGAAACAGAGGCAGATCTGAATCCAAAGGGAAGCCAAATCGGGGTAGATCAAAGTCAAGGGGCAAAGATAAGCCCAAGAAGGACAATAGTAAAGTCGAGTGCTACAATTGTCATGAACTTGGTCATTACAAGAGGGAGTGCAAGGCACCAGCTAAGGCACAAGCTAATGCACCAAAGAAGGATGACAACTCAGCGAACGCCGCTACTGATGAGGGCTCAAATGTATTAATCTTGAGCGTAAGCAGTCCATTAGAGTCATGGGTGTTAGATTCTGGTGCATCATTTCATTCGTGCAGCAGTGCTGACGTAATGGAGAAGTACACTTCCGGGAACTTTGGAAAGGTTTATCTAGCTGATGATGAGCCTCTGGAAATCAAAGGGAAGGGGATGTTTGGATCAAGACACCGAATGAGGAGGCATTTTGCGGTTGAAAGATGTAAGACATATTCTGGATTGAAGAGGAATTTACTCTTAGTGGGGCAGCTTGATGACGAGGGATATAGTGTGATCTTCGGATGAAACACGTGGAAGATATCCAAAGGTGCCATGGTGGTGGCACGAGGCAAAAGAGAGGGAACGTTGTATATGATAGGCAACACCCGGGATAACATTGCTCTTGCAGGTGAAAAGGGGAATGCAAATTTGTGGCATTGTCGTCTTGGCCACATGAGTGAGAATGTGATGAAGGTTATGTGTTCGAACGGTAAAGTGCCAGACCTCAAGACATTTGACATCGGGTTATGTGAGGATGGATGGAAAACAAAAAAGGGTGAGTTTTTTTTTTGAAGGGAAGGCGAGCTTGTTTTGAAGAAGAAGAGAAAGTATGGGAGTTAGTCCACAAGTGACTTGTGGGGTCCAAAGTTTAATGACATCTCTTGGAGGAGGCGTCATATTACATGACTTTCATTGCGACTCTACGAGGAAGGTATGAGTTTATTTTTCGAAAAAAATAAGTCGATGCCTTTAATGCTTTTAGGAAGTGGAAGACCCTTGTAGAAATCGAGACAGTCTCGAGTGAAGTGTCCGAGATGGGATAATGGTGGAGAGTACGAGCTCCGTGAGTTCAAAAAGGATCTTTGTGAGGCAAACGGAATTGAATGGGAAAACCATGAGAGGAACCCCCTCCGTGAGCGGTGTGGCGTAAGCGTATGAACATGACATTATGTGAACATGCTAGAAGTATGAGATTGAAGTGTGGGCTGCCAAAGATGTTTTGGGCAGAAGCAGTTAACACTGCGGCCTACTTGATAAACAGAGGACCCTCAACTCCCTTGGAATATGGCATGAGAGGGAGGGCCGGTGCAGTAAGGAGGTAAATCTGTCTTTTCTTCAGTATATTTGGGTGTGTTTCATATGTTCACATTGATGCTGCTAGTAGGAGTAAATTGGATTCTAAGTCTGTTAAGTGTACGTTTGTTGGATATGGCGGTGATGAATTTGGCTATCGGTTTTGGGATGAGGAAAATCAAAAGATAATCCGTATTCGAGATGTCGTATTCAATGAGCAGGTTTTGTACAAGGACAGGTTGGGGATATCCAAAAAGGGTGGTTCTGAGACTCAGGTTGTAGAGTTAGACATTTCGAACTCGGGTGGGAGCAAGGAGTTTCAAGACGATGAGGAGATTGTTGAGGAAGAACCACGTACACCACCAGCACCAATTCCGCTGCGGAGATCCATGAGAGAGCATAGATCTCCTTATAGGTATTCACCTTCTCTTCATTATTTATTGTTGACTGATGGTGGTGAACCTGAATGTTATGCAGAGGCTACACATAGTGAACAGGTAAGCAAGTGGAAACTTGCAATGGATGATGAGATGAATTCGTTGATGACCAACGGAACCTGGGAACTAGTTGAGCTTCCTAAGAGCAAGAAGGCATTGCATAATAAGTGGGTTTACAGAATCAAAGAGGAGGCTGATGGAAGCAAGCGTTACAAGGCAAGACTGGTTGTGAAGGGGTTTCAGCAGAAACATGGTATTGATTATACTGATATTTTTACTCCAGTGGTGAAGCTAACTACCATTCGGTTAGTTCAGAGTCTGGTGGCTGCATAAAATTTGGTGTTAGAACAGATGGATGTGAAAACAACCTTTCTTCATGGTGATTTAGATGAGGACATCTACATGAAGCAACTGGAAGGGTACTTGCCAAAGGGGAATAGTGAGCTTGTTTGCAAATTGAAGAAGAGCTTGTATGGGTTGAAACAAGCTCCATTACAGTGGTACAAGAAGTTTAATGGGTTCATGCACGAGATTGTGATCAATAGGTGTGAAGCAGTCCATTGGTGTTACTTCAAGAGGTATGATGATGGTTATATCATTTTGCTATTATATGTTGATGACATGTTGATAGCAGACTCAAGTGCTCGGGAAGTGAGCAAGTTGAAGTAATTGTCTGATAGGTTTGCTATGAAGGACCTTGGAGAGGCCAAGCAAATCTTAAGCATGCGAATCGATCGTGATAGGAATTGGCGGAAAAGTTGTATCTTTCTCGAAATTTGAATACATAAAGAAGGTCTTGAAGAGATTTAGTATGGAGGATGCAAAGCGTTTAAGTGTCCGTTGGGAAGTCGATTCAAGCTATCCAACAAGGACTTGGGGAACGATGAGGAGTCCTACATGCTATCAAAACAAGGATTTCGGTTTGATGTATGCTATGGTGTGTACAAGACGATTGGCGATTACTTTGGTTCGGTTTATGGGTAATCCATAGTAGCGACATTGGGAGACGGGAAGTGGATCCTAAAGTACTTGAGAGGTACTACGATCAAGCTTTGTGCTTTGAGGGCAAAACGTTTTTTAGGGTACATTGATCACGGACTTGGCATTTGATCTCGACAAAAGGGAATACATTATTAGGGTATGTGTTTATTTTTTTGGTGGTACAAAATTTCTGGGCTTCTAAGTTCAAATTAAAGATCGTAAAAAATCCTTTGTAGAAAGATACGTTGCGATTCTTAAAAAATTTAGCAAGGAGATGGTTTTTGCATAATAATCTTTCATGTGAGTTGGGGAAGGAGCAAAATGATAGTATTTCGTATAGTGAATTCAGTGCTATTCAATTAAAAAAAATCCGACCTTTCACTTGAGGACAAAGCATATTGAGTTAATGTATCATTACATACGTTACCTCATAGAGAACAAGATCTTACAGCTGATGAAGATCCGAGGAAGCGAGAATCCTGCTGACATGTTGACTAAGGTTGTGACCTTAGAGAAGTTGAAGTTATGCATGACTTCAAGCGGCCTTGAAATTTCCGAGATGAAGGGCTTGACACTACTACGAATTGAGAGAGAGACCGTTGAAAGCGGAGGAGTGTGTTTTTCTTGTTATTTCGGTTCAAGGGTGGGAGATTGTTGGGATTGATGGTCTTGATCTTCATTATGATTGCGGGGGCGTCGACCGGTTTTCGAGGTTATATATTTGGAAAAAGCTCCCCTTTTTCATCGGAGAGGGCGTTCGACGAAGGCATGGTCGTTTGGGTCGGAAGGGTCGAAGCTTCTTGTGATTTAGGATTTTTTGGCCCATTCTCATATTTAAACACTTTTGACTCATTGTAATTGTATCATTGCCATATCACTCGAAAATTTAGTAGATCTCCTGGCTTGGTAGTGTCCCCAGACGTAGTCATTCCTTACGAACTGAGTAACCAAATTGTGTGTTCCTTAATTCGTGTTTCTATTATTTTCTCCATAATTACTACTTTAATCCTAACACTTTTTAATCCAAGACATACCATAGTTTGAAAAGTGCTTTGCCACCGTAAAAGTTCAGCCCTAGATCAACCCCGTCTTAACTTTTTTAACTTTTATGTTCACATAATCATATACTAATTCAGTTCCATTATATTTTTGTCAATTTTTTGTTGACTTCATCATTAGTGATATAATTAATAATTCAAAAAATATACTCATGGTGAAAAAAAAAATTCAAATTATAAGACACAAAATAACCTTTATAGAACCATAGTGTATTTTTAAAAATATCAATTTAATTTGTATACTCAAATTGAATATTTCATTAAAATGAATTGTACTCCCCCTTATTCCTTATGTTAAAAAAATAAAATTGTATTTCATTATGTATTATTAAAAAAAAAAAAAACTCAATTGTATCTTATAAAAGTAAGACGATGCACTCTAAAAAACATGAGACCCATGCACTCACTGTGTTTATATTGAAAAGGAAACTTAGGAGTTAGTTTCCATTTTGTGTATTTTTTCTTATTATTTTGAAAAGGTTGGCTTGTTATTATTCGGAAAATTAAAGGACCACATGCATTTGGTGTGTGTTTTCCTTGTTATTTCCACAAGGGTTGTCTTTAAAGGAGGTGATTGGTGTCTTTTACTTCATTATCACCACAAGTATTGTCTTTATATATTTGGAAAAGAAGTACGTTTCATCTCTAAAGTTCAAAGTATGCTCAGGCATCAACACTTAGTCAAGAAAAGCCACAACACCTTTAATTTCTACTTAAAGCAGATATAATGGACTAAGTTTGAATAATGGACAATATATATATATATATATATATATATATATATATATATATATATATGAAATTTGTTGGCTTAAAAAAAAGCTCAACTCAGTTTCTGGTAAGTAATTAATCGAGAGACTACACATTTTTATAACGTTTGAAAATGTGTAACAAAAAATATAATTAGCTTCTTTTGATTAAAGGCTAGTCAAAGGAATCTTTCATTTCTGTTCAATATTAATGTTTGCCGGGAAGCTAGACTGGACTTTTAAAGTCTTTCATGAGTCCATGGGTCAAAGGAATCTTTAAATTATAAAATGAGTTAATATCAATATGCAATAGCCAATTACGTACTACAACTCTTTTATCAATTTAAGTACATATACTTGTACAATTTTTTTTTCTTTATTTCCATTACGACGTCCTAAACTGTACAATTAACTTTTAATATCTTTTTCTTGGAATTTTTTTTTTTAGACTTTTCTCATTAAACGACGTCATATAAAAATCTGTACTTGTAAAAATTAATCTATTCATTTATTTAATTTTTTCAATATTCTTTTCCTTTTTTTTTGAAATTGTAGGACTATTACTCAGAAACTTCAACTGGGCCAGGCCATGCACATGCATTTCTCGGGTTGGGCTGGAAATGGGTACTCAAGGCCTATTTAATACGTTTTTCATCTAATATATTATAAAATCTGGATAATTTGTTTTGAAACTTTAAGAATTTTGAAATCCTATTAATCCTTTTCATACTAACTTTTTATTTTCAATACACTCGCTAATCTTTTCTTTTTTTATTTTTTTCAAATTAATTAAATCACATCAATAGACTATTTACCCTATAAAATCCCATAACAAACATACATCTTAAGTACGTGGTTTTTGAAATCCTAGGACTTCAAAATGATTACAAGTCCAAAATGAACAAAACCAAACAGCGGTGGTTGACCATACTTGCACCACTTGCATTGCACAATATCCTTCCTAACCACGTGATTATAAAACAATGGGCGCAAAAATAAATAAAACAATGGGCGCAAAATAATATGTAAGTGTGAACATTGACTCTTATGCTGACAAAAGGCCAATTTTATTTTGAACACCGGAAAAATTAAGAGAATATATTGACCAAAATACAAGTGTACTACCCTTTCCTATTATTAATCCAATTCCAAGTCCCAACACAAATGAGCTCAAAGATTGCTATTACATTTTTCCATTACTACATTTGCAGCTAGCAATGGAGTACAAAACTAGTTGCTATTACATTTTTGCATATGCAGTATCACTATTAAACTTGGCGACCCCTTATCTAGCCCAAACAACCCCCAACCTCGCCACCGATAAATCCGCTCTCCTCTCTCTAAAATCTCTCGTCACTTCAGCTTTGTAATTGAACACCTTTGTAACAACCTGATCACCTTTGTAATTGAACACCTTTCAGCGCAGAAGAAATTGACCAACAAGGTGGATATGAATGAAGACCTAATTGAATATACTTAATTACCAGCTCACTAGGAAATTCTATTTGAATGTTCTGGGTTTCATTGTCTCATTTATAATAATGTAATTCACTTTCATATAAATATGCTTTATTAATATATATGTAAGGATCACAATGGGATCTGTGTTTATGATTTTTATATTTATAGTTTTTAAAATACTAAGTAGCTCTGTTTTGTATTAAAATCATTTAGACCATTATTCCCGCACATACGGACATAAATGTGTGAAAACTAAAATTTCAAGAGTCTAAATGTGCAAAAATTAATTTTTTCTAGGCTTTAAATTGACAATTTTTATATGATCTACATTTACCAAACTGAAAATAACTATCCTTTAATTGCAAACCTCCATATTTACTGTCCTGAAATACACTATTCCTGAACTCGAGACATATTCAGGCAAAACATGCATGGCCCCACCAATTATTTTACTAAAAGAATGTATTTAATGACTTATATAAAGTAATTCTAAAAGACTTATATATATATATAATATAACTCGGTATTCGATCTAAGGACCGACTAATATGGGGGACCAGAAACCATTGCCCACTATTATTATTATTATTATTATTATTATTATTATTTTAAAAGGTAATCAATTATAATAGTTTCCTAAGATAATCAATTACAATAGTTCCTTCGACCACCGGGTACATGACAACATCTTTTCGTCTCGCTGTAGACCGGAACCGCAACCACCACAAGAGGAGGATCATCCGAGACTACAACTCATAATCGTAACCGCGCCGCAACTCGAACCGCAACCACCATAACATGGGGAACATTACCCTACTACAAGGGGAACCACCACAAGAGGGAATAAAATTTCCCTCTTCGTGTCTAGAACTTAGGACCTCATGGTCCTAGGTGGTGGAGCACAAACCAGTTGAGCTATCCACGCTTTACTGTTTTATTAGCATAATATGCAAATTTGCCATTGTCAACTTGCATTTATCTTTTCTGCTCCATTAACTTTTCAACTCATGAATATGCCCTTTTGTGACCATTCTATACCTCTCCCTTAATTCAATCTCAATTCCACCACATATTCCAACTTGCAAACAAGGTCCGACCCAACCCGATTCAGATCCGGATCCAACTCGGTCCGGCCCGAAATCAGCCCATACACAACCCATGTCGGACCTGAGTTGGGTCTGTGTCGGGTTCAGGTTTTAGGGTTTATTGTTAGGGGTTGGGTCGGGTCCGGGTTGTGTTTGGAAGTTGGAATATGTGGTGGAATGAGGATGTGATTAAAAGGATGAATTGTGAGTTTTTCTTGTTGGACTGACCCAACAAACTTTATGTATGGGCTGTCTTACACTTTTTGCCATCACAATAATATGAGCTAAGTATTATTGAGGGAAACAGAAGAGAGAAATGCAAGTAAAAGAGAAAAGGACAAAAAAAGAGTTTGCCCTGTTTTATTTGCTTAATTTGATAGAATATTTTACACTAAATTAGCTAATTATTTTACTGATTCTAATACATAAGATTCCTTTTCTGATAAAAAAAAATAATATATTAACTAATTATTTTTACTTGTGGAGAAGGGTAGTTTTTGCTTATTTTTACTAATCTAAGGCAATCAGTAATTCGATATACGAATAGCTTCCAAATTCCAATACATATCCACTTAACAGAAGATACATCGATCCGTGTTCTTACGTATGGACAAATCTGTTTCCTTGAAATTTCTTGGACTGAAATATTGACCAGGCCACTTTACACAAGATAACATGGAAGCTGCCATTCAACTTCCATTTCATATTGTTGTCCACTTGCCATGTGAACATATATAGTATTAATTATTTATTTACACATTAGCCCTATAAATTGATATCCATTTGAAGGAATGATGGGAAGCAAGTTTGAGGTAGCAAATTGGCAATGGGTGGTTTGTCTCATAAATGGTTGTGTGCATTGGCATTATTGATGATTCTGGTTTTGAATTCGAGCGTCGAAATTCTCGGAGCTCGTGGACAAGTTGGCGTAAGAGGGGTCGGGGGTAAAGGTAAAGGTAAAGGAAGCGGTTCTGGAGGCGGCAGAGGCGGACATGGTACTCATGGCACCGAAAAAATTAGAGGTGGCACTGGCATCGGAGGTGGCGGATCGGACGATCCTCGCCAGGGACCGCCCTGATGACGCTGATGATGATGATCTTTATTTGTTGTTAAACAACCTTGTTTTTTTCTCAATTTCTTTGAAAAATAATTTGATATGTAATGCAATTTTTATCGAATATGAATTAATATATACCCCTTGTATTTCGATTTTTATTAATAAAATTTTTGCCGTTTGCCAAGACATTGTGGGTGTTTTGAAATGATAGAATAGAAGTTTTTTTTTTTTTTTTTTTTTTAAATAAGCTGGGTCACACCTACTTAAAAAAAACACTTAACTACTGTTCTCTTGAAATTGAAAACAAGCATATAATAATACTCTTTACTATATACCCTTTTTGTTGGGATTGATGGAGCCTGATCGGAACCGGAGTATAGCGCACGGTAGGCGCTCGACCAGTGCTAGAGGTCGAGCACTTCTGCTCGGTCGAGCGCCCCCTTTTCAGCGCGCAGAGGGAGCTCGACTAGAGGCATGGTCGTGCAGATCCGCTCGACCAAGTGATGTGGTCGAGCGGGTCCAGAAGCCTGCGCGGATTTAGGGTTTTTTGGCCCATTCTCATATTTAAACACTTTTGACTCATTGTAATTGTATCATCACCACATCACTCGAAAATTTAGTAGATCTCCTGGCTTGGTAGTTCCCCCAGACGTAGTCATTCCTGACGAACTGGGTAACCAAATTGTGTGTTCTTTAATTCGTGTTTCTATTATTTTCTATATAATTGCTTCTTTAATCCTAACAACTGGTATCTAGAGCATCGGGTTAAAGGGATCTAGTGGGAGCAATTATGATGGCTGAAGGGAAATCGCCTGTAGAGAAGTTTGATGGAACAGATTTTGGATTCTGGAAGTTGCAGATCGAGGATTACTTATACGGTAAAGATCTGTACCAACCTTTAAGCTCTAAACCTGAAGGTATGAAGGACGACGAGTGGAAGTTGCTGGACAGGAAGGCGATGAGTGTGGTTCGTCTGTCGTTATCCAGGAACGTCGCCCTACATACGGTGAAAGCAAAACCCACCAAGGAGATGCTTGAGATTTTGACGGAGATGTATGAAAAACCGTCTGCAGCGAACAAGGTTCATCTGATGCGGAGGTTATTCAACCTGAGAATGGCGGAGGATACTGTGGTAGCCAACCATCTCAACGAATTCAATATGACGATAGCCCAATTGAGTTCGGTTGAGATTGATTTTGATGATGAGATTCAAGCCCTAATTTTGTTGTCTTCTTTACCAGAGAGTTGGAGTGGGACGGTAACGGCTGTTAGTTCTTCAACAGGTAACACTACAGGAAATCGCACATTTCGTGACGACAAATTTCGTCATAAAATCATCATTTTTCGTCACAAAAGGTGTTTAATGACGAAATTTTTTCGTCACAAAGAACGTCACCTATAGTGCGTCATATTAGGTAAATGCAACGCTATTTAAATTCGTCATATAAAGTTATCTTTTGATGACGCTAAAGGTCATCGTCACTATATCATTCCATCTATAGTGACAAATAAAGCGTCACATTTGGCTTCAAATTTCGTCATTGAATATGGTGTTTCGTCACTAAAAGTTTATCTTTACATGACAATTTAACTTTTGTCGTGACGAAATAATGATTGTCACTATTTCTGTACATGTATAATGACGAAATAAGTTGTCATCAATAAGTTACATTTCGTGACAAAAGTTCTATTGTCACAAAATGATGGAGAAATGGTGACAAATTATTTTTGTCGGTATAATATAATATTTAGTGACGAATACGATAACCATCACTAAAAGTTTAGATACGGTGACAACATAAATTTTGTTATTTTTTCAAAATTTTCGTCAAGAAAGAATTACACAAGAGCGACGAATATTTTATTATATAGTGACAACACAATTCGTCACAAAAATGTAGGCTATAGTGACCAAATAATTTGCGTCGTTAAAAAAATGTGAAAATAGTGACATAATAAAATATTGTCTAGTGACGAAGATGATAATTGTCATTAAAAAAACTATGGTATAGTGACAACATATATCGTCATTACTAATTAGTATCTAGTGACAAATATTTTGCATCGTTAAAAAAAATGTGAAAATAGTGACAAATTTTTTTTGTCATAATAAAATATTGTTTAGTGACGAAGATGATAATTGTCATTAAAAAAACTATGTGACAATCTAGAAATGATTAAATTTATTAAAGAATTATTTGAATTTTATATATTAAAGTAATAAGCGATCATACAAATAGACATGATAAACTAATTTCAATTACTAAATGTAATAGAAAAAACATCACAACAAAACTAAAATAAAATAAAATATGAAGGATTGGAAGAGTAGGAGCTTATCACAAGTAATATTAAGTCTTTTGAAAATGCGGATAGTATATTCTTCTAGTTCAAAGAAAGGTAAATTAACTGCAAAAGCGCAATTCTAGTTTCATTAAATCACATCCTAGTAGTCTAGATAAGGCAGCATAAGATAAAAGATACACATCCAAATTAAGTTGCAAAAGTAAAAGGTTTCAGAGTTAGCAAAATAAACATGTGATGGAGATTTTAATTTTCAGAGAGTAGCTGTCGTCAACCACGTAACCTTTCTCGGGGTCTTGCAGATCAGCAATTCGTATGAATTCAGGAAACCTCGCGCTCTTGTTGAAAAACTGCATGTAATAACCAAACAGACTGAATAAATTAACTGTGAAAAACTTATTTAAAATCATTTCCAATTAATAATTGATCTCTATGGTTAGGACTTTCATAGATATAAAAAAATCCCTACTTACTAGCTCCAGTTTATCAGAGGCATTACACTGACAGAAGCTAATCCTACTTCATTATCTTTTTATTTCCACATTCTTCCCCATCTCATCATTCTAGTTTCTTTTAGAAATAGAGTTCAATAAATATTGTAACTAGTAAGGATAAAGTTAAATTTCTTAAAAATTTAACATTTATGATGCATATTTAAGCATCTGAGATAATTTAAATTTGTTTTCTTTTTCACTACCCGAGAATAACCCGACATATTATCGCAAAAGTCACACACTAGAACAAATTCTTGACAAGTCGGAAAAATTGTCTTTAAGAGTGAACAGAAATCAAGAACATGGTTGTAAGTAGTATTATCCTCAGTAGAAATACTAATGTTGGCTAAGAACTAATCCGAAAATGTCATGTTAAATAAAAAATTCAACCCTGGCAACATTATGATGGTTTATCACTGTTACATAACCCTTTTCTATTTCCCAAAATCCGTACTGTTAAAAAGGACCAGCAGCTGCATCTATTGTAGACACTCTATCCTTCTGAACACTTTATACACACAGACAATAACTATACATATTGTAAAGCATCGAACTACGGTATACTCTTCCAACCAGATTCACGTAAAATACATGTAGACACCTATGGTAAAGGTGTAAATTGCTCATAAGGGAAACAAGATGATTCACATCCCTCTCAATTAATAAGACTAGGCTTTTAAATTGCTCAGAAGGTAAACATAAAATTGTATGGACAAAAGGTTGGTGCCTTCAACAGATATTCTAACAGGCAATATAGTACAACCTAATTTTAAAAAACATGAAGCAGTGAAGCACATGCAATCGATCTACAATAAAGGAAAATTAAAGCTCATCAAGATTTCTAATGAAAATTCATCAATCAGATTCATATCCAAAATCAGATTCAGCAAAACCTTCGTTTTCAAACAAACCTAACCGATACCACCAGCATTCACACTATCAATAATATAAAGAATACAAAACTACAACATCCAAAATCACAAACAAAAGCAACTGTAATCTCTCATAGGAAAACCCCAAAAACATAAAATAACAGATTACAATTAAAAACCATAAAGCCAATCAAAACTCATCTCAATCAAACAATACCATCAATTTAATAAATTTGCACCACCCATTATTGCAACAACTTATATATATGTAAATATGTCAGACCATACTCCATTGACAAACCAGATTTTAGCAAAACTAAGATATAAACATATGGATGATTCACATACAAGTTTGGGGGAGCAGGCATACACATTATATAAATAGATATAGAAGAATAAAAGCTAACCTTTATCATTCCATCTCTTCATCGTTGAACATAGCCATTAGTTTGTTGAGAGCTGCACCTTGCTTGGAGAGTTGTGCTGTGAAATTTGCATTTTGCGCAGCAAGCTCGTCTTTCAAATCAGTTACTTGTGTTTGAAGTTCTTCCACCTTAGCTTTAGACTCCTGCAACTCTTCTATTGTTTCTTCTAGCTCATCTTTATATTCACTAGAGGTATCGTGCAACGAGCTGCGTTTACTTGGAGGCTGTGGACCGTAACCAAGACCTTTTCTGTATCCTGACCCATGACCCAACACTTCAAGGACTATCTCTTCTTCAGTCTTCTCAATTCCAAGCTCAATATACTCTTTTTTTTTTTTTTTTCATCATCATGTCCTAATAATAAAGAATAAAATAGAAGTAAATTAACATCAAAATTTGTAACATAACTAAATATCATAAATATGTCTACACAACTTACCCAATTCTTCTTCGCCTCATTTGATTTCCATCCATCTTTCTTTGTACTGTGAGTATCCTTATACAAGTGAATTCGTCCGCATGGTTCTCCAGCTAACTCAGTACGAGACTATAAAAAAAATAGTTACTCCCCTGATCTAAAACTCATCATCAAATCAAAGATTCGTAAAACAAAAGGTTGCAATACATTTATCCCCTGATCCAAATCTTATTAGATAATAGTTTCCTCACAAGTTCTCATTCATAGGTGTAAGATGTCAAGAAATGTTACGAAGGTGGATGCAACTTGAGGGAAGTTTTGGTGTTTTATATATACTCAACTGATGGTTATGTAATTATCTTTAAGGGTAATTGGGTTATGAAAGTTTGCTAAATCCACGAGATCGTTTTTTACTATGCTTTATTATAAGAAAAATGATAAAGAAACATAAAACAAAAGATCAAAGTTATATGAAACTACAAGTCCAAAAAAAAATACAAACAAAAATCCAAAGAAAGCCAAAAAAAAATAGAAAGCAACACATTGTAACTCATTCTTTACTTAACAACTCCCAAAAAATCACTACACGTAAAACCTATAAAATCAAAAAAAAAAAATGATTGTCCAACAAATCGAAACAACACAACATGAAATTGGTACAATCCTCATCATAAAATGCTCCATATTGCAAAGAAATTAAAAGCAGATCCACCATCAAAAAGGGCAACACATTTGTAATGTGCCACCGCTAATTCCCTAAAACGTAGTATATCTTTTGCAAGAATAGTACAACTGAACTAGTAAGGAAATATCAACACATGAAAGAAATTTTAAACCTAGCATATAAGTGCATAATTATATACTCACAATTTCATGCGATCAAACCGTAAAAGCTTTTCTTCTGACAACATGTTTGCATTTCAATTTCTGACGGTTGCTTTTATTTACCTCACTACGACGCTACAAGAGAATTAGAATTGTAAAATTACAAATCAGAATTTGGCCTTTGAAAAAATCACAGCCATTATGAATTTATAGCATTATTACCTTGAATTACGGTGATGCAAAATAATCACACAGTCTTCCCGGGCCAAATGTCGGGGACGGACTTTGGCTTATTATTCTTAGCCTCTTCCAAAGTTGCATACTGACGAAAGTGTTGATGCAAATGGTAACGCTTTTGTCGAGAAGTGATTTTCATCCGCTCGATCACACTTCGTTTCACGCCCTGTTTATCCATATTCACATCCATGTGCATCTACAAACACACATAAAAACATGCACATTAGATTATAATAAGTGTTAAAAAATATATACAACACATTAATTTTTGTAACCCACACCTCGAGATGGTCAAACCCCCGAGTCAATCCCTTTGCCCTCGCCCACATCTTTCCATCTTTTTTTTGGGTACGGGGAAGAACATCGCATTACTAAACCAATTTGAGTAGCAAATTTTTTTCGACTCGTCGCATTAATAGGTCCGCCTTTATTGATGTATCCACGTTAATCTTCATCTTCCCATTAATATTAAAATATTTCAATAATCCTTTTCGGTTGTTTTTTTGCCTCGAGTTTTTTTTTTTGGAACCAACAACTACACGTGAATAATAAATGTATGTTACAATTTATAATTTTATGTACATAATTATGAAATTTAGATACTCAAGAACACCTAAAAATAATTTTTATTTCTTTTGCAGCAAAGATCTTCACTTGATGCATCTTTGAATGCTCTCCACGGATGGCATTGGAGAGGTTTCATCTTGGGTATTTCGGAAGACCGAGGTGCTAAATTTGACAAAGTGGGATAGCTTTACGGTGTTCGGGATTATTTGCATTTGCATCTCCTTTCGATTTTTGAGTTCGTGTATCATTTTGACCTCCTATCCCTTTCCCCTATTAAGTTGTCCCTTAAGATCATTATAGAAACAAAATTGCGTTTTTCGTTTCAAGTTTGATGGACCTCTCAGGGAGCCATATGAAAAATCGGAAGAACAAAACAATGACAATATCACAAAGTTTAATGATATTGCAATCTTGGATTAGCAAAATGAGCAATGAATGTAAATAAGACTGGTCAAAAATACATAAAAAAGTAATTACATTTAAATAGATGAAATATGAGTCTGTAAAAGCTCTGTCTCATTTAAAAAATATTACAGAAAACCACCAATTAACATATAACCTAAACTACCATATTCATAACCTTTATTAAGGTGTTCTCTTAGTACCCCTGCACCAGTATAATATATAGCTCTTCACTAGGATGCTCTGTTTTAATGCTAAACTTCTATAGAGATTAGTAAATAATGACAAACACAGGCATATATCTTATTGTGTGCGATGAAAAAATGTATTCCACTGTTTCTGAAAAATGAAACCCAATGAGGTTAGAGTATACTGGAAATATGAAAAAACAAGATTCACTGGTTCCTAGTAAACATACAAGAAACGTAAGTCTATATGTATAACTTTAACATAAACATCTTACATCTTACCTATAAAAATTTCCAAAAAAAACAAAATACAAGAAATAATGAGGATGAGACTCCACAAAGAACTACACATCAAAGAAGAAAGAATATAATCTAACACAAGAATAGATCCCAACTATCAGTTGTGCTTTAACAATCGCCAGTTTTTTTATCAGTTCTATCATATAGCACTATAGCTACAATAGTTGGTCCTAAAGAAAAGTTATCGAACCAAACAACCCTTATTTAGTACGGGAGTTGTTTGGCATACCTTGTTCTCATTTAGCTGACTCCGCATATAACATCGGAGCTGGTCTCGTCAAATTAAGTAGTTAAAACCAGCTCTGTTTCTGAATTACGATATTTCATTCAAGAACATTGGGAATTGGGAATAACAAATTAAACACCTAATTTTTAACACACCCACCCCAAAAAATTGATCCAAACTAATACAAAAAATTGGTGAAGGCAGCATTTCAGCATACACCAGAAGCCATATCAAAAGCAAATTGAAAAATAATAGCATCCGCTTTCAAAAATCCACCCATACAAAAATTAATTCACCCATATGTAAACGTAATCCATACAAAAATTAATTCACCCATATGTAATCTAGTAAGGCAAAACGCATTAATCAGAAAGCAATCAAATCATCATAATAAAACCCAAAAATAATTCATCGTACTCCCAAATCAGGAAATAAATACACAATTGAAGAATTACCCTAAAACGGTTGATGAGAAGAGACAATTGAAGAGAATCATCGTTGATCCACACAATTGAAGTGCCCGAATTGCAGATTCCCAATTGAAAAAACAAGCAATTCGGCTTTGCAGATCACCGGTTATTGAAGAAGACGAGTCGTCGGTTTGCCGAGAATTGGAGCGCCGGTTTGTCGAGATATGGAGAGAATTGGAGCGAAGGTAGATATGGAGAGAATTGGAGCGTATATTATAGTGAAGGTGTTTTATAGAGAAGGTTGTTATTGAATGAGCGTATGATTCGCTAATTTAAGTGTGTATCATATCATTCCCTAATTTTCCTGATTCCAATTCTCTATTCAAATGAAAATTAATTTTTTAGTACCCGCGGCCATACGCATTTTTGGCTCTCAAATTTCATTAGTCAAAATTTTTAATTTGATATATATGGTAAGTTGGTATATATATGGTGATTGTATGTATGTAAATGAATTTTTATTTTTAAATAGTATAGCTTAAAAATTTTAAGAACATGCCTAACATTTTTTTTTGCCTCTCAAATTTCATTAGTTCATAATAATTAATGGGGTTAATACTTTATATAATGAATTTTGAGTGTATGATATATGTAATTTATTTTATTAAAATATGTAATAAAATATGTAATATATTTATGCAAAAAAAGTGATATTTATTTTTAATGACACAAGTTGCATGTTTTAGTGTGTATATGTTGAATGTTTCAATAAAACTAGTAGCATGTTTAAAGATGTACTTGAATTGCATAATGTACTATTAAATATTTCACCGCAACTAATTTTATTCGAGTTGAGTCGAATAGGTGTTGTTCCAACTTGTTTGAAATATTATTGTGCTTTGTACATCATGTTTGAGCTTGTTTAATAATTAAGGGACGTTTACAAATATTATACTCTTAAAGAATTGATTAAATTAGTGATTATGGGAAAATTACTTTTTAGTAGAAGTTGATAAAGTTTTTAAAAAAAATTAAAAATAAGTTGATACCAAAAAAAAAATTAATATTAAAAAAATGGCTTATAAGCTACCAAAAGCACATGCTTATAGCTTTTGAGAGCTCGTTTAATATAATAAGCGAGAAATAAAATACTTCAAATTGCTTCTGCACACAATTTTATGTGATTATAATCACTTATAATTTTCTAAAACACCCCCTTAATTGAGTTGAGCTCGAGTAATTTCATATATTAACACTTAATTATTTTATCTTACTTATCGAGCTCGAGCCAAGCTTTAAAAGTGTATTATAAGGTGGTGAACGTTAAATGGTTATCATATAATTTATATATTTTTATTTACGAGAGGTGGTCATGTAGTTTACTTCTTCAGGCTTTAACAATAATCACTTTCAAAATAATTTCAAACTTTTAAAATAAGCAAAAAATTATAAATTGTGAAGCTATTTAGTTTACATAAAGTACAATATATAATGAAAGATATTAGTTCATAAGAATTATAGTATTAGTTCATATGAATTACCGTAGTAGTTCTTCTAAAATTATTTAAGGACATTTTAGGCCCATTTTCAAGCAAGATTTCAGCCAAAGACTAAAAATCAGAGGTGGTGTTTGTCTCAATCAGGGTCGTGCTTTCCATGAGTCGAACATGTCGTTCGACTTAGGCACAAAAATATGAGACGGGGTACAAACAAACACAAATCAAAACCCATGCACCCTTCCAAAGTGTTAAAACGTCAATACCCAAATTATGCTCCATCCCACGCAAGTGTGCCTCATATATATTTTATATTTTAAGGGTCTTTGTCTTTGGCTGAGGGCTTTGGGAGTAGGAAAATTGAATGAAATGAAAAATGTGTATTTTACTATTTTATAATACTTTCATTATATGCTACAAATTACAATGATCTAATTTTTCTATATTATGGATGGAATAACTATAATTCATTCGGTCTCATTTTTAATGTACTCCTTTAAAAAAAGAGTGAGTCTCTTGTGCACCCAAGTGTACCGTGCACTCATGTAAATGGATAGCCCGTTTAAAAAAATGGGCCAACTCTAGTTAAAACTCGGTAATTGCGCTAACATTTTGTAATTTTTAACTATTGTGGTTTCAGATGAATATACTCTATATATTTCAATTAATTATATTCTATCTTATACTTTATCATATAGAATTACTAAGTGCCTCATAATGATATGAAAATATATCATGAAGAGGATCAGTAATCAAGAAAATAAAAAAATTAGGATATATTCACTAATAATTATAGGACCAATACGAAAATGAAATCCAAAGAAGGATTCAAGGATCCATGGTGATTATTGAAACAACACAAAGCAAAGTAGAGTCGTGCATTAATTAATCATACATACATGATCATCATTTAAATGAGAGTATTATAGCAAAGCTATTAAGTGATGATGATCATCTTAAATTATTAGGGCAAGTCTGTTTTACAAGATTGAGTCACATTTTATCAGGAAGTTCTTATATCTCATGAGCTGAATCAGGAAGCATGAGATGCAGCATTGGCGTACACATTTTAGTGCTACTTTCACTGCAAAACAATGTGCAAGATTCTGTGGAGCATCATCTTTTGAGCAGATTCTGTGGATAATATGGAAGAAAGAAAATCCCCTGGATGATCCCCAAACATAATTTCCAAGGCCACAATTCCAAAATCATGGTGTACGCATGTTCTGCACATTCACATGCATTTTACAACCAATAAACATATCATTAGATATAGTAAATAATATAAAACAACCAATCACCATTACATTTTTCATGAATTCAAATTCATTCATGAACTCAAACAACCAAATAAAACAAATATAAAAACTAAGTAATATCACCATTACAGAAAGCAAATATAAAACAACCCCACATAGTTCAACTTAGAAACTAATCATAAAAACTCTAAAGCAGCAAAAAACATGGGCTTAAGATCATCAGAAACACTTTATAGAGACTATTTACAATATTTTAATTTGGACCATCAGAAACACTAATTAACCATTGTATTTTTCATCAAGAAAAAAAAATAACCACTAAGCAGCAACTTGTAGAAAAGCAATTTTAAAAAAACGCAAAATCAAAAACTATTTTGGTATCACGCTATCTCGCAATGCCACTCAAGTAGATAATTAGCGAGATATAGGGGATCTGTCGCTCTGAGAACAATCCCAAGGATTAGAAGACGCAATTCAAAAAACTCTACACAGGATCGCTAAATTGAGAAAAAGATAAATAATGTTTGGGCGAATAGCTTGAAAGCCAAAAGGGCAAAGAATGGAAAGATACGTTCAAAGCCTATAGCCAAGGAGCTGGCTCAACAAGGAAGCTTTTCCACCTCTATCATCTCTATAATTATTTACTCAGATTGGTCTTTCGGTTTCTTTTTGAGAAAAAATAAACCTATAAATTGATAAGACCTAGAATTGAGAAGGGCATGATATGTACAGTAACCAATATTTAGAATCATAACCCCAAAAGCTTCCAACTATGAAAAAATAAAGCAATGACAAGAGAAACATCAACAAGTATCGAAGAAGAAAAAGCTTGGCAATGATAAGAAGAACAATTTATACCTTCAATATTCATTAACCCGATGTGTAGTCATCATCACTCTCGTCGTCGGAAATACTATTTTTCTGAGAGTCTTCTTCACTGCTACAATAATCAACTAAGGTGTCATCTAACTCATCCTCATCGAAATTGTCTAAGTTCAATTCTTCATGAACTTCAGATGTTGTTGAGGTTATCAACTGCTCAACTTCTTCCACATCTGTGTCCTCCCTTTGCAGTGATTGTATTTCGCCAATACCGACTTCAAATGCATCATCAATATAATTCTCCTGATATACTTCTTGTTCTACTTGTCCTTCATCAATATTCACATCCTCATCTTGCATCTCATCAACATCATATATATGTCTATGCTGGACTAGTTGCACCACTCGCCAATCTCCTCCTAATTTGGGATCATTAATGTAGAAGACCTGTCTCGCTTGATCAACAAATATAAAAGGATCATCCTCATACCATTTCCCTGTTACTCTAATACTTGTTATATTTCCTTCCTTTCGTATCCATGCCCCCTTTTTCCTCCCTTGATCAAACCAATCACACTTGAATATAGTAACATGTATATCCTTCACATTGTCAAGATAAAATATATCCGTCAAAATACCAAAGAAATCAATATTCTCATCACCATGATTCCCTTCTACAACAATCCCACTGTTTTGACTCTTAAGATGACCATCACGCTCTATAGTGAGAAATCTCACCCCATTCACAATGCATCCAGTGTACTTCCTTACCAGCCTATTAGGTGCACAAGCAAGAGAATAAATAGACTCATTTACATCTGATGGTTCAGCATTATAAATTTGACTCATCTGGAAAATAATATGTGAAATTGAATAAATAATTAGATGTAGGCAAAACATTATGTAATTGCAAAAAAAAAAATTGAATGCTTCGCTAACTTACATGTTTTTTGAACCATGCAGGAAATTTTCGTTTGTGATCTTTATCTATGTTGGTACAACCTTCCAACTGAAGTTGTTGCTTGTGCATCCTACAATAAAAAATGTCATTGCAAGTTTTGATAATTTGATAAATACTTTTTAAAATGCTCAACAAGTTTACAGAATACATAATCAACTTACTCAAGCAATGGTTCTATTTCATCGCAATATTGGTAAACAAACCATTGCATGTCGTTGTACTCATCCTCTGGTAATTGAACATAATCAGCTACCCCAAGATGACGACATTTTTGACTGAAGATCCATAGACTATCATCAGTTCCTATATCATTATTTCGCTCATCTCTGTTAAATCTAGTCTCAATTCCCCTCAAGTACATTGAGCAGAAGGTTAAGCACTCCCTTGCAATGTACGCCTCAGCAACCGACCCTTCGGGATGAGCTTTATTACGCACACTTTGCTTCAACACACATAATGATCTGCACAAAAGAAATATAAGGTTATTATTATGTGAATAGTGTGAAATAAATTATACATAAAAAGAAATTGATCCAAATACAACCTCTCGATTGGATACATCCATCTAAATTGAACTGGTCCACCAAGAAATGCCTCTCTAGGTAAATGAGAAGATAAATGTACCATGACATCAAAAAAGGCAGGAGGATAAATCTGTTCAAGTTTACACAAGATCAAGTTGATATCTTCTCCCATTTTTGGCAACTCAGACCTCTTCAATTTCCTACAACACAACCGTTGGAAGAAATGACCCAACTCTGCTAGAACGTCAACTACATTCTTGGCTAAGGATCCACGTATACCAACTGGTAATATTCGTTGTAATAGTATATGGCAATCATGACTTTTAAGTCCTGATATCTTCTGATCACTTGTAGCAACACAACGAGAGATGTTAGAAGCATATCCATCCGGAAACTTAACGGACTTTAGAAACTCACAAAAGGCTTGTCTTCCTTTCTTGTCTAGAACATAAGTAGCATCCGGCATAACATACTTCCCGTTACTTTTCTTAGACATATGCAACTCCTTGCGTATTTCCATGTCTTCTAAATCTAGTCTTGCTTTTACTGTATCTTTTGTTTTCCCCTCTATATTCATCAAGGCCCCTAATACAGACTCGCAAATGTTCTTTTCTATATGCATTATGTTTAAGTTATGCCTTAGCTTCAACTTGCTCCAATAAGGCAGATCAAAAAAATACTACGTCTCGACCAATTCAACTCCTCATCCGTCATTTTTCTCTTCTTGTTACAATATTTTCCAGGTGCTTGAACTGGAAGTCTCTCCAACTGTAACAACACATCTTCCCCACTCAATTCTCTAGGTGGTTCTCCGTCTTCTTTTTTACCATTGAACTTTCTACTTCTCCTCCAAGGATGATCTTTTGGTAAATTTCGACGATGCCCCATGAAACACAACTTGTTTCGTAGTCTCTGAGAGCAAGTTTGATCATTGCAAACCGGACAAGCCATGTATCCTTTAGTAACCCATCCGGATAGGTCACCATATGCTGGGAAGTCGTTGATAGTCCACAAGACAGCAACATGCATTTGAAAATTCTGTTTACAAGAGACATCAAAGGTCTCGAAACCTTCAACCCACAATTTAGTTAATTCTTTAACTAATGGCTGTAAGTAGACATCAATGTCTTTCCCTGGTGACTTTTTCCCTGGTATAAGCAAAGACAACATAAGGAATGCTTGTTTCATGCAATCCCAAGGAGGGAGATTCAACGGCGCTAGAATAACTGGCCACATGCTATAAGTGGTGCTCATGTTTCCAAATGGATTAAAGCCATCAGCAGCTAGGGCTAATCTAACATTTCTTGGATCATTAGCAAACCAGGGAAACTCACTATCAAAATCTTTCCACGCTATAGAATCGGCTGGATGTCTCATATAATCATCATCAATGCGTTTTTCTTTGTGCCAAACCATCTTCTTAGAGGTTTTTGAAGACATGAAAAGGCGTTGTAGTCTAGGTTTCACTGGAAAATACCTCAACACCTTTTGTGGTATCTTTTTCCCTATACCATTGTTGATTTTCCAACGAGAAGTTCCACACGTAGGGCAAGCCTCTAAATTCTTATTTTCACTCCAAAATAAGGCACAATCATACTTACACGCATGGATACATTCATAACCTAATCCCATATCATGTAAATACTGTTTAGCTTCGTAGCAAGTACGTGGAAGTGTCTCACCATCAGGAAAAGCTGACTTCATCAGACCCAACATCATATCTATAGCTTTATTACTCAACTTGTTGTACACTTTTATATGGAGCAATTGGATGATAAATGATGTCTTTGAAATCTTCTTACAACCAGGATATAATTCGGCTTGAGTATCTTTCATGAGTGCCTCAAGATATGTAGGGAGACCACTAGTATCGTTATCCTCAGTTGGTATATTATCATTATATGCGTTAGTGTATTGCTGACGGAGGTCGAACAACATTTCGCTAACTCCATCATCTTCTTCATTGTGGTCTTCGTCTATCGGATCACTATCAGGTCTTGTACCCACGTCACTTAATCTAGGCTCACCATGATAAAACCACGTAATGTACGCTGCATCTATCCCATTCTCCAATACATGATGCATAACCTCTATCTGACCTTTAAATGTTAAGTTCAAACATTTTTGACAAGGGCATCGAACATCACACGTTGGACCCATATGAGTTTTAATAAACTGCATAAAACTCTTTGCTCCATCTACATAACTTTTAGACCACTTGGTATCACGCATCCAACTCTTGTCCATTTTGCACTACACCAATTAAATGGAAAAAGGATCACATATTAAATCCTGCCAACATATCCAAAAGAAATAAAACAGGCTCACTAACAAAAATTGTCAACATAGAAACAGATACCCCCTATGTATATGCTTTCTTATTCCATTTTCTGAGGATGCTCCCACTTAATAGTTTGGTGAATTAAGTTTGCCAAAAAATGCCTATTACTCATAACTTGCAATATGATATATAATGTATTGTTCTAGTTTAAACCACTTATTTAAAAGTACAGACTTGCAAACTTGTTCTATTTATGACTTGTATATTTTTTTTCTATATATAATTTTTATCATGGATAGAAAGGCTTGGGGGTATACGGCTTGAGTGGCGATGACTTGCTTAGTTCTTTCTCGGGGCTTTCCATGTTTACAGCTAAACAATGGGATGGGAAAGTTAGTTACCCTAATGCAATACAGAACAGATTCAATTCAGGTAGCTTAAATGTACGAATCCAAACATAAATTCATCGATCACCAAACCTTCATAACATAAATGCATTCATCACCAAACTCAATGCATTGGGATACACATATTTACATGCGTTACAACTAAGTTTTCTTCCATACTCTTGCTTACAGGATGATATGATACTGGACTCCTGAACATATATTCAATTAAAAGATCAGTTGACCATGATAAAAGTGTTCTTACATACCAGAAGCAAAATTATAGAAAATCAGGACATATGTAGAAAAAAGGGTAACAAGTTGCTAGATTGAGGTGATAAAAATTATGAAAGAAGTAAATTGCAGGAAACTATTGAACTCCAATCAACTTAACTAGCATCATATGACTCATGACTGGATAAACTGAATACTTTAGCAGCACAATAATAAAATACTAGAGTAAATGTGGCCAGTGTATTACAAATGGAAACAACACATGCTACATACTTGGTCTATAAGATGTCTATAAAACAATTGATGGGGAAAACAGTTTGCAGATACTAAGATAAAGCAAAGATGTTCTAACTAGAACGAGTGCCTCAAATTTATAATCTCAACTCGAACCTCATTGCAGCCCTATTATAACACAAACTGATAAGAGTACATATGGATGTCGATTGTATACCAGTTACACACTTATTCAACCATGAATAACTATGATACTCTAGAAATCCACATCCTTTTATCACTAGCTGCCAGTAAATAAGGCACAATTTCACCTTCTAACATGCCATTTCTATAACATGTTTTCCATGACTTAAAAAACACTTCAGATTTCACAGCTCTCAGATAAGCTAAATACTAACCACACAACATCAATTATCATGTTAACAACCCGTGGAAACCAAAAATCGGGGGAGGAGTAGCAACGAGACTAGCTATCACTTCTTTCAATATTTTAATGTGGCCAAACTCTCCTGTGAAACTTGTTCACCATATAAAATTGGATTCATATTAATACCATACCATTTATTTTGATGTCATTACTGTTATAAATTTATACCCTGATGGCTTCCTTTTGTATTCATAGCAATGACAATTGTAAGGGACGAGAGGCGCAAGGGAAATCACATAAAAACCATTGCTATTTTAACACTGGTGAGGTTGAATTATAATAACCTGGGCAATGCTCCGATTCCAAGATTTGAGTTTAGATTCCCGACTTGATACAAGCTGTAACACCACGAGATATAAACAATCAAAGTGCATCTGCAGAATCGGAGAAGAGAGATTTCTTAGACAAATAAAAGGGATGTGTAAGAAAATATAGATTTCAGTACAGTTCACTGCAAACAAACCTGCACTGTTGATCCCTTTATAGCAATCGGGCCCTTCAAAAGCTTTCTGTCGATCTGGCTCCTGCGGAGCAAAAGAGGTGAGCAGAAGAGACTTAAATGTATAATCAATATTGGACACAGGAATTAATAATTTCACAGCTCATTGAGAAAGGGAACTTGGCCCAATCTAAAAAGGGTTCCTCTTAAAGAAGGTAGCAGCTAGAGCTACGGAAAAGAAATGGATTATTACATGACGCCAAAATTCAGGTATGAATTGGGATAAACTCATCTGCTCTTGCACAAGTAAGAAGAGACATATGAAGGGTAATATTACTATCAATTTTTTGCTTAAAAACAGAGAGGAATTGTTATAATGAAATTGAAATCTATGACTCAAAACCTTAATCTAAAAGCAAACTAAATGAATTCTGTCATTATCTATTTCAAATATATCAACTTTCCAATCCATTATAGACTCATCTTACAAAACACACGAAGAAGCTATATATATATTGACCAACAAAATATAGAGTAAAATTCACAATACAACTCCATTGTTTATTGACCAACAAAATTGGAGAGTTTCTTCCCATAAATCACATAAGTTTCATAGTTGTATTGTTATTTGCTCAATTTCTGGAAGAAAATCACGAATTCAAATATCAAGAACCAATTGACAGAAGAACCAGTTGGAAGAAATTGAATTAACAGAATCGGGAATTTTTGGAAAAATTAACAGAATCAAGAAAATCATGAATTCAAACATCAAGAACCAATCGTGAAATTGAGATACAGAATCGGGAATTAACAGAGGAAGCGTACCTATTAATGTTTTCCCTATACAAATTTAGAAAAGAACCAATTTAGAGAAGAATTGGGAGAGCGATTTCTGTTTGACAAGAATTGGGGCAGCGATTGGGAATACACAAACAATTTCGTCGCGATTTCTGGTAGCGCCAAACTTCACAAACACAAACTCCACGCAAATACTGTTTGATTCATGCCAATTTTGTTTGATTTAACGCCAAAATTGGGGAATACACGCAGGTTGGAAGAAATTGGGAGTATACAGAATCGGGAGAGCGATTTCTGGTAAGATTAAGCCAATTTCGTCGCGATTTCTGGTAGGAATGTGCCAAATTTCATCGCGATTTCTGGTTGCTGAATGCGCCAAACTTCACGATCACAAACTTCACGCAGTTTCAGTTTGATTCACGCCAAAATTGAGGAATACACGCTCAGGCTAGGGTGGAAGAAATTGGGAGTACGTAATTGGGGATTTTGTTTTATCAAGACAATATTAAGAATCCATTTTTTAGTTACAATAATCAAAAGATGAAATAAAAAATTTTCACATGTGTGGTGGTGGCGCAGTTGGCTAGCGCGTAGGTCTCATAATTTTGAGTGATCTTGAGGTCGAGAGTTTGAGCCGCTCTCACCCCAAATTTTTAGTTATCCACTTTCCAAGAATTTAATTGGGAGTAATTGGGGATTCTATTTTATCACAGTTTTTCGTTTTCAATAAACAAGATTTGTCTAGCTTAGTTGGTAAAATGCAAGTTATTTGTTGGAAAGGTCATAGGTTCAATCCCCATTGATGTATTTATTTTTTATATTGAAAAATTGATTCAAATATTTTTATTAAAATACATAAGACAAATATACTGTTTGGTCTAGTGGTGTAGTTATCCTCTTAAGGTAAAAGAGACCCGTGTTCGAACCCTACTGGATGAAAATTTATATTTTTGATTTATTAATATAATTTATATTTTACACGGAAAAATTAATTAATGGCAAAAAGATAATAAATAATAAACATAAAAATAAAATAAAAATCGTCTAGCTTATTTGGTGGTTACTTGTCAAGTTTAATTGAAAGGTTTTGTGTTCGAACCTTAATAAACAAATTTTTTTAATAAATTTTATATTCGCAATTTTATTTAATAAAATCTATATTTTATATGAAAAAAATTATTAATCGTCGCCATATATAAGTATTGGTGACGAAATACTATGTCACTATTTACTATGAACAATTATTGACGAAACATAAACCGTCATGAAAATTGAATATTATATGACCAATATTGATCGTCACTAATTAAAATGAAGATAGTCACCGAATAATATTGTGACGAAATAAGCGCGTCATTAAAAAATGATTATTAATCGTCACTATATATAAATATTGGTGATGAAAGAATATGTCACTAATTACTATGAACAATTAGCGACGAAACATAAAATCGTCATGAAAATTTTATATTATATGACCAATAATGATCGTCGCTAATTAAAATGAAGTTCGTCGCCGAATAATATTGTGACGAAATAAGTGCGTCATTAAAAAATAATTATTAATCGTCACTATATATTAATATTGGTGACAAAATAATATGTCACTAATTACTATGAACAATTAGCGACGAAACATAAAATTGTCATGAAAATTTAATATTATATGATGACTATGATCGTCACTAATTATAATAACGATCGTCACCAAATAAAATTGTGACGAATTAAGTGCGTCACCAATTCTTTTGAATAATTAATGACAAAACATATAGTTGTTGCAAAAATACTATTTTTCATGACGTTGAATATCGTCACTAAATATTATGAATATCGTCACCAAAGTTTATTGTGACGAATTTCTTTTTTGTCATGAAAATTGTGAATGTGACAAAAAAAATTATCAGTGGTGACAAAACAAAAATTTGTCACGAATTCTCACTTTTTAGTGACGAAAATTAAATTTGTCACCATTAGGTAACATATTGCGACGAATTTTGTGTCGTCACAAAAAAATTCGTCACGGAATGTGGGATTTCCTGTAGTGTAAAGTGAAACTGAAATTTGATGAGGTGAGAGATCTAATCATGAGCGAAGACATTCGCAGGAAGGAATTGAGTGTGGCAACAGGATTAGCCTTGAGTGCGGGAAACAGAGGCAGATCTGAATCCAAAGGGAAGCCAAATCGGGGTAGATCAAAGTCAAGGGGCAAAGATAAGCCCAAGAAGGACAATAGTCAAGTCGAGTGCTACAATTGTCATGAACTTGGTCATTACAAGAGGAGTGCAAGGCACCAGCTAAGGCACAAGCTAATGCACCAAAGAAGGATGACAACTCAGCGAACGCCGCTACTGATGAGGGCTCAGATGTATTAATCTTGAGCGTAAGCAGTCCATTAGAGTCATGGGTGTTAGATTCTGGAGCATCATTTAATTCGTGCAGCAGTGCTGACGTAATGGAGAAGTACACTTCCGGGAACTTTGGAAAGGTTTATCTAGCTGATGATGAGCCTCTGGAAATCAAAGGGAAGGGGGATGTTCAGATCAAGACACCGAATGAGACTGTTTTGCAATTGAAAGATGTAAGACATATTCCTGGATTGAAGAGGAATTTACTCTTAGTGGGGCAGCTTGATGACGAGGGATATAGTGTGATCTTCGGATGCAACACTTGGAAGATATCCAAAGGTGCCATGGTGGTGGCACGAGCAAAAAGGGAGGAACGTTGTACATGACAGCAACACCGGGATAGCATTGCTCTTGCAGGTGAAAAGGGGAATGCAGATTTGTGGCATTGTCGTCTTGGCCACATGAGTGAGAATGGGATGAAGGTTATGTGTTCGGAGGGTAAACTGCAAGACCTCAAGACAGTTGACATCGGGTTATGTGAGGATGTGTATTGGGAAAACAAAAAAGGGGTGTTTTTTTGAAGGAGGCGAGAACCTTGAAGAAGAAAGTTTGGAGTTAGTCCACAACTACTTGTGGGGTCCAAAGACCAATGACATCTCTTGGAAGAGCGTCATATTACATGACTTTCATTGACGACTCTACGAGGAAGGTATGAGTTTATTTTCTAAAAAATAAGTCCGATGCCTTTAATGCTTTTAGGAAGTGGAAGGCCCCTTGTAGAAATCGAGACAGTCTCGAGTGAAGTGTCGAGATCGGATAATGGTGGAGAGTACGAGCTCCGTGAGTTCAAAAGGATTCGTATGAGGCAAACGTAATTGAATGGAGAAAACCGTGAGAGGAACCCTCGTGAAGCGGTGTGGCGAGCGTATGAACATGACGTTATGTGAACGTCTTTAGAAGTATGAGATTGAAGTGTGGGCCGCCAAAGATGTTTGGGCGTAAGCGATTAAAAGCTATGGCCTACTTGATAAACAGAGGACCCTCAACTCCTTGGAATATGGCATACCGAGGAGGCCCGGTGCAGTAAGGAGGTAAATCTGTCTTTTCTTCGTATATTTGGGTGTGTTTCATATGTTCACATTGATGCTTCTAGTAGGAGTAAATTGGATTCTAAGTCTGTTAAGTGTACGTTTGTTGGATATGGCGGTGATGAATTTGGCTATCGGTTTTGGGATGAGGAAAATCGAAAGATAATTCATAGTCGAGATGTCGTATTCAATGAGCAGGTTTTGTACAAGGACAGGTTGGGGATATCCAAAAAGGGTGGTTCTGAGACTCAGGTTGTAGAGTTTGACATTCCGAACTCGGGTGGGAGCAAGGAGGTTCAAGACGATGAGGAGATTGTTGAGGAAGAACCACGTACACCACTAGCACCAATTCCGCTGCGGAGATCCATGAGAGAGCATAGATATCTTTATAGGTATTTACCTTCTCTTCATTATTTATTGTTGACTGATGGTGGTGAACCTGAATGTTATGTAGAGGCTACACATAGTGAACAGGTGAGCAAGTGGAAACTTGCAATGGATGATGAGATGAATTTGTTGATGACCAACGGAACCTGGGAACTAGTTGAGCTTCCTAAGGGCAAGAAGGCATTGCATAATAAGTGGGTTTGAGAATCAAAAGGAGGCTGATGGAAGCAAGCGTTACAAGGCAAGACTGGTTGTGAAGGGGTTTCAGCAGAAACATGGTATTGATTATACTGATATTTTTACTCCAGTGGTGAAGCTAACTACCATTCGGTTAGTTATGAGTCTGGTGGCTGCAGAAAATTTGGTGTTAGAATAGATGGATGTGAAAACAACCTTTCTTCATGGTGATTTAGATGAGGACATCTACATGAAGCAACTGAAAGGGTACTTGCCAAAGGGGAATAGTGAGCTTGTTTGCAAATTGAAGAAGAGCTTGTATGGGTTGAAACAAGCTCCATTACAGTGGTACAAGAAGTTTAATGGGTTCATGCACGAGATTGGGATCAATAGGTGTGAAGCCGACCATTGGTGTTATTTCAAGAGGTATGATGATGGTTATATCATTTTGCTATTATATGTTGATGACATGTTGATAGCATGCTCAAGTGCTCAGGAAGTGAGCAAGTTGAAGAAGAAGTTGTCTGATAGGTTTGCTATGAAGGACCTTGGAGAGGCCAAACAAATCTTAAGCATGCGAATCGATCGTGATAGGGTGGCAGAAAAGTTGTATCTTTTCAAATTTGAATACATAAAGAAGGTCTTGAAGAGATTTAGTATGGAGGATGCAAAGCCAGTTCGTGTCCCGTTGGGAAGTCAGTTCAAGCTATCCAACAAGGACTCACCTAGCAGCGATGAGGAGCGAGCCTACATGCAAAACACCCCGTATGCTTCGACAATTGGCAGTTTGATGTATGCTATGGTGTGTACAAGACCTGATATTGCACATGCAGTGGGAGTGGTTTGCCGGTTTATGGGTAATCCGGGAAGCAGCATTGGGAGGCGGTGAAGTGGATCCTAAAGTACTTGAGAGGTACTACTGATCAAGCTTTGTGCTTTGAGGGCAAAAGCGTTGAGTTGGTAGGGTACGTTGATGCAGACTTGGCATCAAGTGATCTCGACAAAAGGAGGAGTACAACCGGGTATGTGTTTACTTTTGGTGGTACAACAATTTCCTGGGCTTCTAAGTTGCAAAAGATCGTAGCTCAGTCCACTGCAGAAGCAGAGTACGTTGCAGTTACTGAGGCTAGCAAGGAGATGGTTTGGTTGCAGAATCTTTCATGTGAGTTGGGGAAGGAGCAAAATGATAGCATTCTGTATAGTGACAGTCAGAGTGCTATTCACTTGGCGAAGAATCCGACCTTTCACTCGAGGACAAAGCATATTGAGTTAAGGTATCATTACATACGTTACCTCATAGAGAACAAGATCTTACAGCTGATGAAGATCCGAGAAAGTGAGAATCCTGCTGACATGTTGACTAAGGTTGTGACCTTAGAGAAGTTGAAGTTATGCATGACTTCAACTGGCCTTGGAAACTGAGATGAAGACCTGACACTACTACCAGTGAGAGAGAGACCGTTGAAACAGAGGAGACAAGTTACAGTTGGAGTCAGTCTCCAGGTGGGAGATTGTTGGGATTGATGGAGCCTGATCGGGCCGGATGCAGTGCGCGGAGGCCTTTCGACCCGGTGCTCGAGGTCGAGCAGCACCTTTCGGTCGCCCCCTTTTTAGCGCCCAGAGGGCGCTCGACCAGAGGCATGGTCGTGGATCCGTTTGGCGACGCGGGTCAAGCGGGTCGAAGCTTCGCCGCGGATTTAGGGTTTTTTGGCCCATTCTCATATTTAAACACTTTTGACTCATTGTAATTGTATCATCGCCACATCACTTGAAAATTTAGTAGATCTCCTGGCTTGGTAGTGTCCCCAGACGTAGTCATTCCGATTTAACCGGGTAACCAAATTGTGTGTTCCTTAATTCGTGTTTCTATTATTTTCTCCATAATTCTTGCTTTAATCCTAACACTTTTTTTACGCGCAAGATACCATAATTTTAAGCGCTGCCACCGTAAAAGTTCAGCCCAAAATCAGCCCCGTCTTATCTTTTTTAACTTTTATGTTCACATAATCATATACTAATTCAGTTCCATTATATTTTTGTCAATTTTTTGTTGACTTCATCATTAGTGATATAATTAATAATTCAAAAAATATACTCATGGTGAAAAAAAAATTCAAATTATAAGACACAAAATAACCTTTTTAGAACCATAGTGTATTTTAAAAATATGCAATTTGTATACTCAAATTGAATATTTCATTAAAATGAATTGTACTCCCCCTTATTCCTTATGTTAAAAAAATAAAATTGTATTTTATTATGTATAATTAAAAAAAAAAAAAACTCAATTGTATACTATGGAGTGCACGATGCACTTAGTGCACATGAGACCCATGCACTCACTGTGTTTATATTGAAAAGGAAACTTAGGAGTTAGTTTCCATTTTGTGTATTTTTCTTATTATTTCCACAAGGTTGGCTTGTTATTATTCGGAAAATTAAAGGACCACATGCATTTGGTGTGTGTTTTCCTTGTTATTTCCACAAGGGTTGTCTTTAAAGGAGGTGATTGGTGTCTTTTACTTCATTATCACCACAAGTATTGTCTTTATATATTTGGAAAAGAAGTACGTTTCATCTCTAAAGTTCAAAGTATGCTCAGGCATCAACACTTAGTCAAGAAAAGCCACAACACCTTTAATTTCTACTTAAAGCAGATATAATGGACTAAGTTTGAATAATGGACAATATATATATATATATATATATGAAATTTGTTGGCTTAAAAAAAAGCTCAACTCAGTTTCTGGTAAGTAATTAATCGAGAGACTACACATTTTTATAACGTTTGAAAATGTGTAACAAAAAATATAATTAGCTTCTTTTGATTAAAGGCTAGTCAAAGGAATCTTTCATTTCTGTTCAATATTAATGTTTGCCGGGAAGCTAGACTCGACTTTTAAAGTCTTTCATGAGTCCATGGGTCAAAGGAATCTTTAAATTATAAAATGAGTTAATATCAATATGCAATAGCCAATTACGTACTACAACTCTTTTATCAATTTAAGTACATATACTTGTACAATTTTTTTCTTTATTTCCATTACGACGTCCTAAACTGTACAATTAACTTTTAATATCTTTCTTCTTGGAATTTTTTTTAAGTAGACTTCAAAGTCTCCTTAAAAGTATTCCGTCTCATCTAAAATCTCATATAAAAATCCGAACTTGTAAAAAAGTTGAGAATCTATTCATTTATTTAATTTTCTTCAATATTCTTTTCCTTTATTGTTGAAATTGTAGCTAACCTCGCCACCGATAAATCCGCTCTCCTCTCTCTAAAATCTCTCGTCACTTCAGCTTTGTAATTGAACACCTTTGTAACAACCTGATCACCTTTGTAATTGAACACCTTTCATCGCAGAAGAAATTGACCAACAAGGTGGATATGAATGAAGACCTAATTGAATATACTTAATTACACTAGGAAATTCTATTTGAATGTTCTGGGTTTCATTGTCTCATTTGTAATAATGTAATTCACTTTCATATAAATATGCTTTATTAATATATATGTAAGGATCACAATGGGATCTGTGTTTATGATTTTTATATTTATAGTTTTTAAAATACTAAGTAGCTCTGTTTTGTATTAAAATCATTTAGACCATTATTGCATTGAAACCTCTATACCGAGGAATCCCAGCTATTGAATGAATGCACGAAAACACTAGGAAGTTTTGACAAAACAAACGCTGAGTTCTTTCTCAATAAAAATTGCGCATAATGAAATCCAATGCCAAACCCTACGTCCTAATACGTTACGGCGAAACTAAAGCCCATGGGCTGAGTTCAGAAATTAAAGCGACAAATATGGCAAGTAATTAAAAAGACAAATATGGCAAGTCTTAGAAAACAAGAAAATAAAACATAAAGGGCAATTCTTGAAAACTTCAAATCGCCGCTTCTTTCTTCTTTCTTAGTCTCTCGTATACATCCAAAGCGGTCCAATGGAATGCGACCGTAGTCTCATCATCATTCCCCTTCAAAAGCGAACCTTGTCCTCAAGGTTGGTCCGAAAAGGCTCACGTGACTCGGAGCAGCTTCCCAAAGTGGCGTCGTCAAGCTCCATACCTTTCCCAGAACCAAGGCTTCACGCACCGTCCACCGACCGCAACTCTTTCGGCGATACTCGGAACCTCGCCCGGGTTCCCACCGTGATCCGTCACCGTGAGTAAAGGCGGTAGGGTCGATAGGCCCAAATAGCGTCGCCCGGTCGGCGTCTGAGTAATGAAACATGGAATCTGGGATGAATTCGCGAATCCGGGGGTAACTCAAAGCGATATCGACCTGTCCATTCTCTCTAGGACCCAAAAGGACCGAAGAAAACTTGGCGGCTAACTTACGGTTGATACGTTTGAATAAAGACATTTGCTGTATGGTTGTAATTTAAGGTAGACCCAATCACCCACAAGGAACTCCTCCGTCGACGTTTGACATCGAATCTTGCTTCATCCGATTTTGAGCCCCTCCGGCGTAAAGCGGAGTTTCTCGAGTAATGCATCACGATCCCGAAGTTGCATGTCCACCTAATGCACAAGTATCGACCCGTACTCGAAAGCGGAATTGGAACGCGGTGCGCCATAAACGACCTCAAAAGGAGTCATGGCGATACTCCGGATGATAAGATGTATTATACCAATATTGGCCCAAAGCAAGTATGGCGTTCCCATTCTTCGGTTTGCCATGGGTGAAACACCGAAGATCTTGCTTTCGAGACACCCGATTTACCACTTCCGGGTCGACCATCGGTTTGGGGATGGTAGGCGGAACTCATTTTTAGTGTCGTCCCTGCGGTTTGAAGAACTCGCGCAAAACGCACTAATGAACACTCGTCGCGATGCGAGACAATGGAATGTGGAATCCGTGAAGGCGAACAATATGGCGTATGAACAACTTCCTACGACATCCTTAGTCAGTGTCACGGATGACTCATGGCGATAAAGTGGGCGTATTTGGACAAGCGGTCCCGACCACCATGATTACGTCTTTCCCTTTAGAGCAGGGGGAAGGCCAGTGATGAAGTCCATCGAAATGTCTACCCATACTTGCTCCGGAATAAGGCGGAGCTAAAAGTCCCGATGGAGACGACAATCACTCTTGCTGCGTTAGCCGCGTATCAAAGCTTCGAACAAACAACTACCTCCTTTTTCATCAGGCCAAAAAAAACAGCGAGGGAGATGCGTTTAAACGTCGTAATATGCCCGAATGACCCCGAAAAGCAGGGCGAGTGAAACTCTGTAAAAAGCCTCTCTCGAAGAACCCCTGTGGTACCCAAATTCGACCGTTCCATGTCAAAAGCGGCCGTCTTGGGGCCGAACTTTCAACTCCGACATTTGTTTTGGGTCCAATGCTTTGGCCAATAACGGCTCCAACTCTTCGTCCTTCTTCGTTGCCTCGGCGATGTCTGCCCAAATTCCCGTTGTCGGTGAAGAAAGAGCCGTGAGCGTCATCATGGACTCCCCGTGGCTTCTTCGTGACAACGCATCAGCAGCGCCATTATCCTTACCCGGCCGGTAGACAATCTCGTAGTCGAACCCCACTAGTTTGGATATCCACTTTTGTTGCTCGGGAGTTGTTATGCGTTGTTCTAGCAAGAACCGTAAAACTCCGATTGGTCGTAATTATTTTGAACCGCCTTCCAACCAAGTATGTTCTCCACCCTCTAATGGCCTCTAAAATCGCCAGCATCTCTTTCTCATAAATCGACCATGATTTCTTCGACTCCGCGATCCCCTTACTCATGTATGCCACCGGCCGCCCGTTTTGAGATAGGACAGCCCCAATGCCTTGCCCGGATGCATCGGTTTCGATCACAAATCCCTCGTTGAAGTTTGGTAAAGCCAACACCGGAGTTGAACTCATAGCAATCTTTAACTCGTCAAAAGCCCGTTGCGCCACTTCTGTCCAAACAAAGTTATTCTTCCTTGTTAAATTATGCAATGGACGAGCTTTCTCCCCGAACTTCGCGCAAAACTTGCGATAATAACCTGCGAGGCCGAGAAAGCCACGCAACTCCGTTACACTCCTCGGCGTAGGCCACTCCCTAACTGCTTCTATCTTTTTCGGATCCACTCGTACCCCTTCAAATGAAATGAAATGACCCAAGTACTCCACTTCCATAACCCCAAAGAAACACTTAGATGGCTTAATTACAAAGCGCTGTTAGCGAAATTTTAAAGGCATTTAGCAAGTGTTCCCATGCTCCACCCCCGACTTACTATAAATTAAGATATCATCAAAGAACACAAGAACATACCGTCTCAAAAGGGGTTGAAATATGTGATTCATGATTGCTGAAAAGGTGGAAGAGGCGTTACTCAAACCGAGCGGCATGACCAAATATTCATAGTGGCCCTTATGTGTATGCGGAAGCGGTCTTATGCCACATCGTCAGGGTGCATCTGAATCGATGGTAGCCGCACGTAAGTCGAGTTTCGAAAAATACAAGGCCCATGCAACTTCATCTAACATATCATCTGATGGGGATTGGGAATCGATCCTTAATGGTTTCTTTTCATTTAGGGCTCTGTAGTGATACAAAATCGCCAAATATGGTCCTTCTTGTAGCAACAACCGGTGATGAAAGCGGACTCGTCTTTGCATCGAATCAACCGGTTCCCATCATCTCGTTCACTTGCTTCTCAATCTCTTCCTTTTGAAAATGGCGTGCGATGCGGGCCCACGTTAACGGTTTATTCTCGTCAACTAGAGCGGATTCGGTGGTCGAAATCTCGCCTAGGTGGGAGGAACCTTGGGCGTCCGCGATGGCTGCCTTATATTAGGTCAATGACGGCCCGATCTCGGTCTCGTGTGAGGTGAGGTACATTTCTATAGTAGATGTCACTCCGCCGATGCCAACAAGAACATTTCACCTCCACCGGTTTTCGTTCCTCGCCATCATTCTTGCATCGACTTGCTCACGGGTCATGTAGCCGTGCCGCCCGGAAGTATTAGCTTCCCTCGTGGCACGGCCCGACAAAGATAGCTTCGTTGGCGTCGAAATACATAGGTGACCGCTTAAGCCAAGGCATTAGAAGATAACATCCGGTGTGGCATTGGGCGCATAGAATGGCGATCTCAAAAAACAGATGCCTTTGCGCTTTCTTGGAATCCCCTCGTGCCACGTATTACATGGTATTTTCTGACCATCGCCCAACGTGACGTTAAATTGTGCTTGTCCCCTCGTCACTGGCAGCCGTAGATAAGCGGCTAAGGTGGCGGAAATGAAATTAAGCGATGCTCCGCTATCCACCAATATAAGCTTCTGGTTTAAGCCCAATGAATCCCTCGAACCGGGGCTCGTGGCTTTCACGATCATTCAAGGCCGTGAGGGTTACAGGTTGCTCATCGTCATCCCCCTCAACTTGTTCTTGATACCCCGGTTCTTCGTCATAGATTGGTAGTGGATCGATGTCCTCCTTGATCACAACATCATTAATGATCAAACTCATCGCCTTCGCGTTCGGACACACATGGTTCCACGAGTATTTCTCGTTACAAAGTGAAACTCTTGCCCGTTTGTCTTCTAAAATTTGATCTCTCATTCGACAATTGAATTCGGCCTCGACCAAAGGTGGGAATATTTGTAGGTGGTCGCTTGGCTTCCCCCTTGCCGGTGGTGCTCCACGGGATGGCGGCCCCGTGGTTGTGCTCCCCGTCCAAATCCGGGTCTCGCGAAGTTGGTTTTTTATTTGAAACGAAAACTACCCGATTTGATTTGAGTTGTTCCTCCTTCCGAGTTGCGAGTTCAATTGCCTCGGTAGATTCTTAGGCTTCCACATCTTAAGTTGATGCAAGCTCCGTTTTAGCCCCGCCATGAAGGTTAGAGTAGTGCACTTGGCGGCCAATGTGGCACTCTACTCATCGCCTTTTCAAATTCTCGTAAGTAATCACGGAAGTTGCCCACTTGCTTGATGCGACTCATTGATTCGTTTGCATCCTCGTGTTGAGTCGTCCCGAATCGACTCAGAACCCCTTTTTTGAAGTCATACCAATCCGGTTCTTGACCCCCATTGATTTGTTCGAACCAACGCCACCATTGCGGCGCTTCTCCTTTCAAGTAAAAAGGATGCAATTGAACGCAATCCTTACCCGCGTTCCCTGCCATTGAAATATTGCTCCTTACGGTCTACCCAATTAATTGCGTCTTCCCTTTGAATTTCGGGAAGTCGATTCATGGGTCCCGGATGGTGATCGTGAAATCCCCTTGTTCGACGTAAGCAGAACAGATTCCTCGACTCCTCTGTTTCATACCCGATTCCTCTTCGTTCTCCCGCATTTCCCCCCGTTTCCTCTTTCATTCCGGATTAGAGCCATCCCGATGGAAAGAATACGATTGTTGAACATGATTTTTACGGCGAGCGGATTTTCCTTTCCTGCCCCATGGGACTTCTTGTCCCTGCTTTCCTCCTTCCTGCGTGATTGCCACGAGTCGCTTTGCGGCATTCGAACTTCCTCTTGGCGTCTCGTCGCAAAAGCGGACGTCATCCTCCGTCTCGGCGTTTGAAGCGCCTCAACCGAGTCTCGATTCGTTAGCATAGCGCTATCCGTCGGCCGTTTGCCGCCCGATCTCTCCGCCGAGATTTTTTAAATCCCGTATCTCCTAAATCAATTCGATGTCGATGTCTCGGGGTTTTGAACCGATTTCCTTGTTCGACACCATGGCTCCAGAGCTCAATTGTTGAAACCTCTATCCCAGGAATCCGGCTACCGAATGAATGCGAAAACACTAGGAAGTTTGCGACAAACAAATGGCGAGTTCTTTCTCAATAAAAATTAGCATAATGAAATCAATGCCAAACCCTACGTCTAATACGTTAAAACGAAACTAAAGCCCATGGGCTGAGTTCGTAAATTAAACGACAAATATGGCAAGTAATTAAAAAGACAAATATGGCAAGTCTTAGAAAACAAGAAAATAAAACATAAAGGGCAATTCTTGAAAACTTCAAATCATTTGCTTCTTTCTTCTTTCTTCGTCTCTCGTTCTTACGTCCAAAGCGGTCCAATGGATGCGACCGTAGTCTCATCATATTCCCTTGCATCATACGGACATAAATGTGAAAACTAAAATTTCAAGAGTCTAAATGTACAAAAATTAATTTTTTCTAGGCTTTAAATTGACAATTTTTATATGATCTACATTTACCAATCTGAAAATAACTATCCTTTAATTGCAAACCTCCATATTTACTGTCCTGAAATACACTATTCCTGAACTCGAGACATATTCAGGCAAAACATGCATGGCCCCACCAATTATTTTACTAAAAGAATGTATTTAATGACTTATATAAAGTAATTCTAAACGACTTATATATATATAATATAACTCGGTATTCGATCTAAGGACCGACTAATATGGGGGATCAGAAACCATCGCCCACTATTATTATTATTATTATTATTATTTTAAAAGGTAATCAATTATAATAGTTTCCTAAGATAATCAATTACAATAGTTCCTTCGACCACCGGGTACATGACTACATCTTTTTCGATCTCATTTGTAGAACCGGAACCATAACCACCACAAGAGGAGGATCATCGAGACTACAACTCATAATAAATCGCGCCGCCTTTCGAACCCGCAACCACCATAACATGGGGAACATTACCCTACTACAGGGGAACCACCACAAGAGGGAATAAAATTTCCCTCTTCGTGTCTAGAACTTAGGACCTCATGGTCCTAGGTGGTGGAGCACAAACTAGTTGAGCTATCCACGCTTTACTGTTTTATTAGCATAATATGCAAATTTGCCATTGTCAACTTGCATTTATCTTTTCTGCTCCATTAACTTTTCAACTCATGAATATGCCCTTTTGTGACTATTCTATACCTCTCCCTTAATTCAATCTCAATTCCACCACATATTCCAACTTGCAAACAAGGTCCGACCCAACCCGATTCGGATCCGGATCCAACTCGGTCCGGCGAAATCAGCCCATATACACAACCCATGTATGGGACTGAGTTGGGTGCAATGTCCGGGTTCAGGTTTTAGGGTTTATTGTTAGGGGTTGGGTGGGTAGGGTTGTGTTTGGAAGTTGGAATATGTGGTGGAATGAGGATGTGATTAAAAGGATGAATTGTGAGTTTTTCTTGTTGCCTTGACCCAACAAACTTTATGTATGGGTACATCTTACACTTTTTGCCATCACAATAATATGAGCTAAGTATTATTGAGGGAAATGAGAAGAGAGAAATGCAAGTAAAAGAAAAGGACAAAAAAGAGTTTGCCCTGTTTTATTTGCTTAATTTGATAGAATATTTTACACTAAATTAGCTAATTATTTTCTTGATTCTAATACATAAGATTCATTTTTCGATAAAAAAAATAATATATTAACTAATTATTTTTACTTGTGGAGAAAGGGTAGTTTTTGCTTAATTTTACTAATCTAAGGCAATCGATAATTCGATATCTGAATAGCTTTCAAATTCAATACATATCCACTTAACGGAAGATACATCGATCCGTGTTCTTACGTATGGACAAATCTGTTTCCTTGAAATTTCTTGGTGAAATATTGACCGGGGCCACTTTTACACAAGATAACATGGCGCCTTGCCATTCAACTTCCATTTTCATATTGTTGTCCACTTGCCATGTGAACATATATAGTATTAATTATTTATTTACACATTAGCCCTATAAATTGATATCCATTTGAAGGAATGATGGGAAGCAAGTTTGAGGTAGCAAATTGGCAATGGGTGGTTTGTCTCATAAATGGGTGTGTGCATTGGCATTATTCATGATTCTGGTTTTGAATTCGAGCGTCGAAATTCTCGAGCTCGTGGACAAGTTGGCGTAAGAGGTCGGGGTAAAGGTAAAGGTAAAGGAAGCGGTTAAGGAGGGCAGGCGGACATAGTACTCATGGCACCGAAAAAAAATTAGAGGTGGCAGTGGCATCGGAGGTGGCGGATCGGACGATCCTCGCCGGGGACGCATACGATGTGATGATGATGATCTTTATTTGTTGTTAAACAACCTTGTTTTTCTCAATTTACACTGAAAAATAATTTGATATGTAATTTGCAATTTTCTCTTCTGAATTTCCAGTGAATTAATATATACCCCTTGTATTTCGATTTTTATTAATAAAATTTTTGCCGTTTGCCAAGAATAGTGGGTGTTTTGAAATGATAGAATAGAAGCTTTTTTTTTTTTTTTTAAATAAATTTGGGTCACACCTACTTAAAAAAAACACTTAACTCTTTATTCTCTTGAAATTGAAAAGCGGGGCATATAATAATACTCTTTACTATATACTTTTTTGTTGGGATTGATGGAGCTTTGATCGGAACGGAGTATAAGCGCCGCGGTGGCGCTTTCGACCCGATCTTAGAGGTCGAGCACTTGGGCTCGGTCGGCGCCCTTTTCCGCAAGCAGCGTAGGGAGCTCAACTAGAGGCATGGTTGTGCAGATCCGCTCGACCAAGTGATGTGGTCGAGCGGGTCCAGAAGCCTGCGCGGATTTAGGGTTTTTTGGCCCATTCTCATATTTAAACACTTTTGACTCATTGTAATTGTATCATCACCATCATTTCGAAAATTTAGTAGCTCTCTGGCTTGGTAGTTCCCCGGACATAGTCATTCTGACTTAATTGGGTAACCAAATTGTGTGTTCTTTAATTCGTGTATCTATTATTTTCTCCATAATTCTTTGCTTTTTAATCCTAACAACCGGTATCTAGAGCATCGGGTTAAAAAGGGATCTAGTGGGGAGCAATTATGATTAAGGAAATCGCAGGAGAGAAGTTTGATGGAAAAGATTTTGGATTACGGAAGTTGCGCAGATCGAGGATTACTTATCTGGTAAAGATCTGTACCAACCTTTAAGCTCTAAACACGAAGGTATGAAGGGACGGCGAGGGAATTCTTGGAGCGGAGAAGGCGATGAGTGTGGTTAAATGCTGTCGTTATCCGAGGCGCCGCCCTACATACGGTGAAAAGCAAAACCCACAAAGGAGATGCTTGAGATTTTGACGGAGATGTATGAAAAACCGTCTGCAGCGAACAAGGTTCATCTGATGCGGAGGTTATTCAACTTGAGGATGGCGGAGGATACTGTGGTAGCCAACCATCTCAACGAATTCAATATGACGATAGCCCAATTGAGTTCGGTTGAGATTGATTTTGATGATGAGATTCAAGCCCTAATTTTGTTGTCTTCTTTACCAGAGAGTTGGAGTGGGACGGTAACGGCTGTTAGTTCTTCAACAGGTAACACTACAGGAAATCGCACATTTCGTGACGACAAATTTCGTCATAAAATCATCATTTTTTCGTCACAAAAGGTGTTAATGACGAAATTTTTTAAATCCAAAGAACGTCACCTATAGTGCGTCATATTAGGTAAATGCGACGTTATTTAAATTCTTCATATAAAGTTATCTTTTGATGACGCTAAAGGTCATCGTCACTATATCATTCCATCTATAGTGACAAATAAAGCGTCACATTTGGCTTCAAATTTCGTCATTGAATATGGTGTTTAGATCCACTAAAAGTTTATCTTTACATGACAATTTAATTTTTGTCATTGACCTTAAATAATGATTGTCACTATTTACGTACATGTATAATGGTGAAAATAAGTTGTCACCAATAAGTTACATTTCGTGACAAAAGTTCTATTGTCACAAAATGATGGAGAAATGGTGACAAATTATTTTTTGTCGGTATAATATAATATTTAGTAGCGAATCGATAACCATCACTAAAAAGTTTAGATCACGGTGACAACATAAATTTTGTTATTTTTTCAAAATTTTCGTCAAGAAAGAATTACACAAGAGCGACGAAGATGATAATTGTCATTAAAAAAACTATGGTATAGTGACAACATATATCGTCATTACTAATTAGTATCTAGTGACAAATATTTTGCATCGTTAAAAAAAATGTGAAAATAGTGACAAATTTTTTTTGTCATAATAAAATATTGTTTAGTGACGAAGATGATAATTGTCATTAAAAAAACTATGTGACAATCTAGAAATGATTAAATTTATTAAAGAATTATTTGAATTTTATATATTAAAGTAATAAGCGATCATACAAATAGCCATGATAAACTAATTTCAATTACTAAATGTAATAGAAAAAACATCACAACAAAACTAAAAAAAATAAAAATGAAGGATTGGAAGAGTAGGAGCTTATCACAAGTAATATTAAGTCTTTTGAAAATGCGGATAGTATATTCTTCTAGTTCAAAGAAAGGTAAATTAACTGCAAAAGCGCAATTCTAGTTTCATTAAATCACATCCTAGTAGTCTAGAGATAAGGCATCATAAGATAAAAGATACACATCAAATTAAGTTGCAAAAGTAAAGGGTTTTGAGTTAGCAAAATAAACATGTGATGGAGATTTCAATTTTCGGAGAGATGTTGTCGTCAACCCGTAACCTTTCTCGGGGTCTTGCAGATCGACAATTCGTATGAATCAGAAACCTCGCTCTTGAAAAAAAAGCGCATGTAATAACCAAAGCAATTTGAATAAATTAAGCTGTGAAAAACTTATTTAAAATCATTTCCAATTAATAATTGATCTCTATGGTTAGGACTTTTCATAGATATAAAAATCCCTACTTACTAGCTCCAGTTTATCAGAGGCATTACACTGACAGAAGCTAATTCTACTTCATTATCTTTTTATTTCCACATTCTTCCCCATCTCATCATTCTAGTTTCTTTTAGAAATAGAGTTCAATAAATATTGTAACTAGTAAGGATAAAGTTAAATTTCTTAAAAATTTAATGCGATGCATATTTAAGCATCTGAGATAATTTAAATTTGTTTTCTTTTCACTACCCAGAATAACCCGACATATTATCTGCAAAAGTCACACACTAGAACAAATTCTTGACAAGTCCAGAAAAATTGTCTTTAAGAGTGAACGGAAATCAAGAACATGGTTGTGAGTAGTATTATCCTCAGTAGAAATACTAATGTTGGCTAAGAACTAATCAGAAAATGTCATGTTAAATAAAAAATTCAACCACAGCAACATTATGATGGTTTATCATTGTTACATAACCCTTTTCTATTTCCCAAAATCCGTCTTTGTTAAAAAGGACCAGATTTGCATCTATTGTAGACACTCTATCCATACAACACTTTTTATACAGACAACTATACATATTGTAGAATCGAACTACGGGTATACTCTTCCAACCAGATTCACGTAAAATACATGTGAAGACACCTATGGTAAAAGGTGTAAATTGCTCGAGAAGGAAACAAGATGATCCACATCCCTCTCAATTAATAAGACTAGGCTTTTAAATTGCTGGAAAAGGTAAACATAATATTGTATGGACAAAAGGTTGGTGCCTTCAGCGGATATTCTAACGAGCGATATAGTACAACCTAATTTTAAAAAACATGAAGCGATGAAGCACATGCAATCGATCTACAATAAAGGAAAATTAAAGCTCATCAAGATTTCTAATGAAAATTCATCAATGATTCATATCCAAAATCGATTCAACCAAAACCTTCGTTTTTCAAACAAACCTAACCGATATACCAAAGATTCACACTATTAATAATATAAAGAATACAAAACTACAACATCCAAAATCACAAACAAAAGCAATCTGTAATCTCTCATAGGAAAACCCCAAAAACATAAAATAACAGTTACAATTAAAAACCATAAAGCCAATCAAAACTCATCTCAATCAAACAATACCATCAATTTAATAAATTTGCACCACCCATTATTGCAACAACTTATATATATGTAAATTTGTATTAGGACCATACTCCATTGACAAACCGGATTTTAGCAAAACTAAGATATAAACATATGGATGATTCACATACAAGTTTGGGGGAAGCGGACATACACATTATATAAATAGATATAGAAGAATAAGCTAACCTTTTATCATTCCATATCTTCATCGATTGAACATAGCCATTAGTTTGTTGAGAGTGCACCTTGCTTGGAGAGTTGTCTTTGTGAAATTTGCATTTTTCTTGTAACAAGCTCGTCTTTCAAATCGGGTTACTTGTGTTTGAAGTTCTTCCACCTTAGCTTTAGACTCCTGCAACTCTTCTATTGTTTCTTCTAGCTCATCTTTATATTCACTAGAGGTATCGTGCAACGAGCTGCGTTTACTTGGAGGCTGTGGACCGTAACCAAGACCTTTTCTGTATCCTGACCCATGACCCAACACTTCAAGGACTATCTCTTCTTCAGTCTTCTCAATTCCAAGCTCAATATACTCGTCTTTTTTTTTTCATCATCATGTCCTAATAATAAAGAATAAAATAGAAGTAAATTAACATCAAAATTTGTAACATAACTAAATATCATAAATATGTCTACACAACTTACCCAATTCTTCTTCGCCTCATTTGATTTCCATCCATCTTTCTTTTATCTTGTGAGTATCCTTATACAAGTGAATTCGTCGCATGGTTCTCATTTAACTTCGATGCGAGACTATAAAAAAAATAGTTACTCCCCTGATCTAAAACTCATCATCAAATCAAAGATTCGTAAAACAAAAGGTTGCAATACATTTATCCCCTGATCCAAATCTTATTAGATAATAGTTTCCTCACAAGTTCTCATTCATAGGTGTAAGATGTCAAGAAATGTTACGAAGGTGGATGCAACTTGAGGAAAGTTTTGGTGTTTATATATACTCAACTGATGGTTATGTAATTATCTTTAAGGGTAATTGGGTTATGAAAGTTTGCTAAATCCACGGATCGGTTTTACTATGCTTTATTATAAGAAAAAATGATAAAAGAAACATAAAACAAAAAGATCAAAGTTATATGAAACTACAAGTCCAAAAGTAAAATACAAACAAAAATCCAAAGAGGCCCAAAAAAATAGAAAAACACATTGAGAACTCATTCTTTACTTAACAACTCCCAAAAAAATCACTACCACGAAACCTATAAAATCAAAAAAAAAAAAATGATTGTCCAACAAATCGAAACAACCTGACATGAAATTGGTACAATCCTCATCCAAAATGCTCCATATTGCAAAGAAATTAAAACGATCCACCATCAAAGAGCAACACATTTGTAATGTGCCCTTTGCTAATTCTAAAAAGCGTAGTATATCTTTTGCAAGAATAGTACAATTTGAACTAGTAAGGAAATATCAACACATGAAAGAAATTTTAAACCCTAGCATATAAGTGCATAATTATATACTCACAATTTCATGCGATCAAACCGTAAAAGCTTTTTTCTTACGACAACATGTTTGCATTTCAATTTCGGCGGTTTGCTTTTATTTACCTCACTACGACGCTACAAGAGAATTAGAATTGTAAAATTACAAATCAGAATTTGCCTTTGAAAAATCCTGCCATTATGAATTTATAGCATTATTACCTTGAATGCGGTGATGCAAAATAATCACACTGGTCTTCCAGTTTTTGTCGGGACCGGACTTTGGCTTGTTATTCTTAGCCTCTTCCAAAGTTGCATCTTGTGAAAGTGTTGATCTGAAAATGGTAGCGCTTTTTGTCGAAGTGATTTTCATCCAGCTCGATCACACTTCGTTTCCATACTGTTTATCCATATTCACATCCATGTGCATCTACAAACACACATAAAACATGCACATTAGATTATCGAAGTGTTAAAAAAAATATATACAACACATTAATTTTTGTAACCCACACCTCAAGATGGTCAAACTCGAGTCAATCCTTTGCCTCGCCCACATCTTTTCCATTTTTGGGTGCAAGGAAGAACATCCGCATTACTAAACCAATTTGAGTAGTAAATTTTTTCGACTGTTCGTCGCATTAATAGGCACTGCCTATTGATGTATCCACGTTAATCTTCATCTTCCCATTAATATTAAAATATTTCAATAATCCTTTTCGGTTGTTTTTGCCTCGAGTCATTTTTTGGAACCAACGGCTACGTGAATAATAAATGTATGTTACAATTTATAATTTTATGTACATAATTATGAAATTTAGATACTCAAGAACACCTAAAAATAATTTTACCTGCTGTAGCAGCAGCATCTTCACTTGATGCATGCTGAATGCTCTCCACGGATGGCATTGGAGAGGTTTTCATCTTCGGGTATTTTGGAAGGCCGAGGTGCTAAATTTGACAAAAGTGGGATTGCTTACGGTGTTGGATTATTTGCATTTGCATCTCTTTTCGATATTTGAGTTAGGTGTATCATTTTGACCTCTATCCCTTTCCCCTATTAAGTTGTCCCTTAAGATACATTATAGAAACAAAATTGCGTTTTCGTTTTCAAGTTTGATGGACCTCAGGAGCCATATGAAAAATCTGGAAGAACAAAACAATGACAATATCACAAAGTTTAATGATATTGCAATCTTGGATTAGCAAAATGAGCAATGAATGTAAATAAGACTTGGTCAAAACATACAAAAATAGAATTACATTTAAATAGATGAAATATGAGTCTGTAAAAGCTCTGTCTCATTTAAAAAATATTACAGAAAACCACCAATTAACATATAACCTAAACTACCATATTCATAACCTTTATTAAGGTGTTCTCTTAGTACCACGCACCAAGATAATATATAGCTCTTCACTTTAGGATGCTCTGTTTTTAATGTTAAACTTCTATAGAGATTAGTAAATAATGACAAACCGGTATATATATATCTTATTGTGTGATGAAAAAAATGTATTCATTGTTTCGAAAAATGAAACCCAATGAGGTTAGAGTATCTCTGGAAATATGAAAAAAACAAGATTCCTTTGGTTCCTAGTAAACATTCAAAGAAACGTAAGTCTATATGTATAACTTTTAACATAAACATCTTACATCTACCTATAAAAATTTCCAAAAAAAACAAAATACAAGAAATAATGAGGATGAGACTCCACAAAGAACTACACATCAAAGAAGAAAGAATATAATCTAACACAAGAATAGATCCCAAACTATCGGTTGTGCTTTAACAATCGCCATTTTTTTATCGGTTCTATCATATATAGCTTTTATATTTACAATAGTTGGTCCTAAAGAAAAGTTATCGAACCAAACAACCCTTATTTAATACGGGAGTTGTTTGGCATACCTTATTCTCATTTAGCTGACTCAAGATATAACGCCGAGACTGGTCAAATCGTCAAATTAAGTAGTTAAAACCAAAGACTTGTTTTACGAATTACAATATTTCATTCAAGAACTTTTGGGAATTGGGAATAACAAATTAAACACCTAATTTTTAACACACCCACCCCAAAAAAAATTGATCAAACTAATACAAAAAAATCGGTGAAGGAAAACATTTCAAAGATACACCGGAAGCCGTATCAAAAGCAAATTGAAAAATAATAGCCCGCTTTCAAAAAATCCACCCATACAAAAATTAATTCACCCATATAAACGTAATCCATACAAAAATTAATTCACCCATA
>JBBCBC010000332.1:0-18871 GCA_037126765.1 Stenogyne calaminthoides
CTCTCCAACGGCTATTTGATTCAAGGTCTATAAATATGGGATCTATCTTCAGAGTGAAGCACGTAAATTATCATCAAGCTCAAGCTATAGCAAGATTTCCGCACGAAGAACACAAATTCAAGATTATTTTCTAAGTGTTCATCCCATTAGTTCTTAGCATAGAATTCTTATCCTCTAGCTTAAGGCTACCTCAAAACTAGGATAGAATTCCAGTTGGAACAAACAACAAATCTTTACCCAAACCCAAAAGTTAGGTTAAGTTTGTTTTGCAAGATTTCAGACTAGGGTTTCTAGTTCTGATTTCTGGGACCGGTTGAGTGAGAACTCTTGAAACATATGTTGGTTGTACTGTGTTGGACTAACACAATAAACTAAATTCAGTTGGTTAGTTGGTGCCCCTTGTGATAGGGAAGAGTGGACGTAGGACTGGTTGTCCGAACCACTATATAAATCTTGTGTGCATTTACTTGTTCTTATCTGCTTTACACTTCTGCATACAACCTGAGTTTAAACTGCATACATATTCTGAGTTAGGATCAGTCTGCATCAAGCAACTGATCTGATCAGTTTGACACTTTAGTCATCTTATAAAACTGGTTTTTCACACGGGTTAGAAACTAGCTTCAACAATCAGTTAAACTGATAGACACCAAACTGATCTGCCATCAGGCGATCAGTAAGTTGGATATCAGTCCAAACTGATTCACTCGCACTCTGATCAGGCAACTTGCTTACACACCTGATCTTGAACAAAAAGTTTTCAGAAGTCTATTCACCCCTCCCCTCTAGACTTCTGCCCTCACAAAACCCGTTCGGGACCTACAAGTGGTATCAGAGCAGTGGTTCTTTGGACCACTAGCTTTGAGTATCATCGGTTCTTGAGGAAGAACCATTGTGGTCATTTGAACAGATCTTGAAAAATAGTTTTTAAAACTTCATCTGTTTTCAAAACTCACTAAGCATGGATAATACATGTGGTATGTATCATGATCTACCCAAGTTTTCTATTGATGATTATGCAGATTGGGTCATACTCATGAGAATCATCTGGGAGCTATAAGAAACAGAATGATGGAAGTTCTTGAACAAGGACCTATCATTATCTACTACAACAATCCAGCTGAAGGAGGTGATCCAGAATTTCCAGTTGAAGCCAGAATCAGAAAGAGTCCTTCTCTGATGGATGCTAAGGAAAGAAAATTGTCCAATCTGGATACTGTGGCCAGACACATCATTATGAAGACGATGGACAAGATAACCAGAGAAAAGATCAAGTACCTCAAGACTGCGAAGCAGATGTGGGATGCTCTAGCTGAGATATGCGAAGGAAATGACCAGATAAAGGATAACAAATTACAGGCCGAACTGGTTAAGTTCGAGAAACTCAAGATGCTGCCCAACGAAACAATCAACCAGCTAGATGGAAGGATTACCATGTCGATAAACAAGCTCAGAGAATTAGGACGTGAAATGACCGACAAGGACATCAACTACAAGATTCTGAGATCTTTAACGAAGAAATGGGATATGAAGGTTACAGTGATCAATGACTGTCAGGATATAGCAAAGATGAAGCTGAGCAGTTTGTTCTTAAATCTGAAAGCCCATGAATTCGACCTGATTGAGAGAGGGCAAGATGAAGATGATGAGTCATCTGCCGAAATCACACCTGCAACAACAAAAGCAGTAGCATTCATAGCAGGCGGCAGCTGCTCAAAATCTTCTGAGCCTATTGGAAATATTGTTAGTTAAGCTGAACATATTTCTCTACTCACCAGAAAGCTTGAAAGATCAAACATCCAATTGGGAAAGTATAGAAGATTCTACAAAGACTATCAGAATAGCAGAGGAAGAGAAAGAAGATCGTCTGACAGATCGCAGGAAATAAATAGATCTGATGACAGAAGAGACAACCAAAGAGAAAAGAAAAGAGATGATCGTGCTGAAGATCACAAATCAGAAAGGAGAAACTCAGATCAAAGGCAAATCGGGAAGTCACCTGACAGATCATACAGAAGACATGACTCACCTGCCAGAAGAAGTGCTGTAGAGAGAGGAGTCTACTTCAACTGCCAGAAACCAGGTCACTACAGTGCAGACTGCCCTGACCTGACACCTAGAGAAAGAGAAGATAAGAGGAACAGGAGAGAGCAACGATACAGAGACAGGAAAGCTATGGTTGCTGACACTACAGGAATAGATGATTCTTATCTGCCATCAGAGGATTCTGGTTACTCATCTGTAGAAGACTTCTGCCTGATGAGCAATGCTGATGACCTCGACAACTTTGATGATCTGATGTTCTCATCTGATGATGACATCTGTCTCATGGCCAAGGAAGAAGATCAATCTGAGGTCCGCGTGGGTTTGGCCAATAAAGGAGGTGTACAAGCAACTATCTGGTACATCGATAGTGGATTCTCAAGGCACATGACTGGAAACAAACATCTCCTCAGTTCATACACAGAACAAGAAGGCCCACGTGTAATCTTTGGTGATGATAACTTTGGTTTTACCAGAGGATTCGGAACCTTAGAGAATGATGATGTACAGGTTACTGGAGTCTCGTATGTCGATGGTTTGAAGCACAACCTGTTATCGGTTTCACAATTCTGCGATAACGGATTCAGTGTTGAGTTCTCGACTAATCAGTGCACTATCAAGAATCGAGCTACTCAACAAATTTTGTTAACTGGTTCAAGGAAGGGAACTATCTAAACTGCAGATTGGAACAGATGTCCAAGAAATGCATGCCTGATTTTAAGAGTTCCAAAAGCAGCAGTTGGCTCTGGCACAAGAGAATGAGTCATCTAAACTTTAAAACTCTTAACAAGATAGCAAGGATATCTTTGGTTGAGGGTCTCCCGAATGAGGTATTCTCTAAGGATCAGATATGTGTCGCATGTCAGAAGGGAAAACAAGTTAAACCTCATTCAAGGGAATCCCAGGACCAACATCCAGCAGAGTATTGCAACTGCTCCATATGGATTTGTTTGGACCAGTTACACCACTTAGTCTCAGCGGATGCAAATATACTCTGGTAATCGTGGATGACTATTCTAAGTTTACATGGGTTGTATTCTTGTATAAGAAGAATGAGACTACAACAAAGATACCTGAGCTGCTCAAGAAACTACAAAATGAGAAGGGAGTCAGTATTGTAAAAATCAGATCCGATAAAGGTACAGAATTTCTGAACTCCTTTATTACTGACTTTTGCACTAAGTTTGGAATACATCATGAGACGTCAGCTGCAAGAACACCACAACAGAATGGAGTAGCAGAATGGAGAAACAGAACACTCAAAGAAGCTGCTCGAACTATGTTATTTGAACATGCAACTCCAAACCGTTTCTGGGCAGAAGCCATCAACACAGCATGCCACACTCAGAACAGATGCTCTCTGACTAAAATTCACTTCAAAACACCTTATGAACTGTGGAAGGGCAGAAAACCTCGTGTTTCTTACTTCCATGTTTTTGGGTGCAAATGTTTCATACACAATAATGAGAAGAGCCAGTTGAAAACCTTTGAAGCTAAGTCAGATGAGGGTATATTCTTAGGATATTCCTCAACCAGCAAGGCTTTCAGGGTGTTCAACAGGCGAACCCTAGTTGTGGAAGAAACATCTCATGTGGTCTTTGATGAGACATCTTCTGAACAAGATAAATCTGCCTCAGAACAAGCAGTACCAGATCAACCGGTACCTGATGCACAAAAAATGGATCAGCTAAGTATTAAGGAAAAAGGATTAGATCACGTAACAGTGTATGTTCCAAAACTTGATCTTACTGATTCACCAGGTCAATCAGACCCAAAGGTACGTACAACTGTCAATGAAGAAGCTGGTACAGCTGAGACAGTAACAACTGAACCATCTGGTTCAGGTGGAACACCTGATGTTCCTATGGACAGACATCAGCATATGATGATTCCAACATCAGCTGAGACTTGTCCATGTCAAGTGGATCCTATTTCTGCACCACTCCCAATCTTTAGTGATGAATTACTATCAGAAGAGGATGATGTTCTCCAAACTGATGCAAATCAGAAAAGAAGGACCTGGATAACCAGTCATCCAACTGATCTGATCATCGGAGACCCATCTGATAGAGTTAAAACTAGACATCAGATTGGTGAAAGTGCCATGTATTGTTGCTATCTGTCTTTGAAGGAACCAACCAAAATAAAAGAAGCTCTACAGGATGCTAACTGGATTCTAGCTATGCAAGAAGAATTAGAGCAGTTTGAAAGGAATCAAGTTTGGAAACTGGTGGACAGACCAACTCATCAAGATGTGATAGGCACCAAGTGGGTATTCAAGATCAAGAAAGATGAGAATAATGTCATAACAAGAAATAAGGCAAGACTTGTTGCTAAGGGGTATTCACAATCAGAAGGAATTGATTATGATGAGACCTTTGCACCAGTCGCTCGCCTGGAAGCCATTCGGCTGTTTCTGGCATATGCTGCCCACAGAGGGTTTATTGTGTATCAGATGGATGTAAAGAGTGCATTCTTCAACGGGGTACTAGCTGAGGAAGTTTATGTTGAACAACCTCCTGGCTTTGAAAAAGGCAACCAGGTGTACCGTTTAAGAAAAGCCCTTTTATGGTCTGAAATAAGCTCCTTGAGCTTGGTATGATACACTATCTCAGTTCTTGATAGATATTGGATTCACTAAAGGAACAGTGGATAGAACATTATTCAGAATAGAAGATGGTGAAGATATTCAGATGGTTCAAATTTATGTGGACGATATCATTTTTGGATCTCCCAACAAGACCTTATGTGAAAAATTCAGCAAGCTAATGCAAGGGAAGTTCGAAATATCCATGATGGGTCAAATGAATTACTTTCTGGGTCTACAAGTTAAGCAAAGTACAGAAGGAATATTCATCTGTCAGGCAAAGTACACTAGGAATTTGTTGGATAAATTTGGAATTCAGAATAGCAAGGAAGGCAAAATTCCTATGATGACTGGATTCAAGGTGGATCCAGATGAGAATGGTCAGAAAACTAATCAGAAAGAATATAGGACTCTCATTGGATCATTGCTATACCTGACTGCCAGCAGACTAAACATAACTTTTGTAGTAGGTGTATGTACCAGATTTCAGGCAAATCCAATGCAAAGTGTAGGTCCCGAACGGGTTTCGTGAGGGCAGAAGTCTAGAGGGGAGGGGTGAATAGACTTCTGAAAACTTTTTCGTGTAGATCAGGTGTGATTGCAGTTTGCCTGATCAGAGTGCAAGTGAATCAGTTTGGACTGATATCCAACTTACTGATCGCCTGAGGGCAGATCAGTTCGGTGTCTATCAGTTTAACTGATTGTGCGGAAGCTAGTTTAAACCCGTGTGAAAAACCAGTTTATAACAAATTAGTTCCGAAGCTATTTTCAATTAGATGACTATGGAGTCAATCTGATCAGATCAGTAGCTTGGTGCTAGCTGATCCTAACTCAGAATATGTATACAGATTTAATCAAGTTGTGTGCAATAGTGTAAAGCAGTTAATCAATCAGGTAAATGCACACAAGATTTATAGTGGTTCGGACAACCAGTCCTACGTCCACTCTTCCCTATCACAAGGGGCACCAACTTAACCAACTTAACCAACTGGACTTAGATTATTGTGTTAGTCCAACATATTACACCAACAGATATTTATAGAGCTCTCACTCAACCGATCCCAGAAATCAGAACTAGAATCCCTAGTCTGAAATCTTGCTAAACAAACTTAACCTAACTTTGGGTTTTGGGTAAGATTTGTTGTTTGTTCCAACTTTGAAATCTATCCTAGTATTTAAGTAGCCTAATAGTTAGAGGATAAGATTTCTGTGCTAAGAACTATGGGATGAACACTTAGAAAATAATCTTCAAGGTTGTGTTCTTCGTGCGAAAATTTTGCTATAGTATATGAGCTTCTTGATAATTTCCGTTGTTCACTCTGAAGAGTAATCCCATATTTATAGATCCCGAAATCAAAGAGCCGTTGGAGAGCAATTTGAATTTCTGATTATATTTGGTAGATATGTAGGATTTGATGTGACGTGCTTCAGGGACGGCATGGCCGAAAGCATGGATATTTGTCTTTTATAGCCGTTTGACCAAGCAGCACCAAATCCCATATTTTCGGCTCCGTTCATACGTGTCTTGTTCTTATTGGTTAACAGAAACACTTTTCAGTGTTTGTTCTACCAACTAAAGTTGACATTCTTCTTGTTCAGATCAACAACGTATGACTTGATGAAACATCAGTTACCACCTGGTGTGAGCTGACCTGATCAGTTACAGCTGATCAGTCTTCTGGTGCCAGTTGTCTTAGCTCAACTAGCAGACTCGGCTGATGTAGGTCTTCAGGTCTGATCTTCTGGTAGTCATCTGATATTCAGTTCTTCTGAGTTTGAGCGTCATGATTTCACTCTGATCATCTGACTTTATCAGATTGTCTGATCTTCTGTCTTTCCCTTGCCTTCTGGCCTTCTGACTTCAACTGGTCTTTTGTTCTCAGCTGGTCTTTAGATCTGATTTATATATATATTGAGTTCCCCCTCAATATGTGACCTATCTTATACATCAGTTGTTCTATACAATAATTATCAACTGGTCATCTTATAACTGGTATTTAAAAACATCAGTCAGCTAACTGGTCTGACTGGTCCTATTACATGTGTTTTGGAACTTTCATCAAAACTCTAAATTTCCCAACAATTTCCCCCTTTTTGATGAAACTAAAACACTTGAGAAGCCAACACAATTGATAAATATAAAACAGTAAAGAACACATAATCAGAAGAAAATGAGATTTTGTCTTAGGATCAGAAAAAGAATAAACTTTTCATTCAGTGGATTTATCAATTACAGGTTACATCAGAAAAGTTTGAGTTTAAATTCAGCTGATCCTAAACAGTCTTCTGATTTTTAATCTTTTGGCTTATATCCCTCTGGCATTTCTCGTTGATCCTGAGGGACGTTGAATATCCGGTATAGCTTCCATTTGACATCATTGATCTGCTGAGGATCAGTTATGCGAGCTTTGTTCAGGATGTCAAAATAGAACCTTTGAAATGCTAGTCTGTCAAATGAGCCACCTGCCTTCTTCGAGTAGTCCATCATGTCATACTCTTGACGAGATATTCTCACATTGATTATTCTGGCCTCATTTTCCAGATATTTCAGAAAATCTGGGTGCTTGTTCTCCAACCAGTTGAGAAATTCCGCATCAGGTGATTCTTCTTGTGGCACTAGGTCCAGAAAAAATGCATCCAGAAGCCATTCACTTCTAATCTTATTCCATTCCTCGAACCTATCAGCATGAGCAGCAGTTTTAGGAATGATTTCATCAACTCTTGTTGGCAACTGAGTTTCTGTTCCAGATTTTTCGGCTCTGCCTTTCTTCGCCCTCAATCTGTATTTCTTTTTCAAGTCTTCTACCTCTGCCAATTTTTCTGTCCTTCTTTCTTCTTCACTAATACGAGCTTCTTCAGCAATCTACTCCTTAGTCAGTTTCTCAGCCAGTTCCTTATCGGCCTATATCTGGCTAGCCGTGTTTCTCGTGACTCTCTTAGTCTGAGTGGCTGGTACAGGTTTTGATGTCCCAGCACCTACAGCTAACTTTCTTGCCTTTGACTTCTCCATCTTCCCAGAAACTTCATTAGCAAATAGATCCAGATGGTCTAGTCTCTGGCCATAGGATTCAATTGCCTGAATCAGTTCTTCTGTTGTTCTGATGAAGTCAGTTGGTTTCTCAACCTGTCCTTCCCCCTTTTTGGTTTGATCAAAAAGAGTATTGAGGTGGGAAGTCAAAGATCCAAAACTGACTGATATGGCTTTGTTAACATCTGCAACAGATAAACCTTGAGCTTGAGTAGATAGATTTTGAATCTTTGAGATCAGCTCAATCTTGACAGATTCAATGGCAGTAGAGAGGGTAAGAATGAGTTTATCAAGTTTTTCTTCAGTCATTTCAAGCTTTTCAGTGACCATCAGAAGAGAAACTTGTTGTTGATCAACCTGGACTAGCTTGTCGTCAACTGTCTTTTTAAATTCAGCAGTCAGGTTGGTCACGGTTTGAGAGAACTGATCTTTGATTGCTTCAATCTGGGAAATAGCCAATTCCCATTGATCCGTTATTTCTTTGAGGCCAATCTGCCTCTGATCAGCTATTATGTTGCTAAGTTCATTAGCCAACACTCCCTCAACTTCTTCTTTCAGAAGATCTTTAAAACAAGATATGATCTCCTGAAGTTGACCAGCGGTGATATGTGTTGCAGGAATATTTTGTATCACCTGATCATTTCCAGTTGTTTGTGCCTCCAGTGGCTGGTCATGAACTGCAGCACCAGTTCCACTATCATCGGCAACTCCCACATCCTTCATAGGATCATCTTCCTTAGGATCATCTTCCTTAAGAGTTTCTGCAATAACCTCCAGTTCAACTTGTTCAATTATTCCCAGCTTTATGTGGATCAGAGCTTTGATCGCTTCAGCAGTTATCAGTTCAGCTGGTGATCCTACCTGAGCGGATTTCTTCATGTCGAAATTAAAATCTGCGAATGCATCAGCACCTCCCATCTATTCAATAATGATTATGAAATCTGAGAAGTTCTTCAAACGGAGATCTTTCCAGGTGAGGATCTCCATTACTTCTTCCCAAATAACAGGATGGGCTTCCAACTCCGGGTACAACTCATCAATTTTGCGTTCAATTCTCATTCTGACCATTCTCCCGGTGATGGTCTTGGATGATCTGGACTCAGGAATCAACTGTTCAGATTGACCAGGTTCAGGTTGATGAGATGTGGAGGGTTCTGGTGGTGTCCGAGTAGCTGGATGTTGGCTGATTGGCTGAATCTGCAGAGGTTCTGCAGTAGGGTTGGGTTCTGTAGCAGCTCTTGCAGTCGGTTCTGCAGCAGGTGATCTTACTGGTTCGCGAATAGGTAAACTTTCAGGTTCGCGAGCAGGTGAAGGAGAAGGAGAGATATGCTCAGTGGCTAAAAGTCTGAGTGGTGAATTAGCGCGAGATTGGGGTGATGGAGATCTTTCATCCCTTGCTCCTCCCTCTGATTGCTCTGGCGAGCTCTCAACTTGGGAAGCCTGCCTGTCTGATTTCTCAGTTGATCTCTGTGGCGCATCAGGCTGATTTGGCTCTCCTTCTTCATCTGACTCGTCTTCCAGAAAAAGAGTCATGGTGGTTTGTTTTACTTTCTTTGGCCTCTTCTCTTGAGCCTTTACCAGTTTTCTCTTCTTATTTTGAGGAGCATCAGTTGCAGACGTAGCTGTCTCCTTGTTATTCCCTTTCTTAACCTTAGGGGGAGTGGGCTGCATATCATCATCTGTCGGCCCATAGATGGCAGTTGTGGTTGAGAGAAAGGCCTTGTAGGACTTCAGTCCGTTCTGATCCCATTCAGCATTGGGCATCTTGTCCTTCAGAATGACTGCAACCTTGTTGAGATTGCTGATTCTCTTCTTCAGATAGACTTATCTCTGTTCACTAACTCCAAATTTGTCATGTTCTTGGATCAGAATAGCCTTCAGAAAACCATGTCAATTAATATTTTTGGCTCCATCGATAATAGCGGCCATGCTATACATTTTGACAGCTGTTAATCCATCTGGGTTGAAAGAAATACCCATAATTATTTTTGACAGAATGTCAAACAACAGACGGTATTTCCTTTTCATCATAGGCCTGACAAAGCCTACTGTCTGGTGTTTATCAGCCTCTCTGAAGAGTTCATTTTTGATCAGTTCGTCTTCATTCTCCCTGTAGTGAGCAGGAGAGATTTTTCCTTTGGGCAGGTTGAACAGTCGAGTTATATCAGCATTTTTAAGTCTGATATCCTCTCCATTTACTAAAGAAATCAGTTCGTCTCCAGGATTTTCCGTGTCCACCTGCAAATTCCTCAAGAATTCTAGTGCCTCATTTGCATTCTTTGGATTGCAATGAGCAAAGATAAGATTTTTCTAGATTGCACCTTCTCAGAATTTGTTCCACCTCCATTGATTTTGGATCCCGTGTAACACCAAACCTTACAAATTTGTCTTCAACAATTTTGGTTGCCAAATCCGCATAGTTACACATAATTTTGCCCAATCCGTGAGTAGCCATCTACAACAAGACAGATTCGATTAATAAGTTGTGCATAACTATAAAGATATCACATATTGATTATCAGACCTAGTAAACTGATCCGTTCCACGTTGCGTCTGATATTCCCTTTTTCTAATCCTTCCTGATTAGTTGAAGTTCCCCCTTCAACTGTTATCTCTGATTACTTATTGACTGATTTATATGATTTGTTGAGGTATCATACTCAACTGATCTTCCTCATCTGATCAGTCTCTTATTTAATCAGATTTCAGTTGACCTATTCTGATTCTACTCAGATCAAGTCAATTCTTGGGATAAGTGTTACCGCCAAAACCTATTCTTGGAAAATCGGATAGTCATCTCGATTCCCTAAGTCGGCACGATTTGACATTCGTAATAATAGTCTGGATTCTTTGTGATATCAATCGACGTAACCTCATCCAATCATCAGTCGCGTGTCTCCTACGCGCTGTCCTTGCGGTGCTAATTTCTCTTAAGGGTCTTGAGAAATTAAATTTGCAATATACCCCTGTTTTTCTTCTATAAATAGATCTGGGGTTTTAGGCAAACAACACAACATAAACCATTCATCTTCTTTATTTAGCATAAACTCCATGTTTCCCGATGAACCCTTATTTCCGGTGAAACTTCCGGCAAAAACCTTTAACCCTTTTCAAATGATTTCAGCTTCTCAAATCAACCCTGTGTGTCCCTTATTACTGCTTTCGTCGTCATCGAAGATTACACATACGATTATTGCCAAGCTTCTCTACCACCGAGGCGGTAGATCTGCTATCGCAAATGAGAAGGCACTTCTCCTAACCGTATGCACCTTGTGTGCCTATTGAGATGACGGAATTAGCACCAGCAGACTCAGTCTGATACAAAACCTGAGTTTGGTATACGATCTTGATCAGACAACAGCTGATCATCGTATATCAAACTCAATATTTGCATGTGACACTTGTGGCCATATGGTCTTTTGTAGGTCCCGAACGGGTTTGTGAGGGCAGAAGTCTAGAGGGGAGGGGTGAATAGACTTCTGAAAACTTTTTGTGCAGATCAGGTGTGATGGCAGTTAGCCTGATCAGAGTGCGAGTGAATCAGTTTGGGCTGATAACCAACTTACTAATCGCCTGATGGCAGATCAGTTCGGTAACTATCAGTTTAACTGATGAGTGCGAAAGCTTAAGTTTTACCCGTGTGAAAAACCAGTTTTGATAAATCAGATTCCAAAGTTAGTCTTTTAACCAGTTGACTGAATTGTCAAGCTTGATCAGATCAGAAGCTTGGTGCTAGCTGATCTCAACTTAGAATATGTATGCGCTTTAAAGGTTCTGTGCGATTGTGTAAACAGTTAATCAAAGCAGTAAAGGCACACAAGATTTATAGTGGTTCGGACAAACCAGTCCTACATCCACTCTTCCCTATCACAAGGGGTACCGACTTAACCAACTGGACTTTGTTTTATGTGTAAGTCCAACACAGTACACCGACAGATATTTAAGGAGTTCTCACTCAACCGATCCCAGAAATCAGAACTAGAAACCCTAGTCTGAAATCTTGCTAAACAACTTAACCTAACTTTGGGTTTGGGTAAGATTGTTTTGGTTCCAACTATGAAATCTTTTCTTGCTTACAAGTAGCCTAACAGCTAGATGAAAAGATTTCTTGTGCTAAGAACTAATGGGATTTGAACACTATAGAAAGTAATCTTCAAGTACGTGTTCGTCGTGAGGAAATCTGATTATGCTTGAGCTTCTTGATCGTTCAGGGTTTTCGTATCTTCACTCTGAAGTGTAATCCCATATTTATAGACCTCGAAATCAAAGAGCCGTTGGAGAGCAATTTGAATTTCAGGTTATATGTGGTAGACTTGCAGGATTTATGTGACGTGCTTCAGGAACGGCATGGCCGAAAGCGTGAATTGTGTCTTTTATAGCCGTTGGAGAGAGCAGCACCAAATCCCGTAATTGCCGGCTCCGATCATACTTGTCTTGTTCTTATTGGTAAACAGAAACACTTTTCAGTGTTGTTCTACCAACTAGGCTTGACATTCTTCTTGTTCAGATCATCATCGTATGATTAGGTGAAACATCAGTTTTCACCTGGTGAGCTGACCTGATCAGTCAAAACTGATCAGTCTACCTGATGGAGTCTTCACGTGCTGGTTGACTTAGCTTCAACTAGCAGACTCGACTGATGTAGGTCTTCCGGTCTGATCTTCAGGAGTCATCTGATCTTCAGGTCTTCTGAATTTGAGCTTCATGACTTCAGCTGAGATATCTGACTTGATCAGATCAATCTGATCTTTTGTTCTTCTCTTGCCTTCTGGCCTGTCGGATATCAGCTATTCTGGATCTTCAGATCTGACCTCTATATATTGAGGTTCCCCCTCAATATTTGACCTATCTATTACATCAGTTGTTCTATACAGTAATTATCAACTGGTATTCTATAGACGGTAATAAAAACATCAGTCAGCTAACAGGTCTGACTGGTCCTATTACATGTGATTTTGGAACTTTCATCAAAACTATAAATTTCCCAACATCTTTGGACCACATCTTTGGCACTTGTGTCCCATTTAACAGCTGGAGAGCCCATTGATTTTAGGACTAGGGGCTCCTGGCTTAGAAATCCTTCAATACCGCTCTCGCTCCTCACTCTGAAGCTCTGAGGGTAGCTTAGGATTATTTCAAAGCCTCTCACACCCCTTTTAGGGTTAAGTGGGGGAAAATGGGAGCATTAGGCTCTAAAATCTTTAAAGTCTATCTCCCCCCCTTCTAGGGTTAGGTTTAGGATTTACGGTTTATGGTTTATGTAATGACCTCCGGGTCCTTTTGCACTTGTAACTTGTAATGTAAATCTGACCTCCGGGTCTTTAATGAAAAGTTATATTATTTCATTGTTGTGTTGTTTCTATTTTCTTATGCGATTTGTAGCCTTAATCTTATACAACTTCCTTGTTGAACATAGCTTAACCGACTTACAAAGTATAAAACAACCAAACTGATCAGTTCCTTTAATCTGAAATGCCTTAATCTGATCAGTTCCTTGTCTGAACTGATAAAGTCTTCTCTTATCAGTTCCTTGACTGATCTTCTGATCAGTTGAGATATATAACTCAACTGATTCCTCTTACCCTGGTTAGTCTCTTAACCAACTGGTTCTGGAGACTAGTCCACCAAACATTTCTGGTGCACTTTCTCCGAGATCCAGAAGCCCTAGCTCATTGCATAATTCTCTGAATCTGATCTCAGCTAGTGGCTTGGTTAAAATATCAGCTTTCTGTTTATCAGTATGGATCTTTTCCATTCAGATATTCTTCTTTTCAACATGATCTCTTATAAAATGATGTCTAACATCCACATGCTTGCATCTTGTATGTAGAACAAGATTCTGAGTGATTGCAATAGCACTATTACTGTCACAGAATATAGGTGCGTTCGTAGCTATAATGTTATAATCCCTCAGCTGCTGACTAAGCCAGAGCAGTTGGGAGCAATAGCTTCCTGCAGCCATATATTCTGCTTCAGTAGTAGATGTCGCAACTGATGTTTGCTTCTTTGAAAACCAAGAGATCAGTTTACTACCTAAAAACTGACATGTACCTGAGGTTGACTTCCTGTCAATTCTGCAACCTCCATAATCAGAATCAGAATACCCACTAAGCTCTAGATTATCATCTGATGGGTAAAATAAACCAAGGTTTACTGTCCCCTTCAGATACTTAAGAATCCGCTTAGCTGCTTCCAGGTGGCTTTGCATTGGATTTGCCTGAAATCTGGCACATACACCTATTGCAAAAGTGATATATGGTCTGCTGACAGTCAGGTATAGTAGAGATCCAATGAGAGCCCTATATTCTCTCTGATTAGTTTTCTGACCATTCTCATCTGGATCCATCTTGAATCCAGTCATCATAGGAATTCTGGCTTTCTTACAATTTTGAACTCCGAACTTAGCCAATAAACTCCTAGTGTACTTCTCCTGGCAGATGAATATCCCTTCTATACTTTGCTTAACTTGTAAACCCAGAAAATAACTCACCTGACCCATCATGGACATCTCGAACTTCCCTTGCATCAGCTTGCTGAATTTTTCACATAAACTCTTGTTGGGAGATCCGAAGATGATGTCATCCACATAAATCTGAACCATCAGAATGTCTTCTCCATCTTCTATTATGAATAAGGTTATGTCCACTATTCTTTTAGTGAAACCACTGTCTATCAAGAACTGAGAGAGTGTATCATACCAAGCTCGAGGGGCTTGTTTCAGGCCATAAAGAGCTTTTCTTAAACGGTACACTTGGTCGCCTTTTTCAAAGCCTGAAGGTTGTTCAACATAAACTTCCTCAGCTAGTACCCCGTTTAAGAATGCACTCTTAACATCCATCTGATACACAATAAACCCTCTGTGGGCAGCATATGCCAGAAACAGCCGAATGGCTTCCAGGCGAGCGACTGGTGCAAAGGTCTCATCATAATCAATTCCTTCTGATTGTGAATACCCCTTAGCAACAAGTCTTGCCTTACTGTACTCATTATCTTTTGTGACGTATTCCCTGCAAATCATTTAATGCGGACATGGGGTACATGTATTAATTGCTAAAATGTGCTTTTAAATCCAAAAGGTTTTTGTACGTGCTTTTTCTTGACCTTACGATCAAAACCGCTTAATCTGGAGCGTTTAATCTTTTCAAACGGTTGATCTTCCAAATCCTGTCTTCTTTCTCCTCCTCGTATTTATAAAGTCCATCAAAAACTACCAGAGTTTTCTATTTCACAAATTTGCGATCTATTTTCTGAAAACTCCAGATTACTTCTCTGCGATTCAAAGTGTTTTTCCTAAGTTTCAGAATCATCTTTCCGAAAAACAGAATCTGGTAATTTATGTTTATTTGATGTATCTTTTTAAAAAAAAAAAAATCCATTGATCTTAAAAAGTTTTGTTTTAAACCGATGGTATCCTGTGATATGATTTATTGTTTCTTGGTTTCCGCATGTGTTATATTTTTAGTGTTTATGCACAAGTTTAAAAGAATCTATATTATTTGTAGATGATCACTCACGGTATGGGTAAAATAATGTGCAATTATGCGGAACTGACATTAAAGATTGTCGAAGACAAGTTCGTACAATTTGGTGTTACAAAGGATCCGGAATCAATGGAAGTGGAGCAAATTCTGAAGAAAGGAGGACTTGAGAAATATTGTGCTGCTCAAAGCAATCCAGTGATGCAGTATGAAGCACTCGAATTCCTAAGGAATTTAAGGGTGGATACAGATGCTCCAGGAGAAGAACTAATTTAAATCGATCAACGGAGAAGAGATCGATCGACGAATGAGGACATAACTCAAATGCATCAAACCTACCAAAAGGATGAATCTCGCCTCACACACCTCTGAGGAGAACCAAGATGAGCTGATCAGAAACGAGTTCTTCAGAGAGGCTGACAAACATCATACGGCAGGTTTTGTCAGGCCAATGCTCAAAAGGAAATACCGACTGTTGTTTGACATTTTGTCAAAGACAATTATGGGTATTTCATTCAGCCCAGATGCTCTTACATCCGTTAAACTGTACAGCATGGCTGCAATAACTGATGGAGCCAAGAACATCAATTGGCACGGGTTCCTAAAAGCCATTCTACTCCAAGAACATGACAAATTTGGAGTTGATGAGTGGAGGCAGGTTTATCTGAAGAAGAGGATCAGCAATCTCAACAAGGTTGCAGTTATCCTACAAGACAAAATGCCAAATGCCAAATGGGAACAGAATGGACTGAAGTCCTATAAGGCCTTCCTCTCAACCACTTCAGCCATATATGGGCCACCTGATGATGACATGCGGCCCACCCCTCCAAAGCTGAAGAAAGGAAAAGGCAAGAAAGCAGCCTCGTCTACACCAGTTGCTCCCCAGAAGAAGAAAAGAAAACTGGTGAAGGCCCACGAGAAGAGGCCAAAGAAGGCGAAGCAGGCCCCCATGACTCTGTCTTTGGAAGATGAGTCAGATGAAGAAGAAGCGCCAGATCAGCCTGATGCGCAACAAAAATCAGGTGAAAAGTCTGACAGGCAGGAGTCTCAAGCTGAGAGCTTGCCAGAACATCCTGAGGAAGAAGCTCGAGACGAACGATCTCCTTCTCCTACATCTCAAACTGACTCACCTCTCAAACTACTGGCTGCTGAGTATGCTTCTCCGTCTCCTTCACCTGCCTGCGAACCTGAAACTACATCAGTTCGCGAACCAGAAAGCTTACCTGTTGTAGAACCAGACGAACATGTCTCTACAACAGAACCTCTGCAGGTCGAGCCAATCAGTCAACTCCCGCCCACTCAAGCACAACCAGAACCCTCCATATCTCATCAACCAGAATCTGGACAGACAATTCCTGAGTCTAGATCATCAAAGACCATCACAGGGAAAGTGGTCAGAATGCGAATCGAACGAGAAATTGATGAGATATATCCAGAGCTGGACGCCCATCCTGTTGTTAGAGAGGAAGTTATGGAGATCCTCACATGGAAAGATCTCCGACTAAAAAGCTTCACCGATTTTTTAATGATTGTAGAACAGATGGGGGGTGCTGATGAGTTTGCAGATTTTGATTTCGAGATGAGGAAATCTGCTAAAGTAGGATCACCAGCTGAGCTGATAACTGCTGATTCAATTAAAGCTCTGATCCACAGGAAGCTGGGGTTAACTGATCAAGGCGAAATGGAAACTGCTGAAGAAGCTCCTGAAGCAGATGCTACTATGAAGGATGCAGGAGCTGCCGATGACAGTGGAACTGGTGCTGCAGTTCATGACCAACCACTGGAGGCACAAACAACTGAAACAGATCAAGTGATGCATACCAGTCCTACATCACACATCACCGCTGATCAACTTCAGGAGATCAGATCATGTCTCAAAGATCTCTGGAAAGAAGAAGTTGAGGGAGTGATAGCTGATCAGAGGCAAATTGGCCTCAAAGAAATAACATATCAAAGGGAATTTGCTATTTCCCAGATTCAGGCAATCAAAGATCAGTTCTCCCAAACTATGTCCACCGTGTCTGCTGAACTTATAAAGACCGTTGATGCCAAGCTGACTCAGGTGGATCAACAACAAGTTTCTTTTCTGGTGCTCACTGACAAGCTAGAATTGACAGAAGAGAAACTTGACAAACTGATTAAAACACTCTCGAATGCCATGGAATCTGTCAAGACTGAGCTGATATCGAAGATTCAAAATCTAACTGCTCAAACTCAAGGTATATCTGCTGAAGATCTCAACAAGGCGATCTCAGTCGGCTTTGGTTCTCTGACCTCCCACCTCACTACTCTTTTTGATCAAACCAAAAAGGGGAAGGACAAAATGAGAAACCAACTGATATAACGGGTGCTGGGACATCACAACTTGTACCAGTCACAAGAAGCTCAACTAGCCAGATACAGACAGATAAGACACTGGCTGAAAAACTATCCAAAGAGCAGGTTGTTGAAGAAGCCCGAAAAAGCCAAGAAGAAAGAAGGGCAGATAAATTGGCAGAGGCAGAAAATCTGAACAAGAGATTCAGATTGAGAGTGAAGAAAGGAAAGGCTGGAAAATCTGTACCAGAACCTCAGCTGCCAGCAAGAGTTGATGAGATCATCCCAAAAACTGCTGCGCATGCTAAGAAGTTTGAGGAATGGAAAAAGATCAGAAGTGAATGGCTTCTGGATGCCTTTGTTCTTGATCTTGTTCCACAAGAAGAATCTCCAGATGATGAATTCCTCAACTGGTTAGAAAATAAATACCCAGATTTTCTGAAGTATCTGGAAAATGAGGCCAAAATTATAAATGTGAAGATATCTCGCCAAGAGTATGATCTATTGGAGTACTCGAAGAAGGCAGATGACTCATTTGACAGACTGGCATTTCAAAGATTCTATTTTGACATCCTGCGCAGAATGCGCATAACTGATCCTCAGCAGACTGATGATGTCAAATGGAAACTTTATCAGATTTTCAACGTACCTCAAGATCAAAGAGAGATGCCAGAAAGATACAAGCCTAAAGAGTGAAGAATCAGAAGACCTCTCAGGATCAGCTGTTCTTAATTTCAAACTTTTCTGATGTAACATGTAATCAACATTTCTAATGAGAAAAGTTTATTTTCTGATCCTAAGACAAAATCTCATTGTCTTCTGATTATGTGCTCTTTACTGTTCTACTTGTTTATCAACTGTATTTGGTTTCTCAAAGTGTTTTGGTTTCATCAAAAAGGGGGAAATTGTTGGGAAATTTATAGTTTTGATGAAAGTTCCAAAATCACATGTAATAGGACCAGTCAGACCTGTTAGCTGACTGATGTTTTTATTACCGTCTATAGAATACCAGTTGATAATTACTGTATAGAACAACTGATGTAATAGATAGGTCAAATATTGAGGGGGAACCTCAATATATAGAGGTCAGATCTGAAGATCCAGAATAGCTGATATCCGACATGCCAGAAAGCAAGAGAAGAACAAAAGATCAGATTGATCTGATCCTGTCAGATATCTCAGCTGAAGTCATGAAGCTCAAACTCAGAAGACATGAAGATCAGATGACTTCCTGAAGAACAGACCGGAAGACCTACATCAGTCGAGTCTGCTAGTTGAAGCTAAGTCAACCAAAGAATCAAGACTCCATCAGTAGATCGATCGATTCGATTGATCGGTCAAATTCACCAGTGAAAATCGATGTTTCACCTAATCATACGTCGATGATCCGAACAAGAAGAATGTCAAACTTAGTTGGTA